>CM060948.1:57156102-57682715 GCA_030765055.1 Mantis religiosa | reverse complement strand
TTGATAACCCAAAAATGTACATTGTCATTCAATGCAATTTTGATGTTGATGAAAACTAACCGCCAGGTATAAACATTTTTGCTCCTAAATATTCTTTTCTTAATTTACAATAATTATTCTGCTCTAATTTAGGACTTCTTAAACCTACAGATTCCATCAGGTGCTGAATTAAGGAGTAGAGAAGATTGTTTTTTCTGCAGAAAGGATTAAATGTTTAAGCATAAACAGTTATTAGTTTTTGATAAATAGAGTCAACATGAAAAATTCAATGCCATGGCCGGATTTGAACCATGATCTCCTGGTTTCCGTCCAGTCGCTCTTAACCTTATCGCAAACTTAGCCTATATACGGCTAGTGTGGAGAAATGATTAATTTCCATCAATTAACTAAAATAATAAGAGTTAAATAATGAAGCCAGGGACTCAAGTACTTACGATAGTAAGTCGCCACAAACGGTGTATCTGGGATGCGAGAGCCCCTAGTGGTCTACCGGGGAAATATACGAGTCAAATGGAGAATTTAATGTCAGGACGGCACGTTGGCCATGGTAGCTCAATGGGTCCAGCACGACTGGACAGAAACCAGGAGATCCGTGGTACAAATCCCGGCCATCGCATTGAACTTTTCATGTTGACTCTATTTATCAAAAACCTTAGCCTATATACGGCTAGTGTGGAGAAATGATTAATTTCCATCAATTAACTAAAAGTATTAGTTGTTAATTAAAGTTTAATAGTCAATAATGTGTCTTTGTGGGTTCGTAGAATTAAAAGTCCAATTTACTGAAATTCAAAATGTTCTTTATTTCCGTAGAAATACACTTTGGTCAATTCTTACAGTAGCAAAATTACGTCACATACACAATTACAATCTACCAAGATCGTTCGCTCACTTTCATCACACACCAGCTTCAAATACAACTCTGTTACGTTACGACTCTGTTTACGACTGTTTCTTGGCGAATCGCCACTTCCTTAAATACCTCTATTGATAATTCTAGAATGTTCTAAAACAAACAAGAGACCGAATCCTCTCTATCACTCAAGATGTCACTAGAATGTTCCATTTACCTCACTTATTTGTTTCGGCAGACCTTTATCTCCGTGCTATCTTTATCAGTTCCAGTAAGCTCTTTATCTACGTGATACACTATCCGTCCGTTATCTCTCCGCGCCGAAACTTTTGTGCGCGTCTCTGTAGTATGATTAATAAATTATTTTATAAAGGTCATATTTTTGTTTTAGGTCATATTTAAGCTATTTCTTAGGTCACAAATGCATGCATATTTTCCATTTTTAAGTCATAGAAATCCCCCCCTTACTCATGACGTTTCCTTTAACATTCCGTCTATATATTGATACCGAAATTAAGAATTGCCATAAGTAAAGAATCATGATGGATTTCAAAGTAATGTATATTTGTGTGGAACGCGTGCAGGTGCAGCTGAGTTGAGAGCAACGTGGTTGAATAGTTGTTTTAACAAAAGAAATGTAAGAAACAGTGTCCTTAGCAGAGTTCTAAAGGTAGCACTTGACTTTGTCTGAATAGGTATTCTTCGAACCCTTCATAATGGCATGACAAAATAGTCACAAACGGAATATTTGTGTGTATAAAGGGCTTCGAGAAATGAAAGTCACACACCCACGCGCAGCTGTGTAGTTATTCAGTCCGAGGTGTGAGGCCGATTAGGGTAGTCCTCTTCTTCTGTCTTGGTCGAGGGCAGACCAGAAGTGACGGGAGAAGATATTTGTCGGTTCATATGTAAGTGAAGAATGAATTAAGTTTTATCGCGTAATAAACATTTCACATATAGTAACTCTAAACAGTGATATTGGTAACCTTTGGTCGGCAACTTCAAGTTTGGTGTTCTGATAAAAGAAGCAGTCCTTAAACCAGTTTGAAACGGGCATTCCAATGTCATTAAAACTATCCTTCTCATACATACTCACGCATAACCTGTGGGAAACCTCATTGCTTGACCCTGAGCTAAACATTATTGTATCAAACTGTCGCCAAAGTGGAACTTTTTGCTCAACCATTATAAATAGCATCAATATCCAACTTCATGTTATGCGTCTTCACTAATCTTAAAGATGACATTAAAAGCAATAATTTGTTTAGCTTTTCAGTATCTTCATAAAATCAATAACATGTTTAACCTTCATTTTTCCTACAAGTAATGTACCTAGTATGGAGATTAGGTAATGCATAAAAATAAGAGAAATAAGAATGGATGGAAGGAGGTTGGGAAGCAAGGAGGTAGGGAAGGAAGTTAGTAAATTTTATAGACAGAGAGGAAGGAAGGAAGGAGAATGGGAGGAAAAGAAGGATGGGGGAAAGGGACGGAGAGAGAAAGAGAAGGAGGGAGCAAGTAAGAAGGAACTCTTCAGATGTTCTTTCGCCATTTCTCTCATTTGCATCCGCGAACGCATTTGATGGGCACTTCGTTGTATTTTCCTTGATTACACGGAGTCCAGACTTTGTGTTTGGTTCTTGGAAACATACATACATAGAATTTGTCTCCCAGTTGTGCATCCATTCATACAGCAACATCGATCGTGCTTCGGTGCGTTGTACGTTAATTGTCCGCAGTGTCAATTCAGTATTCTCTCCCCTTTCACGGACAGCGTTTTTTCATATGACTCTAATGACAGTTCTATGGAGAATACTCCTGGATGTGTTCTGTCGTGATATACTGTTAACTTTAGAAATAACTATATTTACGAGATCTTTGAAAAATCTCTTCTCCAACATCCTGATCTCTTCATGATTTGGGCATAGTACACGATGCCAGTTATCCTAAATTCCCATTTCAACTTAACAATAAATCCCAGCGACCCTGCAAAGTTTGAACACCCGATTATTTTTAGATGTATACGACACTTTGTGCTAAAATGTCAGCATGAAATGGAAGAATTAAATTCCCATGAACAATCATAGTTGACCATTGTGTGTTGCTTTACAATTTTAAACTGTAGTGTTCATTTTCCTTTGTAAAGTGAGTCACGTTCTCTTTTCTGTGCCATTTATTCCAATAAACATTTAATATTTCTTTTTTATTTCAATTGAACGTTCCGTTATAAGGTTGTCATAAGTGTTGAAATATTTGGTATGATATACATCAGATAACACTCTCCAAGTGCTGCCATCAAACATTCTAATGGCATCTGTGACTTCAAGCTTCTTATCAATAAAAGACTGGAATCCACTTTCACTACTTCCATCATCTTTTTTCAAATATGCTATGGCACTATTGCTTGCAGAGAGGTGTTCGTCTTTACCCTCACTAGTGTCATAGCACGAACTCAACGACAATATTCCCTTTTCAACAGCTAATCCTATTATTGCATGATAAAAGAAAATATATGTTCATCAATACGATATTTATATAGAAGAGATCCTTGTATCTTGATTCTAATTGCAATACATTGGCAGGGTTGATGTTCTAAGTGACCGAATTTGACCCTTCACTGCCGAAAGAGCAGTGCCAAATTCGGCATGGCGTACTAGAGGTTTCAAACAGAATACTGTATACAATAGATACACGCGGCACGGCTTCCCTCTCACCCAACTGTCCGCGATGAAGCTGTCATCCATCCGTCGGCTGACGGCGCGCAGTGTCACTCGAGGGGATGGTGGTGATGGCGCTGACGTGCTCCTAGCCACGCCGGGCCTTACTTCTTCCTCCGGCTGCTCTTTCTGGTATCGGTCATCTTCACGATCATCGTCGCGGCCAAGTTGCTATTTGCAGATTCCGTCTTCGTTGTTATTTCGGCCTTCATTTCTTCCATCTTCTCGGTAATGTTGTCGTTATCCCACTCCTGACACCAATTGTGACTTTGTGGATCAGTAGAATTAAAATTCCAATTTGCAGAAACTCAAATCGTTCTACATTTGCGTAGAAATACACTCACAGTAGCAGTATTACACCACATACACAGTCACGATCTACCAAGGTCGATGACCACAACAGCGTTCTGATTTCACCTGTTTACAACATCCTGTTACACCATCTGTTTACTCTTCTGTTTACGCCTTGTTTACGACTACTCTGGCGTGTCAAAATCTCTTATATATACCTCCATTGATAATTTATAGACTGTTCTAAAACAAGCCAGAAACCGAATAATCTCTATCAATCAAGAAGTCACTAGAAATTTCTATTTACCTCACTTATCTGTGTCGTTAAGTCTTTTATCTCCGCTATCTTTATTTGCCGGCTCTTTGTGTACACAAGCTGCGCTATCGTAAATAGCGGGTTCGCGACACTATATAAAGCTACATCCTCCAACGTTAAGTCAAGTCATATCGGACGATGAATGGAATGGATGAAATGATGCTCAAACGAGTCCAGGGTCCATAGAGCTTAGAGTTACCCGAACTTCGTCTATCAGGACAAGGGAAAACCCCGAAGGGTGTTGAAGGAATCACAGTTCTCCCGTTCACGGGTATGTACCTTAACGACGTGCACTGCCTAGGTCGGTCTACAGTTGGTATTGTCTACAGGCATTGTTGAGCCGCGGCCGGCGCGCGCGAAAGAGACAGATAGTGCCATAGCAGGTGCGTAGGCGAGTGTTTGACGCTTGCCGAAAGAGAGAATGACAGAGACAGATAGATGTCTGAAAGTTTCTTCCTTTCTGATGCCGTCTTGATTGCTACAGAGCGTTCCAATAATTTCTAGAGCAATGAGTGGAAGTATAAAAGAAGCCGTGGCTAGCCATTCGGGCTACTGGAGAATTGAATCGTGTGTGTGTGCAGCCGTGAAGTGATTTGAAAGTGAATTCTTTTGTTTGTGGACGTGTGGCAGACGACCTTGAAGGTTGCATTTATGTATGTTACATAATCTTGCTACGGTCAGGGTTGTACAAAACTTTTTTCTTCTTGAAATAAAGCGCAGTTTGAATATCTGCAAACTAAACTTTTAATTCTACGAACCCACAAAGTCACAGTATCAAATGATATCCGTACTTTTGACAATCTTTAATATAGCGAATGTCACACTTTGGAGGTGACAAAAGGCTAAGCATGTTTACTTTTGATCCTATTGTTTCCATTCCTTGGCATCCAAATATAATCATAACAATAATAGTAATAATTAATTTATTCAACTTTTAACTGTTCATATACATGTTCAATGGTCGCCTCTTCTTTTGTTTTGAGCATGATGAATAACATGTCTTGGTACAGAAATTATGGATCAGTTGGAAAAATAAATACTTAGAATAAAATTAAATATGGCTATTTTGTTCATTCGTTAAATGTTAAAGAGTTTTAGGTTTTGGAGTTAATTATGTGTACAGTTTGGCTCGGGGTATGATGCATTAAGCGAGGGCTAGTTCACAGAAGTCGTTTGGTGGGTTACGTTAGCGAAACGAATGAAGGTGTTGTCCTACGTTGTTAGATTAGGTACGGCAAGCTAGCTTGGAATTCGTGGAGTATGTAAGAAGATTTCTTATAAATTTAGAGAGAGACTTTAGGATGCAAAGAAGAAAATTTCAGTAATATAGAAATGATGTGGCAACATCGTATTAGAAGTTAGAAATGGGGATCTTAGAGTCAATAATAGAAGGGAAGGCTATTAGTAGAATTTTGATAGCTGAGCAGCAGATTCTAGGCAGAATCTTGGACGCTTAAGGACTGGTCGCCGATGGGACAAGACATAGCTTGAGGAGCTAACAAAGTTTTGGATCCACTAAGAATTGACCCAAAGTGTTGTTGACATGCATAGCAACAAAATGTAATGGCTATCGCCTTCGTGGAAACAGTGAAAATGTTGTAAATGTGTATATAGAAGTTCTGGTATCAGCTGCTTCCACTCTGCAGTAGTTTCCCGATTTGAAGATCTCTGCTGCGGCTAGCTAGATGGAGAATAAATGCGTAAGGTAAGATGACAATAAATCAGGAATTAATTCTTAACGGTACAAATAAGTAGATGTGAAAATCTTTTCAATACTGGATATTTATTCCTTTAGATGCATGGAACAAGATGGCCATAAACATTCACACAACATAAACATACGTATCAGTAGATTCACTCAAAGCTCCAAATCTAAAGTTCCCATACGGGTGAAATAGCTTAAAATTAAAGAAATATTAACGAGATAAATCCCCTCTATGAACACTGCTGAAAAGAAAACCAAATAATTGATTAATGAAAACGATAGTAGACGCTAATTGAACAAAACAACGAAGCTATGGCGTCGTTCTGCTGAGCTTCGAAATATCCTTCTAAGTTCAAACGAGAAGTGAACAAAATAGCGATATGAAAGCCAAAATCCATTATTAAAATGTTTATCGCCATGGTGACCGGTCAGGTCGCCAGGGTGATAAAACATCTTCTCTCAAAAACAAAAGAGCGGAACGCATCCTAACTCTATAATAAATTGAAAACAACCAGAAATAAAAAAGGTTTAAAACTGAACAAAAATATGATAAAAATACGCGCAGCTGGTTCCCACAACCACCCACAACATCTACGTTAACCCAACTGAGGTTTTAACAAAGCATTCATGCCACACTCATTCACAATATTTAAATTCTCATTCGTACATACAATGTTTACAGTTTACATGAACGTATTTACAATATTTTGGGTAACTCATCTGGTGTAGCAATAAATACATGTGTTAGTTTGTTTGTCTTGATCTCTTGACTCACAACGTTGTTCGTTTCATTTAAATATGCTAGATATCAGATTATTGGGTTAAAAACAAATCCGGTTCATGAATTTCTGTTATCCTGAAATCAGCGTATGGCACAGCAAAATACGAGGCATGTTTTTTAAGTCAATACCGTTTTGCAATTATGCCGCCGCAGCGCTACGGTCGGCGTTCCGCGCATGCGCGCGGTTACCTACATCTCTTTTCTACGCACTGACGTCATTACAGACTGATTCTTCATTGTATACGTTGGTTACTGAGTGTTTAAGATACCTCCGACAATCCTGAGTCCCGCCGATTGTGAAGTACGGGCTGTTATACGATTTCTTAGTACTGAAGGTGTAAAACAGATCGATATTCATCGTGAGATCTGTGAAGTTTATGGACAAAACATTATGAGTGATGGAATGGTAAGGAAATGGGTGAGAGCATTTAAACATGGCCGCACAAATGTGCATGAAGAAGAACGGAGTGGACGTCCTTCGGTCGTTACTGAAGATTTGGTGCAGAAAGTGGACGAAAAGCAACTATTATTTGTTCCTGCACTTGAAGAAACATCTGGGAGGTCAGCGTCTTCAAGAGGATAACGAAGTCAAAACAGTTGTGATTCAGTGGTTAACACGTCAGGCGGCATAATTTTATGAGGAGGGTATTCAAAAACTGGTGCCAGGTTATGACAAGTGCCTCAATATTCACGGAAAGTATGTATAAAAGTGGATTAAGGTACAGGCTTTCATGTAAAACTAATATTATTGCGATATCTATGCGCGTCTTTTTTTAGTTCCAAAACGGTACTGACTTAAAAAAACATGCCTCGTACTTTATTGTCCACCCATCACTCAAATATCTGGAACATATTGTGGGTAGACATTAAATACATATAATAACGTTTCATCTCATATATAAATAAATCTGGGGGATTCAATATGTTTTACATAACCTTGTATTTAAATTATATATAGCTATGACAAAATGACATAAATTCAACATGGAGAGCCAGGAGATTTGTTAGTTACTGAAAAAGACCGCGGAATAGCGCTTCTGCTGCTACCATCCGGTTTCTGTATTCACATGATGATTTAAAGGTTAAGTTACCCTTTCGTAACAATAAAAATAATAAAATAGTAATAAAATTATTGGAGTAATGGTTTAAAATACAATAAAAAGGAAAAGTATTGATAATAAAGGGATAAGGTTGAGAAATAATGGTAGATTATAACAGTAAGTTTGGTAAATTTGAGTCGAAAATTGGGTAGTACCTATATGGGCCTGGAAATATCGTTACAAACTGCCCCAAATTCCCAGGGGTCATTTATTGCCTCAATCATAGAATCACGTGTTATCGCGCAGTATAAGCTTCAACTGCGTTAACTCCGGATATTATGTATATATTAGTTTACATTGGTCGGCAACTCCTCGATTTAAAGAAATACTTAAAAAGTTATTGTGGCATCGCATACCCTGAGATAGGACTCAGTTTGAGATTGCAGCTAGATCACCGGTACAACTTGGTGCAGCATCATCGTTGAGGCAGACATATTGCTTCAAAATTGACGTAACATCGTTGAGGCTGAGAAACGCGTTACAGTCTTTAATTCAGTAAACTGCTCAGGCTCCTATCGTCGCCACGCTCTGCTACCTCCTGCAGCTTGTGCTCAGCATCACAAACACCATCCCGTGGTCTGCTACAGGTACAGAGAACGTTCAATATTAAGTGCTGCCTGACATAACTGATATGCACGTTTTAAGTGACAGCTAACCAAAAGGATATACTGAGGAAGGGTAGATCATTTGCCTGTATATATGACGACAAAAAATTACAGTAATAGTCACTTTCTGCTAGAATAAACAAAAGAAATGTTGTAAGGAACATGGAACTGTGCAAAATGTGGACTGTGCAAAATAAGGCAGAGCAGTCAAATGAACGTACATTGCAACTTTAAATACGCTATTGACTTAAACATAGTAATGATTAAACATAAAAATAGTGATTAAAATTAATAGTATCATTAATTTTATATATTAGATACATTTAGTTAAAGTTGACCTCATAGACAGAATTTATAATAGAAGTATACTGAACAAGATATGCGTTCTTGGATTAGGGTATAAGATATACAATTGAGGGACACACCTTGGGCACTTATGTAGATAAGGTCATTCACGTGCAGAGGAAGGAACGAAGTAAAGAACCCGCAGAGACACCGGCGGAAGTCCCTTAAAGTTTATGGCTCAAAGACCTTTCCTACCACTGGCATCACCCAGAGAGGACAATGAATGGACCTTTCAATCAGGAAGAACTCTAATGTCTCCGGGAATTACTCTTAGGTTGGAGCAAGCAACCGCGCCATTTGTCTGAAGCAGACATGTACCACGAAACTTCGAAACAGGTTGAAACATAAGAAAATTGAATGAAAAGGAAACGAAGGAAAGGAAAACGTGGCAAATGAGTAGCCATCCAAGCATTCAGTTACCAACATAAGAAAACCATGAAACTCCCAAAGGTTGGATTTACCGTTTCTTAGTGTTCTAGGGTTAAGAGAGTTGCTTTTTGTATGCAAATTGTTGTGTTTTATCCTGCATTTGGTCAAATTATGCTATAATTTGAACATTAATTGAATATGCAATGGAATAAATAAACATTCTAATGAGCTGACAACACAGAATTCATTTAAACATTAGGTGTACTAATAGCAGTCGGTCCGATTGACCACTCTCCTTATAGCACTCAGTGAGGATCAACTCCGATCCTTCATGGGAATTATTCATCTCATCCCTACTCTACATTCAGAGTTACTCCAAAGAAGCAGTCCAGATCCATTTAAAAGGAAATAGTCGTTCCTTCCATTTATAAGTTTCCTCTACTCATCGCGAGGTACGTCTTGAACAGCTTCATTCACATAATTGCTGCACATATCGTAAAAATTCGAGAATACTGTCACATCGGTCATCGTGCAAATCTACCGTGAGAAGTTAACAAGCACTCGAGGACAGCTACTGGTGACGTCACGAAGGAGCAATCAAGTCTATCCTGAGAAATTAACACGCGTTCAAGGATAGCTTACCTCAGGAAGCGAGTCGTATTATTACTGTAATTCTAGAGGCTTCCAGTTCTAGAAGCATCTCCTGCGCCCGGCAGGTGTGTAAAAACTTAAGCAAGGCTGAGAGTGAGTAGTAGTGAGTAGTGAGACAGTAGTGTTGTGAGCAGTATGGTGCTTCGAGCTGAGTACAGTTCCGTGAGGAAGGAGTCAGCAAGCCGTGAATCGGTGCAGGAAGCAGGTCACAGGTCAGTAACTGAGGCTTCTGAGTAAGGAACCGGTGGGCTGTGGAACGGCTAGCGAAGCGGTTTACGTGTGAATATCGAAGTTGAGTTTCGAATTGGCACGTAGCTTCATGTAAGAGATGAGAGTAGGTCCGAAAGTTTACTAGTAGCACAAAGGCTGCGTGCTACAGAGACTTAAAGGAACATTTTAGAGACGACTCGGAGTGCTGTGTTTGTTCAAAAGAAAGGCTGATTATACGTACTATTGGGCAAACAATATAGTGACAAATAAAGAAGTTTGAAGGTGAACTATGTCTCTTTTTCACAATAGTTGTAGTTCGGTGAACTTTGGTTTTCCTGTTAACTGGAAATGTTAACCAGTGTACAGTAGTGATCTGGCTACTCCATAGGCACTTATCGTTCTATGTGACAGCTGAAACAAACAGCCGTTTGTCATCTACTGCGTGGTGATACGATAGCTTCCGGGTTGCACCGATGTTTTATTGCTCGTTCGATACTACACTGCATAATAATGGATTTAGTAACACTACTTGTAATGGAATTTAGTAAAACGTTAAATTGTATAATGATTTTAGGAGAAGTTACATACTAGAAACGAAAATACTGCTGTGATTTGTCAATATTACACACTCCTGGCATCTGACATAGTTATCAGTGAATTCTGTTCAAGACATCTCATTAGCAATTAGTTAAAACCACGTTCACGATTACTGAATCCGTTTACGTAAAAACGATGTTAGATCAAACAACGCAATAAGCATGTGATATATGTGCAGATGTTTCCGACAGTCAGCATACTTTCTGAAGTCAATTACCAAAGTTTATCTCATTTATGTCCAATTTCACTAACAGATCTTAAAATTGACGTTAACAAATATAACGTAAGAATTGCCACAGCGATAACAAAGCTGTTAGATTTCTTGCATTTCACCAACCTGTTTTCTGAAAATGTTAACAAACACGTGTTAACGCCAAGAGATTTGTAAATATTACAGCTATAGAAGGGTATGAATGAGTCGTATTATTTTATGAACGTACTGCGATGCGCTTTTGTTTTCATTTTCGTCTGCAAACAGCTGAAAAAATGGCGGTTGAAAGAGAAGCCGTGGGAGAAATTTCTTATCGATGGAGAAAGAATTATTAATTGAAACGGTGACGAAGTATAAGGATATCGTAGAAAATAAGAGGGCGGATGCAGTAAATGTAAAAGAGAAAGATGTCACGTGGGAAAAGATTGGAAATGAATTTAATTCAAATGCATGTGTCACTACTAGAAGCACGAAACAACTTCGTCAGTATTATGTTAATTTAAAAAGAGGTGAGGATAAGGAGAGAATTGACGACAGACGTCTCATGAAGGGAGGTGGACAGTTTATTATACACATAATTCAGTGAATTATAAAATCGCAAGGTTATTAATACTTGAAGCAAAGGCGAGATCGCCATATTCCTTTCGATGCATGTTCTAACCTCTCTTGTACTTCCGCAGTAACCTTCATAGCAACATGTTTCGACGGTGTATACCTCTGTAGAAAATTGTCTTCTGATAGCTCCTCAGAAACATTTCTCTTCTAGGCCGTACGCTATTACGATTGCCATTTAGATGGTCTTAAATATAGCAAATCGACATCAACAGCTGAGTTCATACCTGCCAACTTAACTATTTATAATTATTAAGGACTTAACATCATAAATCTGGCTTGTTAATTTAACAAGAGATTTAACACGAATGTTAAGTCAACACTTGTTGGGGAAATGAAATTTTTTTTTATAACTAGGGCCCGGAATTTGTTGACCTAAAAATTCACTGAAAATGAGTTATAAAATGCCCTTAAAATATAAAAAATGCACATAAAGTATAAACATGACCTAACAAAAATTAACAATGTCTTTCATAATAATAAATTAATAACTGTCACGGACAAATAGTGCATATATGGTTGTAATAACCACATTTTAAAATTAATTTTCTTAGTAAATAATGCAATTATTGTTACTAAATAATAAATAAATTCAAAATTCATCAGGTTATTTTCAATTTCATAAAATATGAACAAATAAGTTACTGTACCCATTAGCCAAAGCATACCTTACTTAGCGTTGCAGTACACCACCATGGCCATCTTCAAGTTATCAAAAGTAAAGGAACGGCTGTTGTCAGCTAAAACTGTTTTATACTTTGAGAAACTTCTCTCCACTTCCACAGATGTTATAGATGCATATTAACACTACGTCACTTCTTGTAAAATCCTGTTCAAAAATATCAGTTCTGAAATTTTCTCCTGACAAGTTATCGGCAATCGGACACACTGTTTGATATCATTTATTTTTGTCTAACACAAATTTTAGTTTCTGTCTAATTTTGTCCCCAATCTCACCTTTTATAATTTGTATTCTCTCTTCCGCAGTCCTCACTAACTCAGTTGACTTATCCAATGTCATGCCACTCTTTTCAAGGCAGGTTATGGTATCCGTAAAAAAAGCATAATATTTTTTAATGAAAGCTAATTTACCTTGTTTTTGAGTATTTGAAAACAGATTCTGTACGCTCTCAATTGCCTTAGAATCTATCCTATCAAAGCTATTCACCACTTCTCTCACTATATGAAAATCGTCACAGTGGTATATACATGCAGTTGCATGTTATATATAAAAAGCCTATGGGTCAGGGTCAGGTCGGCTACGGGAATCGAACCCGGGCCTCTTGAATGCAGGCTATAGATGAAAATGCCCAATAAATTCGTGAAAAAGAAATAAAATAACCGGAAAATGCTTCTAAATGTTAAAAATGACTTTATTATAAAAATGTGTAAAAAATGTGTTTTGATGACCTACAAAAACCATATATATCTAGCGTATTTGTTCCAGAATGCATTTAATTTCCAATAAGCATCGTCTGTGACTACTCAGAAGAAAGACGACTTTTCATCAAAATCCGAGCCCTATTTATAACTATTGCTAAACGCGTGTTAAGTTTTAACACCTGTTAGTGAAATCGGGCACTAATAATAAAATCTTTGTGTCACTTTGCAAACGACTCCATACTTTATATTATAATTATGGATATTTATGTAACGTCGTTTGCAAATTCAACTCCACATTTTAGCTAACGTTAAACAATTTTGGTCATTATTTTAAATAGAATGAGGTTGCAATGCTATTATATTATAGTATTAATCTGAAAGTGCAATTATGGCATACTTTTTGTTAATGAAATGAAAAGTATGTTATATTTATGATGAAACAAATTTGGTTGTCAGGGCACTATACGAGGGTCCTTCAATAAAAAAAAAACCGAACTAATTTAACTCTATTTAAATAAACCGCCCTAGAGCGCCATGGCTGCTAGTGGTGGAAAGGTGAATCCTTCCTCTAGCAGTGCTGTGAGTGCCAGTCATGCAGAGTCAATCAGTTGGGAGTTTAGAGCCCGAAACGTGAGGTCGTGTTTACTGCACCATGGAACTGAAATTGCAGCAACGTGCATCAATAAAGTTTTGTGTTCTGTTAGACCAAACTGCTACAGAAACCTTTGAAATGGTGCAGCAAGCTTTAGGCAAAACACAAGTCTTTGAGTGGTGCAAACGTTTCAAAGGGGGTCATGAAGACCTTCAAGGTTCTCCGCGCCCTAGAAGACCCGTAACAGCAAAAACGGAAGTCAACATTAACACAATTGACGCAATTGTGCGAGAAGATCGTCGCATAACAAATTCGAAATTTGCAGACGTAATGCATCTGTCTGTTGGAACTGTAGACGAATAATTCGCAATGATCTTGACTATCGAAAAGTTGCAGCGAAATGGGTACCGCACCTGCTGAAGGACAAACAGAAGGCTCACCGCGTCATGAGGTGTCAGGAATGGCTCGGAAGGTTACGACGGGAGCCAGACTTTCTGAATAGGGTCATCACTTGTGACGAGAGTTGGTTCCACCATTACGACTCGTTAACAAAACAGGAGAGTTCGCAGTAGAAACATTCATCGAGCACTAGGCCTAAGAATGAGAAAGTTCAGAAAAGTGCAGGAAAGGTCATGCATCTCGTACTGTTGAATTATCTTCAGGTGGCAGCTGAGTAAAGATGCACACTAAATGAATTAGTCTATTACCACATCTAGAAGGAGAGTGAGAATGATTTCTATATGTGAAACAGTCTTCATGCATGCACCATCAATGGCTCAACATGTATAAATCATCCTTACTCTCATTTTAGGTGTGGAAATAGACTAACTCATTTAGTGTGCATCTTTACTCAGCTGCCACCTCAAGATAATTGTACTATATTCTTTGACAAACAGGGCATTCTGTATGATCATGTTGTAACTAATCAACCCACAGTAACTGCTGCTTACTACTGTGACGTACTGAAGGGGCCACTGAAGAAAATATCGCCGAAAAGCGACTAGATCTCGCAAGGAGAGGATGGATCTTGCATCAGGATAATGCCCCTGCTCATCGAGCTCGTGCAGCTCAAGATGTCATTCCAGAAATGGGCATTGAGATAATGCGTCATCCACTTTATTCTCCAGATCTGACACCATGCTATTTTCACCTCTTCCCTAAAGTGAAACAGGAGCTTCGTGGTCGGCATTTTCAAAGTGATAAGGAGTTGAACAATGTTGTCATGGGTATCCTGAATAGACTGTCCAAAAGTGGGTTCAATGAGTGTTTTGAACAATGGGTAAATCGTCGGAATAATTGTATGTCATCAGAGGGAGAATATTTCGAAAGTGTGTAGGTAAATGTTAGTAAAATAAAGCTATTATGTGTTAATTAAAAAGTTAGTTCAGTTATTTATTGAACGACCCTCGTATATTCAGCTGATTCTTTAATCATTACCGCCCATATACACTGTTTCATGTACCTGTGTAAGCAACAACTCTAATATACAACATAAATGCGATGGCTTTCTTTACACAGACCTGATTCTGCTGGAGGAATTAAACTTTGTGCAATTTACTTCCAAACCTGAACGTGCAAGCAACGGGCTTCTTGCGTGTCTGCCTCACGTTCAAGAGGTCCCGAGTTCGAATCTCTGTCAGGGTGAGTTACCTGGATACGGTTTTTTCGAGGTTTTCCCTTATCCTGATAAACGAATGACAGGTTACTCTAAGCTCCATGGATCTTGGTCTCATTTGAGTATCAGTTTACCCATTTCATTCATCGTCCGATATGACTTAACGTTGGAGGATGTAAATTACAAAAAAAAACGGGCTTCTTCTTAGCAGTACTATAATATTTATGAAGTCTTGTAGCATTAAACGATATCGCACATTTTTAAAGTTAATTTGTTATAATAGACTTGTGTCTAACATTATAGTTATGATGGTGTAAACATTACAAATAAGAATTGTGGTTCAAAACCGCTGAGAACTTCCGACTTATGCCCATTAGCTAACGAATAACCTGTGAAACGAATCGGCAAGTTACATTATGTAGAATTCTCTTGTAGTGTAGCAGTGTTAAAGGAATGAAAATATTCTGAGACTATCACTTTTCGTGCTCAGTACTGCCAATGTTTATGCGGATTTAAACCCTCTGGGCCATGAACGCTGGTGGAGAGAAAATAATAAACCGAGAAGCGTGTGTCTTCTGTTTTGGCGACTTCCAGCTTGTTTATATTTCCGAACGGAAATTAAACTGACATTTGAACCATCACGAATTGCACTTTATTGTACTAAAAGTCCATTATTTCAGGTATAGCTTCGACCGGATTTCTGACAGATCCAGATGAATTGCGTTTTATGCTACAGACAACGCTTTATTACATATTGAAATGCTTCCCAAAATATATTAAAGGGAACTCCAATACTCTTAGTCAGAAATAGGCATAGGACATTGTTATTTTTTATAAAAAATATGTTGTATATAGAAATGAATGATTCGCGTTTTCTCTTGTTCTGCTTTGCTATTATCTGTATATGCGAACATAAATTCCTTTTCTCTTTCAGGTTCAGCTCCGATATATCAAAGCCGTCGAGGTCATTTTAATATATTATTTCTGTCAGTTAAAGATTAACTTTAAAGTATTGTATTGTCAGTATCCCATATATCATTCTTGTGAAATCGTTATAAAAACTACCTTGGAAGTTAATAAAGAGTAGATGCTTCCTAGAGAGAATAACAAAATCGTAAAAGTTACTTGAAGAAAGAAATTTAACATTCATGGGTCATTCAAAAATTAGTGACGCTATCAGCAGTAAATCATGTAAGCTAATAACAATGAAAACAATAGCACCTAATGTTTGTTAGCTGTGAGTTTGAAGACAATTTTATTTAATAACACATTTTTAGTAATGTGACTTTGTGGGTTCGAGAAATTCAAAGTCCAATTGCACAAACTCAAAATGTCCTTTATTTCCACCGAATTACAGTTGGAACACTTGCCGATTACACAGAATTACGTAGCGCACACAATTACAATGTGCCAGTTCATCTGTCACAGGTCCACTCTACACTTAAAATTACGTACAACTCCTCTGATGCACGTACACAGTCTTCCAGTCCGTTCACTAGCATGGCGCTCCTCACGGCTGATCGCCAAGAACTGAACTGACTCGTCCACTGCAGGCCTTATATAGGAAGATCGCTCTTTCTGGAAGCTTTGCGGCCCGGAAAATCATCCCGAATATTCCAGACGTTAGGGAGAGGGGAAAGAGACGGTGTACTGGCTAGTGATGCTCTTCCAACCATCCCCTCTGTGACACGAGATAAATGGGTAGGCGTGGTCTGAATGCTTCCCGTCCCTCACTCAGCCGTCAGTTGGTCGTGCCTTCCGATAATTGGGTGACAGTAAGTTTAAATGTATGCTGTAATCTTTAGTGCACTAAGTAAGTTTAGTAAATACGAACAAAGACGCTTCATTAAAATTCAGGTTGCAAGAGGTATCAATGCTCGACAATGCCATACAGAATTATTGAAAGATGTGGTAGACAGATTTTACCATATTGCCGCGGCTGGTGGCTACGCGCACAAACAGATAGTGCAGGGCGGAGATAAAGATCCTGCCGAAACAGATAAATATAGCGTGGAGATAAAAGGCTTGCCGACACAGGTAAACTTAGACGTCTGGAACGTTAGTGCTTGGTCTGGTGCAGTCTTGCAGAGCATTCGATATCTTCTGGAACCATGGGTAGAGGTATTTAAGGAAACCGCGACTCGCTAAGGGACAGTCGTAAACAGAGTCGAAATGGAACTTGAGTATCGTCTGCGTACAACTGTTTTGAAAGTGAACTCTTTGTTTGTGGGTTTGGCGGACGAACTGGAAGATTGTAATTGTGTATGTGGCGTAATTCTGCTACTGTAAGGGTTGACCAAAGTGTATTTCTACTGAAATAAATCGTACTGTGGCTAGGTGGGCGAATGTATTTCATAGAGGAAGGGAAGACGTTCATCAAAAACTTGGAGCTGGTAGACCCAATCAGCAAGTGATGATGTGCATGTAAATGCTCTTAGAGCACTGCTAGAAGAACATCGTTGTTGGACTTGTATTAAACTAGCAAGGGAAGTTGGAGTTGCTCCTGGTACGATTCTCCATACACTAAAGAAGAAGCTGAAGATAAGGAAAATCTTCGCTCGATGGGTTCCACACAACCTTTTTTTTTTTTTTTTTTTTTTGTAATTGTACGTCCCCCAACGTTAAGTCATATCGGACGATGAATGGAATGGGCGAAATGATGCTTAAATAAGCCCAGGGTCCATAGAGCTTAGAGTTATCCGACATCAGTCTTTCAGTATAAGGGAAACCCCCGGAAAAAACTTATCCAGGTAACTCACCCTGACTGAGATTCGAACACGGTATCTCTTGAACGTGAGGCAGACACTCCACTACCACGCCACCGAGGCGGGCACACAATCTTATAGAGGAAAAAATGTGGCAGAGAATGGAAACTGCGAGATTATACTTAATACGCTATGAACGTGAAGGCGAGCGTTTTCGTCGGCGTATCATAAGATTAGATGAAATCTGCGTTCGATGCTACAAACCAAAATTAAAGAGAAAATCAAATGAGTGGCGACACATTGATTCACCACGGCCAAAAAGGTATCGACAAGAACAGAATCCACTTAAGGTCATGTTCATTGTTGTGGATGATTTTGACGGTGTTCTTATCACTCATTTAGTTCGTCAAGGAAACCGTGTGAACGGTGCATATTACAGTCACTTTATGAAACACCATTTACGACCAACTGTGCGTCTTAAACCTCCAAATCTCCTGAGTTCTCATCCCATTTTGTTACATGATGGTGCTCGCTCTCACACATCTGCCCCTGTAGTTAATTTACTTCTCAGATGGAACTGGAAAGTTCTGGAGCATCCTCCATACTCCCCAGATATGAGCCGATGTGATTTCGACCTTTTTGCGAAAATTAAATTACCACTTAGAGGAGTTCGCTTTAGAACCAGACAGGCAATAATAGCAGCAGTATAGCAGTATGTTCGATTAGGACAAGGCACCGTGGATGGCATCCGTCGGCTCTGGGATGAGTGGAGGAGGTTACTTCTAAGCACTGCAATAATTCGACTGCTCAAAAAATGTTTCGTTTTTTGTTAATTCAAATGTCTCCACTAATTATTGAATGACCTGATTATTTTGAATACTGATCATAAGAACCTGGTGGATTTCATGTCTTCCTAAGTACTGCAGGAAGTAACACAAAATGAATTTCTCTATGGATCGCAAATGGTACTGGAGCTTTCCTCCTAGACTTCACACTTAACATGCCATGAACCTAGCGACATTCCCATGTCTCCCTATCTTTCTACCCTCAGTTAGAACTGGCAAGGAATAAAGCGACAGCTATAATAGTGGTCCGAACTATAAAGCCCGGGCCTTAAATTACTTACAGCATAGTTAGTCGCTTTTAGGGTAGTTGTCTCATGTGTTTATGAGATCCCCTAGTGGTTTACCGGGAGAAACACGAGTCAGTTGGAGAATTTAATGGCATGTCGGCACGTTGGCCATAGTAGCTCAATGGTTAGAGAGGCTGGACGGAGACCAGAAGATCCGTGGTTCAAATCCCGGCTATGGCATTGAAGTTTTTCTGTCTGGCTCTACTCATCCAAATCTTAGCCTGCACATGGCTAGTGTGGAAGAAATGATTATTTCCATGATCAAATTTATCTCAAAACTTAGATGACGTAACTTGAATGGACGACCGAGAATTTAAGAACGAGCTTCTGAGCACAGTTAGGAAGTGTCGAATAGTACGACATCTAAAATGGTATTAAATCGTTTCTTTATACATATAAATGAGTTCTAAGATCATTATATTAATAATTCCCTTTCATCGGCGTAAATACTGTGACTTTGTGGGTTCGTAAAATCAAAAGTCTAGCTTTCAGAAATTAAAAATGCCCTTTGTTTCCGTAGAAAGACAGTTTGTACAGCCCTTTGCAGCAGTATGACGTAACATACACCAACACAGTCTCTCATGGCTTCACCACACGTAAATAAACAAAAGAATTTACTTTCAAATCACTACACGATTATGAGTTATCAACTTGCAGCTTGGTACAGTTCAAATGCACGAAAACTGACCATTGACAACTGCTGGCTCGCAACTGCAACCTCATTCACTTACTAAAAGCTCCACTGCACGACTGACTAGCAGATCTCCTTGTCCCTTATTTATACCCAAGCCATTTTTCTCGAAAGTTGCTGAAGCATCACGGTCTTTCACGAAGCAGCGAGAAATTCTAGACTATCTCCATTTCTTTCCATCTCGGTAAGTGACAAGCGCTCTTCCACTCCGTGGGCGTGGCTTGGGCGCTACCTGTCTCTTTCACTCCCCGCTTCTCTCTCTTGCTCTCGGCGTTCGTATAGGCACGGGCCGGCAGGAAACAATGCCTGACGACAATACATATAGTAAAACATGGCTGTAGCGTCAAATTAATGTTATCATACATTCACTGTTCAAAACTAATTGATGCTTAAAATGTGAAATTTTTTGCAATATGTAGCAATTGAAAGATTGTTTATATCGTGTTGATTATTTATATCGTGTTAATGGATTTAGAGTGCAGCTACTTGAATTGATGAATCTAAGGAAGTGTAACACAATATGTTTAGCCTAAAAAGTTCCCCTGAAATATGTCTTTAGAATTCATTGAACGCAACACAGCGTGCTAAGTTACAAGCCAGTGCCATGATATGTTTTAGTGTGCCCTAACTTCAAAGCACAATGTGCACAATAATTTGAAATAACTGTTGAACAGGTGACGAATAACTGAGGAACGTATTCAATGTAAGAAGTGAAATTATGTCAAACTTGCTTTTCTTTCGATTTAGATAAAAGTTAAAGCTTCAGAACCGAGGACATTCCTAACGTTTGTACTCGATATTATCGAGGCATAAGCTCTGCTTCTGTAAGTACATGTAAGTGCCCTGACTGAAATAACAGGTACTACAGGTAAGCCAATAACTGCCTGGGAAGATGAAGGATAGCACTTGGTTTATTCTTAAGACCTGTTGAAATGATTTGTTAGAACTCTGAGCCGCAGAGGCTCTGAACTAGTTTCTGGTTTATACCTATGAAGTTTTTTGTAACATTAATATGAGCTTATCTTGGTGGGAGTGAATTAATAGATTCTTGGGAATCCAATTACATACCTTATCTTCGTGAATATGTATTAAGAGTTGCCGCGTTTTCCCCTATTTCAAATTGCTTTTCTTATGTATATCGTTACATTTATTCTATCTTTCGCGGGAATGGAAGCATAAGAATAAGGTGAATGTAACTCATGATGCAAAGCTTTCGAGAAAACGTTGCAGAAGACAAAGGTAACCGCTGCGATCAACTTTCTTAAATAAATATGTAATTCCTTTTGAGTTGCTAATGAAGCACTTGAGTTACGGTCAAGTGGGAGAATAGGCGTATCTCTTCTGCAAGCCTGAACCACAAACGAAGACTAATCCTCTTAGCCTGACCACCAAGCGCACATAAATACTAGAGTTTGTCAGTTAAACGCCCGTGCAAGTGCCGGGTCTCTGCACAAGAAGGAGGAGTACAAAAAGTGTAGGAAGGGAGACACGGAGAAAGGAACAAAATAGTATATACCAGATAATAATCGGATTATCATACTCGTATACATGTATTCATAAGATGCTGTAAATACTGTGACAGGAAGAGAAGTAATGTAAGTTCATTACAATATAGTCTTACAGACTTCCGAAAATGTGGCCTCATTAACTGGAGCAAAATATGTTTAAGGTCTAGCCCACACCTGAATCCAATTGCCTGCGGACAAAACTAGAAATATGTTCAAACGGATGCACAGTTTGAGGAACCTCGCTTCATTTATACGTGTCTACAAACATGCCTGTGTAAAATAGCTGCTTACACATAGTTCTCTTTCAAAAAAACGACAAAGGATTTAGGCGGGGTCGTAAATTACTGTTTGCGGAATAATTAACTGACTTGACAGAGTTGTTCTGCTTATGCACCTATGTAGCACTATCCCCTCCCCAGGACTTACAAGTCAGTCCAAGGGGTCAGATGCTTGTATAGAGTAGACAAATGGTAGATGAGAGACATGGTCCAGGAATGATGGACCACAATGAAGCCTGGTGAGAGTGAGGAAGGTATAAAATGAAGGTAAAACGGATGAAAGAAAGGTGATGATAGAGCAGTTGGTGACGGGAGGAAACCGGAGGAGCCATAGAAAGGTGGCCCAGACACCACTTTGTCCATCACAAATTCCACATGCTGTCTACTTGCATGGAACCCACCTTGGTCAGTGACGAGTAGTCTGACAACTCGGCCATGGTACCACTACCAGAGTGTAATGAAAATATTTATCAAAAAGTGAACTCAATCATGGTGCTGGGCTTAAAACCTCGATGAGAGTGACAGCTACTCATTTAGAGTACTGATTCAAATGATAGCTCTCAAATATGCATTATTCTTGCCGTAGAGTAGGCATCGTTCACAATAGTCTTCAAATCTTCCTTCCGAAAATCCGATAAGCATGTAATACAATGTATGTTCTCAATCAGTGACATTATTGGTACAGTCTACCGTGCCATAGGGGTTTAAAATCTTATTGCATCCCATTACGCGGGAAAAATTGAGCCCTTAGAGTATCCCTAAAACCCTTACCTTATAATACATACTGGAAATATTGACCCTCTGTTCTCATACAGGCAGCATATCTCCTACAGATGTTCTCTGTCACTCGGGTAGGTTCAGCAGCAGCAATCTGTGTTCTAGTCCTTGTGCACCTCAGAATTTAGTGGTAACATCTCCAGTGGCCGGCCTGCTCTACCCATGGGTATTTTTTTCGGGGGCTTCCCCGGGTAGCCAGGTGAGTGCGGAGTAGTTACATCCCCGAATTTCCTGTACCTTGATTTCATCTCAATTATCATTTCACATCGTATCTCATCTGGTGATTTCTTTCAAGGTAGATGTGTCGGCGGGTGTCACGACACTGCAGGATGATATTGTAACGGACCTCTGGAGCACCCTGTACCAGCTGCGAACGGAAGGCAGGGGGGAGGACCGCGTTAGCCACACCTTCTCCTCGTTTGTCTTGTAGTGGTGACAGACTTGTGGTTAGGGGAAAACATGACTGGTCGCCTGTTTTTTTCTCTACACCTGTTTCTCGACCTTTCGTTTACTGGAACATTCTCCTGGTCACTAGAAACCGGCGATATTCCGATATAAAGAGGGTTACAGACAGACGGAGTTAGTTCAGTTGTTGGTTGTGTTGGTCAATCAGTTGGTTAGTGAGTCTGAGCGAGAAGACAGTCGCAGTTCTTGGTGTAAGAGTTAGTCAGTGACGTGTTAATGAACGACAGGATTGTGCAACGGGACTGTACGAACTGTGTATGAGTATCGGAGTTTATGTAATCGCGAGTACAAGTGAAGTTGCAACGGACGAACTGGTAAATTGTAATTGTGTGCAGCAAGTAATTTTGTGTAATTGGCAAGTGTTAAACTGTAAGTCGGTAGAAATAAAGAAGATTTTTGAGTGGTGTAATTGGACTTTTCATTTCACGAACCCACAAAGTCACACTGGTGTCAGGAAGCGGGAAGATAACATCACCGAACATTACAACGATGGGGGCAGCATTAGAAAAGATTTTAGCGGAACTAACAGAGATACTGGAGACTAGAAATAACCTGGCCGCGGAACTGAAACTAATCAGGACGGCTAGGGACAACATCGCCGAGAAGATGGAAGAAATGAAGGCCGAGTTAACCACGGAAATGAGAGCAGCGAATGACGGTCTGGCTACCGAAATGAAGGTGGCGAACGAGGCTCTCGCCGCCAAGTTTGAGGAACGGTTGGCCGGCGTGGGGGATGACGTCGCGAACCTGGGCAAACGGAAGGGTCAAGTAGACGACCGCCTTAATGATTTAGAGGAAAAGGCCGACAACATCGCAAAACCCCTCGCCCGCCTGATGGAGGAAAACCGGCCTTATGTGTGGACGGAGGACGCCGAAGACGCTTTCCAGCACCCGAAGGGGACCCTGTGCAGTGCTCCTATTTTGGGTTTCCCACAACCGGGTGGCGCCTTCATTGTGGACACCGACGCTAGCGACCATTACATTGGAGGTGTCCTATCGCAGATCCAGGACGGCCAAGAGCGCACAAGAGTGGAAGAGACGGAGCGTGTCGCAGCAGTCCGAGTAGTTGTGGCAGTGCCTGCTGAAGGCTGGGATAGCGCAGGCCTGAGGAGGGAGCAGCTGGCGGACGCAGACTTGGGGCCACTCTTGAGGGAAGTGGACGCAGGGACGAGGCCAACCTGGGAGGACATCGCACCGAGGAGCGCCACCTACAAGTCGCACTGGGCCCAATGGGACTCGTTAAAGACCAGAGAGGGCGTGCTGTTCCGGGTATGGGAGTCACCCGATGGGAAGGCGCGGAGAGGACAGTTGGTACTTCCCCGGAGCAAGGTCCCGGAAGTCTTGGAGGAAGTGCACGCCGGTACTTCAGGAGGACGCCTGGGAGCGAACCGAATGATTCACAAACTACGGCAGCGCTACTTCTGGCTCAGACTCCGGGCAGATGCTGGTGGTACACCTGGACCGCCTCGCACGCTACGATGGGGCTGTTCGTGGGCGAACAGCTTTGAGGAGGGAGCAGTGTAACGGACCTCTGGAGCACCCTGTACCAGCTGCGAACGGAAGGCAGGGGGGAGGACCGCGTTAGCCACACCTTCTCCTCGTTTGTCTTGTAGTGGTGACAGACTTGTGGTTAGGGGAAAACATGACTGGTCGCCTGTTTTTTTCTCTACACCTGTTTCTCGACCTTTCGTTTACTGGAACATTCTCCTGGTCACTAGAAACCGGCGATATTCCGATATAAAGAGGGTTACAGACAGACGGAGTTAGTTCAGTTGTTGGTTGTGTTGGTCAATCAGTTGGTTAGTGAGTGTGAGCGAGAAGACAGTCGCAGTTCTTGGTGTAAGAGTTAGTCAGTGACGTGTTAATGAACGAAAGGATTGTGCAACGGGACTGTACGAACTGTGTATGAGTATCGGAGTTTATGTAATCGCGAGTACAAGTGAAGTTGCAACGGACGAACTGGTAAATTGTAATTGTGTGCAGCAAGTAATTTTGTGTAATTGGCAAGTGTTAAACTGTAAGTCGGTAGAAATAAAGAAGATTTTTGAGTGGTGTAATTGGACTTTTCATTTCACGAACCCACAAAGTCACAATATACTCCTGGTAAACACTTACGTGCTCCGGTAGAATAGTCTCCGGTCTACAAGCCGACATAGTGGGCCGTTTCAGGAGCACAGTAGGACGGATGCCAGTAGTGCAAACCTGCCGGGAGCTTTCCGGTCTCCGAGCCTGACTGGTAGACGGCTTCGCGGCCATGGTAAGATGATGTCTTTGTATTGGGCCGTTGGGGAATTTCAAGTTGGTAAATGGTATGTACCCTACCCTCTGCACTTCCTTGACTCCTTAGGGTCGGTCGCCCTCTCTCTCCTCTCGCCTCACCCTATCTCCTGCGGATGCCCCACTTGGAGCTTAGGTACAAAAGATCAGTCTCGTCAAATCCCCTCCATAGAATTCTATCCTATCATGTGAGTGAGCAAGAGTGTTTTAACCTGCCGTGCAGCCTCTATTAGACCAGGTCAACATTTCCAGCATTTATTGTAAGGTTAAATATTTCAGTGCACCTCTGACGGCACAATTTTCCCGGCTACTTTTGGTTCTCTCGAACTGTGGGGAGAGCCCACGGTATGAGTTATCTTATCTTTTAAAGACTACATTTCCTCTGTGTATCTGCACTCTAACACGTTCAGATCTGTGTATTAATGATGGCTATTGGCCTATTACACTTGTTTTCCGTCTGAAACAGATTACAACAATCAAAACAATAAAAGCCAAATAGGAAAACGCAAATAGATCTCAACAGGTCTTCGATGTTTTGCATACACGTGTTTACTTTTTCTGGGAAATTGTACGCAGTTGTTCCTAATTGATTTCAAAATTTAAAAAAAGAAGAGTCCTTTTTCTTTTTCCGTTTTATTTGCATTAAAAGTACTACAGTTCGCTTTGATTTTTCCACAATGCATATTGTAGTATCAATAATTGAGTCATATGCACTCTACCCAGAACATATACTGTCTTCAAGGGCGTTTTTAAAATGCATTTGAAAAACACACTTAAATTTAAATTTTGTGCACTTAAAGTGATTTTAATGTAATCAGTAATCAGCTCATTCGTTTTTGGTTTGTTTTATTAGCGTCTTGTAAACAGGAAGCACCAATAATGGCTCTGAGTTTATTTATATACAGAAAATATATCCTTCCAGGTTTTCAATTAAGTTTTTTAAAGGCATCTTGCTCTGAAAAGGCTATTTGCATTTAAAATTCCTAAGCATTTGTGGAAATTTCTTAAAAGAACTAATCTACTATTTTTGAGTAAGACTAAAATTTTAGGTCAGTCTAAAATATTAATAGAAAAGTGGCATTTTTGACCTTGTTCACTAATGGTCAATTATCACCCTAAGTTACAAAACATGTGTTCGAGACGCAATACATTCATAGTTTTCTTCTGAACTATCCTGTTTGATATAATAATAATAATAATAATAATAATAATAATAATAATAATAATAATAATAATAATAATAATAATAATAATAATAATAATAATAATAATAATAATAATAATAATAATAATAATAATAATAATAATAATAATAATAATAATAATAATAATAATAATAATAATAATAATAATAATAATAATAATAATAATCATAATAATAATAATCATAATAATAATAATAATAATCATAATAATAATAATAATAATAATAATAATCATAATAATAATAATAATAATAATAATAATAATAATAATAATAATAATAATAATAATAATAATAATAATAATAATAATAATAATAATAATAATAATAATAATAATAATAATAATAATAATAATAATAATAATAATAATAATAATAATAATAATAATAATAATAATAATAATAATAATAATAATAATAATAATAATAATAATAATAATAATAATAATAATAATAATAATAATAATAATAATAATAATAATAATAATAATAATAATAATAATAATAATAATAATAATAATAATAATAATAATAATAATAATAATAATAATAATAATAATAATAATAATAATAATAATAATAATAATAATAATAATAATAATAATAATAATAATAATAATAATAATAATAATAATAATAATAATAATAATAATAATAATAATAATAATAATAATAATAATAATAATAATAATAATAATAATAATAATAATAATAATAATAATAATAATAATAATAATAATAATAATAATAATAATAATAATAATAATAATAATAATAATAATAATAATAATAATAATAATAATAATAATAATAATAATAATAATAATAATAATAATAATAATAATAATAATAATAATAATAATAATAATAATAATAATAATAATAATAATAATAATAATAATAATAATAATAATAATAATAATAATAATAATAATAATAATAATAATAATAATAATAATAATAATAATAATAATAATAATAATAATAATAATAATAATAATAATAATAATAATAATAATAATAATAATAATAATAATAATAATAATAATAATAATAATAATAATAATAATAATAATAATAATAATAATAATAATAATAATAATAATAATAATAATAATAATAATAATAATAATAATAATAAAAATAATAATAATAATAATAATAATAATAATAATAATAATAATAATAATAATAATAATGTCGCTTTTTACAAAAAAGCACAGTTGCTTTTGAGATTTCCGCCAGGACACTTCGATCGCACTGCCACTGAAGATGTCTGCCGCAGCCGCAGACGAAACGCGACCCACAAACCTGGCTATTACCTTATGTTATACTGACACCGACCGTGAAAGCTTACGAATTTTAATTTCTCTTGTATCTCCATAGTTCTAAAACTTTCTCCTGAAATTACTATAACTATTGTGCAAAATGTTTTGTATTCTGGATTTTTTCTAATATATTTGTAAATTTCTTTGCAGTCTTCTTGTCAATTTCTTGAATACTTTGAATCGTAGATGGTAAACAAGCAAAGTTTGACTTGGTATAAGCTAATTGCCCCTCTAATTCAATATCATTAAACACCTCTTGGACTACCTCAATCGCTCTAGCATTTTCCACATCATGGGAATTTACAAAGGACTTCAATGTTTCAAATTGTGCTCAAAAATAAAAATAATCATCTAGCCACTAGCCCCGTCGTGTTATTATTGGTTTCGGAGGCAATGGAGCACAATGGGAATGGGATATACTATGCGTGTGGAGGACTTGACGAATGTCATTTTAGTATTTGAAATAAGTGCATCTATTTGAGGAAAACTATGACCTAACTTTCGCCATTCAATGTAAGCCATGTGCATGTAACATTCGTGTATTTTTTTTTAATTTCATAAATAAATAAATATATATACCTTTATTTCTTATTTCACCGATTTTTCATTATTTACGTTTATTTTCTTATCTGTTTTCCTAGTTTCACAAATATTCACTATACACATAAACACATAAACACCCATGCCCCAGGCGGGACTCGAACCCGCGACCCTCTACGGGGCGGAACACTAGAGACATACGCTTTAGCGACCATGACTACGAGGGCCGGCCGTATAAAAGTCCTCGATTGACATTGCCACTTTAACCCCATACAGGGGAGCAGAAGTAACAAAAAGCAGCACGTTTTCGTACCAGATCCCATTAGGCCAACGCAACGACATTGAATTGGCGAACAGAATACATATACTTGAATGATTTACTAAATGTAATCAAAAATATTTTACCTGGTTTATCCAGCTCTAGCTCATTGCCCATGCTTCAATCAATGGAAACATGTCTTTCCTTTCCAGTGACATACTCTCTTATATTTCACATAGTTTCTTTGCAGTATAACGGAATATAATTATTTCTTAATGTTGGCTCGTCCGGTGAACAACTCCCCGTGTGATGTTCCAAAATAATTGTTCAACTTACCGTTATTCACCTATTTTAGAGAAATATTTGCAGATAAAAACACGTCACATAGCACCTCAGGTAAATTCGGAACCTGCACTAACATTTAATCCTACTCTCAGGGAAAGTAATAGAAAGTAGTATTTGCGCATTATTCCGCTTAGAATTTCCACAGCCCCGCTGTGAACAAAACAAAACAAAAACGTTTTTGTTGCACTGTGAATCATTTCTCACCTGCTACCTCAATTTAACAAAGCTTACAAAACAATATGGAACTATTTGTAGAAAAAACTTCCTCCTCAATATTCTTTTATCTTGTAGAAACATTAGGTTTCTTTTTCGTCATAATGATATGGAACACGTAGATAAAACGATGCAAAACCACGCTGTTACAAATCAGCTAGTTCAGTGACCCCAAAACGCAGTTGCAACTCCAAGCAGTGAGAGGCAATGAGAAAGGGAAATCCCCTACGACGAGGCAACACAAACGGAGCTCACGGGATCAAGACTCGTGTCATTGAAAGAGATAGCGCAATATAAAAGTTATAAACGTCCCAATATGTTTAAAAATTATTGGGAAATGTCAGGAAATATTAAAAACTGACCTAAAAATTTAAAATAGAGAAAAATGACCAAAAACTGACCGCAATGAAATGTCATCAGAATCCGCGCCCTGCTAGGTTTTTAAGTAAAACGGTTTGTACTGTACAGTATTGCATTGGAATGACATAGACCACTCTTGTTTTAATGCTCGTTTATTATTCTAAGTATGTTTATTGTGGTTCCGAGGGTTTGGGGTAAAAGGTATTCCTTATTTCTCTGTGTCTTTAGTATTTTAAAATTCTATCAAACCCTTATTTTACGTAGCTACTGCTATAAACAAGTTAAATTGTGCCAATTTTGCTCTTTATATCTTGGAGAGCATTTCTCTCTAAGAACACGCTTTGATATGTGAATACGTATACTAATTATGCCTGTTCATCGCTAATTCCTAGCAAACATGAGCTGACACATTAATTCACCTCACCTCCCTCTAGAGATGAGGACTTAGGATCCTCCGAAAAGGAAAACCGATCGTTCAATAACGCTAAGGTTAATGGATGTACAACCTGATCTGAGAGTTGCATCAACCCTTGAGTTATTAAAGTAAAGCTTCGAAGCGTCTTCCCTTATTCGTTTCCTTCGTATAGCATTTTATTTTCACATTCTATAATATTTCGTGTGGTAAGAGTAAAATCTTTCTGCTATTACCCACCCTTCGTTTTTTGCCATGTCGATACTGAAAAACTAGCAGCAGTTATTCGGGAAGCTTGTTTGGAAGGACTGTACATAAATGTGAAGCGAAAATGACATCGAAATAAATTAAACACGGTAAAATGACAATGTAAATGTATATAGGGCGTGAGAATTGGAAGATAAGGAATAAAGAGAGAACAAATAGATCTACGGCTTTGATTAAACGTCAAGCACCATATTAAAACGCTACCTCAGAAAGCAATCGCTCTTTGTGAAGTATACACAAACCAAATGTGACAGGACTACACGGAAACATGCCGTTTGCCTGAGTGGAAGATAATCAAACTTATATCGCAAAAATGGACAGTCAGACCAAAAGAACAGGAGAATTTTGATTGATATAGTACTGTTCCTTTAAGCAAAGCATTAAAAGAACCTGTATAAACCCGTAAGGAAAAATCATTTTAAACGACTTTAATGGCCTCGAAAACTATAAATAAACTGGTGGTTCAAAGTTACCTGTTTTACTTTCTATTTATTAACTCATTTTTGACAATCTACTATTTTAACATTATTCCAAAACAAACTTTGTCTTTTGAGTTACGTCAGGAAAGACGGACATATTTTGGAGGAGCAAAGAGAGACAGCATTTTTATTGTTGGCGCTCATCTGACCGGAGTATTGGTCTGCAACCGACGGGGATGACACAGGTGGCTTCATCTGTCACCCGCATTCGAGAGGTCCTGGTTCAATTCCCCTGGCCACCCTACCTGAGCCATAGGTTTCTTCAGGTGTTTCCCCGGTAGCCAGAAAATGCTAGGTTAGTAATAATAATAATAATAATAATAATAATAATAATAATAATAATAATAATAATAATAATAATAATAATAATAATAATAATAATAATAATAATAATAATAATAATAATAATAATAATAATAATAATAATAATAATAATAATAATAATAATAATAATAATAACAATAATAACAATAATAACAATAATAACAATAATAACAATAATAACAATAATAACAATAATAACAATAATAACAATAATAACAATAATAACAATAATAACAATAATAACAATAATAACAATAATAACAATAATAATAATAATAATAATAATAATAATAATAATAATAATAATAATAATAATAATAATAATAATAATAATAATAATAATAATAATAATAATAATAATAATAATAATAATAATAATAATAATAATAATAATAATAATAATAATAATAATAATAATAATAATAATAATAATAATAATAATAATAATAATAATAATAATAATAATAATAATAATAATAATAATAATAATAATAATAATAATAATAATAATAATAATAATAATAATAATAATAATAATAATAATAATAATAATAATAATAATAATAATAATAATAATAATAATAATAATAATAATAATAATAATAATAATAATAATAATAATAATAATAATAATAATAATAATAATAATAATAATAATAATAATAATAATAATAATAATAATAATAATAATAATAATAATAATAATAATAATAATAATAATAATAATAATAATAATAATAATAATAATAATAATAATAATAATAATAATAATAATAATAATAATAATAATAATAATAATAATAATAATAATAATAATAATAATAATAATAATAATAATAATAATAATAATAATAATAATAATAATAATAATAATAATAATAATAATAATAATAATAATAATAATAATAATAATAATAATAATAAATAGCCAATCCAGTCCTAAAGGGCAAAGGCTTCCTGCTAGTACAGAGAGTTGCTGCTATGAGCTCATTATGGTAGCAACTCCTAAGTGCCTCATGCCTGCTTGTCGGTACCTCTTTATCTATTGTGAGGACTATTAATGCTCTATATTCTATACACCTTCTACTTAGATCTATGTTACATTTTATATACTATGCTCTATAACCTATGATCCACTGAGCTTAAGGTGATGGATCTGTGATATTTCTATAATTTTAACTCTCCTAATTTTGGTGATCCATCATCTTAAGTTCCCTCTTGCGCAGCTTGATTTTTTGTAATTTACATTGATCCTACTTCTCCTTGAACTGCACTTCAACTTATAACTGACACTAACACAGACCCTTCTGTTGCAAACAAGGAGGTGGTGTATTTGTGGGTGGCTGCTCTTTCCAGTTTTCTCCACGTTTGTATGTCATTAGCTTGTCTCGTCCATAGTGTTCCTGCTGTGCTCCTAAAGTCATCTACCCACCGTGTCTTCGGTCTCCCTATTGATCTTGGTCTTACATCCCCCGAGTATACTGTCTCTTCATTTCGCCTCCATTATCATTTCATATCATCTCTCATCTGGTGTACTCTTTCAGGGCAGAAGTGTCGACAAGTGTCTCGCCGCTGCATGGCAGGATGATATGGTCCTAGTAAACACCTTCGTCCTTCGGTGTGACAGTCTCCGAGCCGGTCTGATGAACTGTTTCAGGGCTATGGTAGGAAGGATGCCAGTTGTACTGAACTGCCGGGGAGTTTCAAGCTGGTAAATGACAGGAACGCTGCTTTCTGAACTGTCCAGACTCCTTGGGCCGGCCGCCCTCTATCTCCTCTCGTCTCATCCTTCCTCCAGGAGATGTCCTACTTGGAACATAGATACAAAAGATCAGTCTGGTCGACTTGCCGAATTCCTTCCGGAAAATTCTATCCTACTCTATCCCGTCTGGCATTCAAACATCTAGATGTTTCAAGACTTGTTATGCATATTCTTAAAATCGAAACATCTGCTCTGTACATTAAGGGAATTAATAATATAAGATCAGACATTTTCTGCTTGCACACAACTGTTTGCTTTCATTAGAAGTGAAGTACACCTTACACCCCTTACAAGAATGTCATAGTGGAGGAATTTATCATTTGTCAGTCATAAAACAAAGCCTGAGACCTAGAACTAGAATGTGAATCGATAATCCATGCGTTCTCTTTCCCACAAATATCGTAGCGACATAGCATTCTTCATGGAAACAGTTATCACTTCATGAATTTCAACAATATTTTCAATTTTCCAGTTCAGAATAACAGTGTTTTAAGTTTAACTTCATTTTTGTTTTATCACAAAGAAGAAATTGAGAAAAAGAGAAAATCAAAGCAAATATTAAACTGTTATCTGATACATACCCACGCATAGAGCTAACACCTCCCTCTGTGTCAATTGTTTGGGATTATAAGGTCATGGGTTAGTCGAGAATGTTGAAACAGCTTTCACTATTCTGAAGCATACGGAAATGTTTTTCATATTCTTTGTTTTATTACTTGTTTAAATAACTCTGTCATTATAAAAATGTATATAATGTATCCTCCTGTTATAATTTATTTACTCTGTTTCCTCCACTCTAATGTCAAACTAGTTATGATGTCTTAACTATTGTACTTTGGTGTTTGCAATTTTCCTCAAATGTGAGGTATGAATAATGGATTTTGTTGACATCTTTCACTTAGCTCGAAGCGAAAGATAAAATGATTCATACTTCTTCATTTCAGTAGCATTATTCCCTAACTGTTCCTGCTATTTTTTCGGATTTAATTTTCTGAGAGTCTACTTTTTCGAAACAGACTTCACCTAGGTATTTCATTGTTCCCAACACGTGCATGGCAATTGCGCGTTGAGAATTATTACATGTTAGGTATTATTATTTTCAAAAGTAAATGTTGAACTTCAGTGAGGCCTCCGCGAGGCCTCCGTGAACACCTCCTCAGGTGTTCTTGCACAGATGGTACGGGAATGAAATATATCATAAGCTTCTGCTTCATTTGTCACTCTCTGTTGCTTCGAAACTGCTTTTATGGAACCACACATACAGTCTTATGAAATGTTCTAACAATAGAAAGTAGAATGGTTTATATTACGTCTATAGGGTAACGTTTGGTACACAGCTGGACACTTAACAATTGAAGGGTGCAAAGTGCCAAATTTATGAACTGAAGTTATAACAACAACAAAAAACTCTCGGTAGTGCAGTGTTTTAAGTATTCATTCCTCAAACTTTTCAAAGCTATAAACGAGAGTTTCTTATCAATATCATATATTATTGGCGGTTTCATGGCAAGTTTGGAATTGTTTGGTGCTCAAAGCAATACACACATAGATTTTTATGAAATGTGCAAAGATCTGTCAAACTGTCCTAGGTGCTATTTCCTCAGTCATTCATCACAGATCTGCATAACAATATTCTTTTGCTCACTCTTTTCCAAGTAAAGGATTATAGCCTCTAAATATTTCTTCTTTTTTTTCATCTGTAATGGAGTTCACTGAGGAGTGGCATACTTCACTGAGAAGCAGTGTTAAGTATTTTTTTCATTTAAGAGTTTTCTCATTTAAAAACCTGTTCCCTCACTATTCTGCTTAAAAGGGAGTTACTGCTCTGAACGTTAATACTTCTCTTTAAATAATAAGCAGTTTAGCTATTGTAGGAGCACCTTTTACCCGAACATAAAAATTTTGAATCCTTCTAACGACACATTTTTCAAACTCATCTAGATCTATTACTCATTTTGTAACACTATTGCACGATTTCACCAACAGATGTTAAAATCGACGTTAACAAATGTAACGTAACAGTTGTAACAGCTCTAACAAAGCTGTTAAATTTCTTGCATTTCACCAACCTATTTTCTGAAAATGTTAACAAATACGTGTTAATGCCAAGAAACTTGTACATATTACAGCTATAGAAGGCTATGGATGAGTCCTATTATTTTCTGAACGTACTGCGATGCGCTTTTGTTTTCATTTTCGTCTGCACCGTAGACTGCACACAGCTGAAAAAATGGTGGATAAAAAAAATTGTAAACAAAAGCCGTGAAACAAATTTCTCATCGATGGAGAAAGAATTGTTAATTGAATTGGTGAGGAAGTATAAGGATATCGTAGAAAATAGGACGGATGCGGTGAATGTAAAAGAGAAAGATGTCACGTGGGAAAAAAGTTGGAAACGAATGTATGTGTCATTACTAGAAACACGAAACATCTTCTTCAGTATTACATAAATTTAAAACGAGGTGCGACGAAGTACAAGTGACGAGTGACTTGAACGTTTCAAGACGGGAGATGGACAGTGTGTTATCCACATAATTCAGTGAATTATAAAATCGAAAAATTATTAATACTTGAAGCAAAGGCGAGATCGGCATATTCCTTTCCATGCATGTTCTAACCTCTCTTGTACTTCCGCAGTAAACTTCATAGCAACTTGTTTCGACAGTCTATACCTCCGTAAAAAATTTTCTTCGGATAGTTCCTCAAAATAATTTCTCGTCATAAGCCGTACTCTATTACTAATGTCATTTAGACGGTCTTAAATATAGCAAATCGACAACAGCTGAGTTCACGCCCGCCATCTTGACTATTTACAATTGTTAAGCACTTAACTTCAGAAATTTGACTTGTTAGTTTAACAAGAGATTTAACACGAGTGTTAAGCTATCACTTGTTGGTGAAATGCAATTTTTCTTATAACTATTGTTAAACCCGTGTTAACATCTGTTGGTGGAATCGGGCATATGTTTTTTTTTTTTTTTTATCTGGAGTTCCAAAGATGTGCTTCGATTTTCATTTTGTTTGCTTTCTTTGGCAGTACTTTTTACTGTTCTTTCTGACACTCCTGTGTCATTTGATACACAATTAAGCCTTTCGAAACTTTTTGAAAAAAAAAGATCTTCTGAGTAACTAGTTCTTTGTTTTCAACCTGTTTCTTCATTTATGCTCATACATTTGAAAGATTTTCTCGACTCTGTGTAATGCTTTGAATCCTAATTTATAAAGTACACTCATGGCATAATTAATTTATGCTATTATCATTGTCCGCCAAATTCACTATATTCACTCCTTATGTCCTCAATAGAGCCGGCCCTCGTAGCCATGGTCGTTAGAGCGTATGTCTCTAGCGTTCCGCCGCGTAGAGGGTCGCGGGTTTGAGTCCCGCCTTGGGCATGGGTGTTTATGTATATAGTGTATATGTGTGATACTACAGAAAACAGATAGGAAAATAAACGGAAACAATAAAAAAAATTGCCCCTGCACAAACAACAAATGTGAATTAGCAAGGATGTACCTCAGATGCGGACGACATCACTACATTATCCTTTCCCTCCCCACGTGCAGTGTGTGATTTCATTCAGCAGAATTATATGAGCTGATGAAAAATGTAGCGGCCAAGGAAGGTGGCATCATTACTTTCCTGGACTGCAGTGGTTAGTGGCGATGAAAATTGTTGTGGAAATGGTGAAAATTACACTGCAAAACATATGTTTTCGAATATTTTGTCTCAACTTTCCGATTTAAAAGAAAAGCAAATAAAATAATTAATTACAACTTTTTGATCGGGAGATACTTTTACCCACGTTAAAACCGAATCCGCAGTATTTCGGATCGCGCTATTTCGGGCTTCTACTGTTCTAGTTTTCAATAAAAGAGAAATGTTAACCACTAACCTACAGCATAATGCTCATACTGATACTATAAGGCTAAGTGACACTACCAACATGAACTAGTCATAACATGTTATTTTCTTGGGATAAAATATGGAACACATGAGGCAAGCGATATCTATTTGAAGGGTTTGGCAATGCAGAGCTTTGAAACAAGTTTAGACAGCATGATTACAGTTAAAAATTTCATAAAGTTTTCATTAGAAATACATATTTAACTTCCTAACTAAAAATAAATAAACAAAAGATATTTACAAAAACTTCCGCATGCATGTGCGTAAACAGAATAGCTTAAATGGAATGTTTATTTATTAAAAAATAACCGACAATTTGCAATAAAATGTACTAACTCTAAGATACATTCCAAATAAAATGTATACTAAACAAGTTTTTGCAAACAACCAGTAATATCCTTGTAATTCCGAATGACTTACAAGTTTGTACACCTGGTAAATTTAAAGACAGAAAAATAGTTCTCCACATATACGAGGGCTGTTCAATAAAGAATCATCATAATTTTTTACGGTCATAACTTTTTGCACTAAAATTCAACCTTATTATATTCTGTTAGCTTAATGTGAAACAAAAACGCCGCAGTAGTTTCATTGTTGGTACTCCTGGTTCCCGCCTGTGAGAACCAAGAAAGTTCCGACATTTAATTAATTAGAACCAACTGAAAAACGCAATGCTATGGCCGGGATTTGAACCACAGATCTACTGGTTTCCGTCCAGTTGCTCTACCCTTGAGCTACCATGGTCAACGTGCCTTCCTGACACTAAATTCTCCAATTGACTCATCATATTTCCCGGTATACCACTTAGGGTTCTCATATTTGAGACAAACACTTGTGGCGACTTACTATGTAAGTACTTAATTACCAGGATGTTTATCGTAATTATTTTTAATGTAAATTTATATTGAGGAATTAATCCTTAAAAAATTAATACTTTTAAATACATTACTCCGGTATATGGGTGACCATGGTAGCTCAAGGGTAGAACAACTGGACGGAAACCAGTAGATCCGTGGTTCAAATCCCGGACATGGAGTAATGTATTTAAAAGGATTAATTCTTTAAGGATTAATTCTTCAATATAAATTTACATTTAAAAAATTCCAACATGTTCAGTGTCGCCTATCGCTGCAATGGAGGTAACATGCAGTTAAAGTTGATTTTAGAGGAAGATCAGAAGTTTCAAACGTAAGTACTGCTGATGAAACTTGGCTACATCAGTTTGATCCTGAGAGCAAACAGCAAAGCTCAGTGTGGAAATCTCCTTCATCAACAACCCCCTAAAAAGTAAAAGTGGCTACTTCTGCTGGGAAAGTTATGGTCATCTCATTCTTTGATATTCATGGAATGGTTTATCAGTATGTTGTACCTGCACACACATCAGTAACTGGACAATACTACAGGGATGTCCTGAAAACATTGCAAGTCCATATCAGGCGTGAAAGACCACATTTCCATGAAGCAGGCTGGATGCTGCACCACGATAATGCGCGGCTGCATATTGCAAATGTTTTTGCTGAATATCTTGCAAAAATCAATGTGAACTGCATCCCTCATCCTGCCTATAGTCCGAATTTAGCCTCATGTGACTGTTTTCTATTTCCCACTTGAAGAAACGCCTTCGGGGGAGGCATTATCCATCATCAGAAGCAGTGGTGAAGGCTGCGGAGGCGATTTTAAAGTATCTCTCAAAAAATGGTTTCCAGAATGTCTTTGAAGACTGGCAGAAACGCTGGGACAAGTGCATCGCATTCAGGGAATACTATTTTGAGAAGGACCATCAAAATTATGAAGATGAGTAAAGGTACGTTGTCAAAAAAAACATTGTGATCATTCTTTATTGAACAGCCCTCGTATTTAGATATCCTTAAAACACACAGTTTGAACCATGTTTTGTTGTTGAATCTGTCAGCCATCAAATAAGACTGGTTTCAATAGTTTAAAAATGTTCAGTCCCGTTCCTTTTTTTTCCCCCCCAGTCATAAAAACACAATATTTTAAAATCACACCAAGCTGCATTTAAACACTCTTGTGTTGCAATATATGACTCAGGAAGTCTCTTATTATGAAATTAGTTTCACTTTTAGTAATGTTTACAATTTAAATGATTTTAAGACGATATGGATCTATATCCTCTATCCCCCTGATACATAGAACAAAAGTTGTAATGAAGCTATACATAAACGTTAATCTTAATTAATGTTAAATGGGTAGAAAAGCAAGCTTTGTAAGCTATATAAAAATTTATTTTAGAATAGAATAGAGTACTTAAAATTTGTCATCATATTACAATATTAATATTAGGAGCTTATGTACATTATTTACTTGAGAACAGTTTGGTAACTATGAATTGATGAGTTATTTAATACACGATTAAACTGCTTCAGTCATCTACTCATCTATCTGAAAATTGTTACATTCATAGAATTCTTCTATTGAATAAAATCCTTCCTGTATTTTAGTAATATTTCAACAGTTTTTTTAAACATTTCTGACACATATATAAGCATCTCAGACAAAATATATACCAAGTTGACAAATTAGTTCATGCCTTAAATATTAAAAATCTTAATACATTTATAAATTTAAATAGATATTTGGATAGGTGGAGCCAGACTGATAAATTCTATGCCAAGGTAATATTGGAACCATGGATCTCCCATTCTCTGTCTGGTTGCTCTTAATCATTAAGCTACCATGGCCAAAGTGTCGCCACTGTGGAAGAACAATTAATCTAAATCAACTGACTAATATCGGACTAAACTATGAAGCCTGGGACTTACAGCACAGTAAGTTACCTCAAGCAGTGAGTATATCATTAGAGCAACTGAATGGAGACTGGGAGATTCATAGTTCAAATCCTGGCTATGTAACTGAATTTTTCAGTCTGACTCTAGCTATCCAAACCTTATTTCTACCCATGATTAGTGCGAAAGAACAATTAATTTATACAGATATTTGTTTTCCATAGTATGTTATTTACATTCGGTGGTTAATGTAACTTTACAGGAAAGCTTTATCTAAACAATTTTCTAAAATTCTTTCATATATCTCTATTACCTTACATCTACAGCATGCTCTGCCTATTTTCAGGTATTTCCCAATTTCAGTGTTAGTATTACCTCCTTGGGGACCTTTTAACATCTACATGCTTGTTTCAACAGAAATAATCATCTAGTAATGCAATAAGTATATCATATATCACCTAAACTCCTACTTGTTTTGTTTTTACCATAATTGTGAAGAAATGCAACAAGCATTGTATACCACTGTGCCATTTACCATGTCCTTCATCAGTTTGTTTTTTACTATTGTGTAGTAACGCAATATAAGTGTTCTATACCACCATGATATTCACCATGTTCTTTACAGTTTCATTTTATACCAGAATGGTTAAGTAATAAAACAAGTGTTGCATATACCACTGACATTTATCATGTTCTTTAACATTTGTTTTAACCATAATTGACTAGTAATGCAACAAGTGTTGTATAGTACCTTCACTTGTACTATGATTCTTTTCCATTTAACTTTTTATCAGATCTCTGGAAAAGTTTATGTGCCTTTATATGCTTATTCTTATTCAACAAAATATCTTTTGACTATTTCTCAGAATATTTTATTATTGGTCAGTTTACCATATTTATGTAAACATTTTCACCATGTTCTGACCAAACATCAACTTATATTTGAATAAAATAAAAGTGAATAGATAAGATGTTGACACATTGCTTCACTAACACAGTATTTCATAGGACATGTTTCAAGAGCTGTTGCTCCCATCATCAGCTGAGTCTGAACTAATGCAAATTGTAGTGTTTTCCTCCTTCTCCATGTCATTGGTAGATGGCATGATGTATTTGTCAAAGATGTCCGGTGGTGGAGTTTTGAAATTCATGATTCTATGACAATTTGTATTAATGAAAACTTTTTTCGATATGGAAAGATTTATGCAATGATTAACCTGTTTTATTAAGGCTGTATCCAAGTTAATATCATGTCTGGTAATTGAAACATGAAAAGCAACTACTGATTTTTCTGTTTCACCGTTTTTAATGTTGCATATATGTTCTTTAGCTCTGATGTCAATATTTCTTTTTTAGTAATGTAGATCAACCTCTTAGTGCTTAGTGTAGCATATTTTACACTGAGATATTTTGTTATGGTCTTAATGTTTTTAATGACCTTTTATTTATTAATTTAAAATATTCCAGTCTTCAATAATAAAATACAACTAATTATAACTGTTACATACAGCAAACAATATAAAAAAATTTCATAAAATATTTAAAGAAATAGCAAACTCCATACTTGCAGTAAAATGTAACCATCCAACAATGCCAGTTGTTTTACTTGGACCCTCCCTGTACTTTACCACAAGCATATTTAACAGTAGTCAGTGGTATTCAAATTTACATTTGACTTTAAATGGGTTGCTGATTCATTTCATCTTATCTACAAAGAGGATGCGGATGCAGAGTTAGAGTGGCATATATAGCAAAATAATTCCAGCATCAAAGGGGTTACGAATGGAAACACTTGTATAATTGATAGTTTCTGTAAATAGGGCTTTTCAAATATTACAAATGTTTCGAAATTTAACTGTATTGGAACACCAATATGAGCTGAAGATGTGAACAATAGTTCACGAAACATGTCCTCAATATAGGTACGTAAGTGAAGCTGATGTGTAAAAATACGACTCATCTATAATTTAATAATTACAAATGTTATTAAATTGAAAGGTAAGTGTAACTGCATGCCCTTGATATGCATTCTTGAGAAAAGAATCACACTCCTATTTAACAACTCCAAAAGCAGTTGTTGTAGATGGAGAGGTCAGATTGTCAGATGAGCAGGTGTAATGACTGCTATGAGTCATGTCTTAAACTATGGATGAGATAGGTAAGTATTTAGCTTTTTCAAAAAGTACATTTAATCAGGCTCTTATTGTCATAGGCTCTGATTCTTTAAAGAAGAAATGCAACTCAAGCTTATTTCTATGAACTATTCTTAACAAACCAAAATCCCTTTTTAATAATGTACTCAGACATGTCAAATTCAATATTTTGAAAGGACAGTTTTACAAAAATGTAATAGTTTTTAGCCATTAGTATAAAGAGTATGTCATCACCAAAAAATTTATATGGCAATAAGACACCCCTGTTTTTATTTTTTATTTATTTATCTTTTCCATTTTTAATTTTTTACCTGAAAGTAAGGTTGCTCCAGAGGTTTGGTTGTTAGAAGCAGATCTCTTCCTCTTTATAATTTATTTGAAATGTATAGCCACACAAAATAAGTCATCTCTAGATTTCACATATCAGTCAGAAGCCTTTGGGTACCTTCATAACAGCTCTGTTCAAAACTCACATTGGCAACTGTAGAATGGTCCTTGTCTGTGAACACTATGGTATCCATTTAAACTCTGGAAACAGAGCACAGTACAATGTTACAGTGGCAGAGAGGATAAAAAGGTACCACTTGTACTCACAATATTGAATTTATATAATTTTAGCATTTGAGGCTTTAGGTATATCTTTTCACACAAAAACTTAATTCTACTATAATACTCCTTGCAAATAGCTGCAGAACTAAATGAAAAACTATTAGTTTTCTAAAGCTAAAACAAAAAACAAACACTTATAGTGGATTTATGGACCCTCAGCAGGTATAACTGCCATTAATCTTTGGAGCATAGATGAAATATAAATTGCTCTGTAACATAGACCAGAAGTTACCATCTCCTAGGCTTCTTAAATTTATGCCAATAAGCCATTTTTTTGTCCTTAAGCATCTGCAGAGAAAATCTAGTGGGGTTCACTTATAGCTCAACCCACACATTTTTAATAGAGTTCAGTCCAGGTAATCAGAGGCACACTATATTTGTGATATCCTGTCCATCCGAGACGAATTTAAAACCTGCTGACAATTGTGAATAGCATGCTTATCCTGTAGGAAATCACCAACTATGTCACTGTAACTCATCATCTTATAGGGAATCAAAATATTCAAGTATTATTGTATATCACTAAGCTTTCTCAACACACCTAGACCGCCCCTTGATATTCAGTCTCTAGAAGATGTACATATGCACTCAGAATCAAAACTGAAAAATAGGTGGCTTTACATTACTAGTTGATAGTAACCGAGTGGCTCAAAACTGCTAAGATCATCAGTACCACCCTCAGGCTGTATGTTTATTTAGTCACCTCTGTGATTCAAAGCAAGTGCACAAACAAACAACTGAAGTCACAAAAATAGAAATATTAAATCAAAAATATTTCAAACATTGAATAATAGGAATATCACAAACCATCATAAACAGCTGACAGCAAACAGAAACAGTTCATATAATTCTGGCACATTTTGCAGGTTAATAAGGTAAAAGTCTCAAAGAGTTAAAACATTTTTTAAAAAAAGTTGAATTTAACATTTTGGAGATGGTTGACAAAAGAACAAGTCATCGTCTAAAATAGAATTAAATCGTTTCACATTGTATTGGAAGGTAAACAATCAGCTTTCCCTTGGGAATGAAAGAAGATGTTACCTCATCTGAAAATATAATATTTGCTAACTGGGACTGATATTTTTCCTCTAGAAGCAAAATACTCCACAGCAATTTTAACCCTGTTATTTTGTTAGCTGCATTTCATGCAGAAGTCCAGTACTATTTACCCACTTCATAGTTGTTTGAGCTGATCCATGTAATTGAGAATTTGTCTTCATTACAGCAGCAGTTTTAAAAATGGTTCCTCTCTGCTACTGCAATTAAAGTTACATCTATAAAATTATTTGTGGTTGGTTTATTGACACTCGTCACTTACTTTTTCATATATTTATGAGAGACTAGTTTCAAAGGCCCTGGCCTCCATTTTCAATCTCTTGGGAAGAGATTGAAAATGGAGGCCAGGGCCTTTGAAACTAGTCTCTCATAAATATATGAAAAAGTAAGTGACGAGTGTCAATAAACCAACCACAAATAATTTTATATTAATTTTGACGTCACTGTTACTAAATTCCTCCAAACACACATAAAGTTACATCTGTTTTGGAAAGTGATCATCTTTCCCTGGCAGCAAGGCAGTATCATTCAAACCCTTCCCTGGATAACCTTACACATCTCTGCAATGTACATGCAGGGATTTCAATACAAGCCTCAGCTTCACGGATAGATAAGTTTACCACATTGATAACTTCCTTGTGTCTGTGTCTCTGTATGTGCATTCTGCCATTATGAAATGCAGTATGATTTCCTGAAGGAGAAGGTGAATGGTCCTGATGCATTTGTGCACCCTTCTTTGCATCACACAGTTTGTGTGTAGCATATTGAAGTAAGGTAGAATAAACCCTTAAGGAAGTATAATAAGTATTCCATTATTAACTTTATTGCATGTAGTTTATGAAATGCAGCATATCTATAATACAGCAATCAACAATTGAACATACAGCTAAACACACCAAACATCTGAATACAGCAATCAACAGTTGAACATAAAGCTAAACACACCAAACATCTAAATATGTTTATTAAATTCACAAAACATTTAATATGCCATGCAAACATATCACTAGACACTTGATCATTCAGCATACAATGCTCAATTGAACAGAAATTCATCACCAAACACAAACATGCTCAGTAGACAATAGAACTGAGTACGTTCTATGATCCAAAAGTCAACTGAATACAAATTTCCTAACACTATATACTTCATTTATTATAAAACATTCAAGTATACACAACTTATATCAAACACTATGCAATGAAGAGCTGAATACAAATGCAACGAAACACCACACCAGGGGAGAAGCGTGGTAACCTTTATAGAAGCGCTAACTGTATACAGGCCACAAGATTCGAACCCAAGTCCATGAGTTTCAGATTTATAGGAGCCGCTTCCCTAAATGTCATGACACACTTCACTACTGTACCACATAGTTGAACAGAAATTCATTGCTAAACTTAACATACATTACAATAAAATATAATAATTTGTATTCCTTCACTATTATTAGCTTCTGCTTTTTACGTATAACATACTCAGTCAACAACAGATAACTGTGTGCAACAAACACCTGCATAGGATGCAATAGACAGCTGAGCACAATCACAAAGTACTAACATCATTCAAGGTACAACACACAATCAAAGCAAAATGTATCTACAATAGTAGCCATTAAAACAAAGTCATCCTTATTGTCTGCTTCAATGAAAAGCTTTTGAGGTAGCATCATTTTAAGAAAATTAACTGATGACCACTTATTTTAATGGCAGTAATCCAAGTTCTCCAAATTGTTAGAATTGGTTGTGGAGATGGAAAATAGATGATTGCTCTTTCTATGTCTGGATATTAAATAGAGCTGTAAGCATCATTTTCTTGGCACAAGAGATAAAATAACTGATATTAGGAAGAAGCTGCAGACCTCTTCATTAACACATTGAAAACAATCTAGAACACAAATTATGTGACACATTGCGGGGAAAAATCCTGAGTTCTCTAGCAGCTTTTTCCCATATATGGTACAACAACTACAAGTAATAAGAGAATTTAGTGACACCAAATTCCTCCAATCATAGGATATTAAAGGCTGTAGTATATAATTAATCAATTTTTATATAATTAGCTTTTTCAAGTGCCTTAGAAGTTGGAAGAGATCGGGTGCATCCCTCTTCATTATCTATGCAGTCCATAGCTCTGATGATTATCCTCACTGTATGTCCAGCTATATTCACTTTTATCATTGGACATCCAGCCCATTGTCATTATATCTTCATTATAACCATACACAATTTTTTAGAACTGTAGATTTTACTTCGTTCTGCACCATGATGCAATGGGCTAAAGCACCATGCCTTGGTTCCCTGCCATGGAATTTGGCCTGTGATTGATGCCATCCCTGGGAGGTGCGGATTTTAAGTCCTGGGTATAGGACTGGTGGCCCCTCAGTATCGTGAGGAAAGTGAGGATCTACGATAGGCAGCGAACCTTCGTTGTGAAAGCTAACTTTCCGGCTGGGGGTGCTAAGATGCTAAGCACATCTTCTCCCTGTATCAGTTGGATGATCGCCCACCTCTGCCTTGCGTATGTGGGCATGAGGTCAGCAGTCGGGTTGGCAGGCCTTGGCACACTAGGGCTGTTAAGCCAAGTGTTAGTTTAGATTTGACTTCATATTGGCTGTTTAGTGCATCTTTCCAAAAATGTCTCTAAAAGTTTGTTTTTCATTTTCCATAATGCTAAGAACATTTTACACAAACCCGCTGAAAATGCTGCTTCCTTACTCTTCAATGCTGATGACAGAGTACACAATTTAAGGTTAGCAGTCTTGAATACCGCAAACACTTATTTAGTAGTTCCATAATATATCTTATTATTTACAAGCTTTTCACGCACAAAACACAGTAAACTTCTGAAATTGTGACCTTTACTCTCAACCCAACTACCCAGCCTAGAACATCTTTGTATTTAGCTTACTTTAGTAATCAATTTGATTTTCTTTCTTACTCATTAGTGTAGGAAAATAATCATCAAAAGTGCTCCAATTTTGGTTATTTTCAAAGATAATGAGTGATAAATAATACTGATTTTGTATTTATATTTGTAATTGTGGCTCTTATATTTTCAAAGTTAACTGATTAGATTAATTTTATTATAGAATTTGTTTGTTTTTTGACTTTTCTAAACTCACCACTCCTTTTGTATGATTTTTAACATTGTTGTCATTATCTGCCTCAGATCTTTGAATGTCACATTTGTTACTACACCTCCAATGTTCAGTATTATTGCTATCTCCAGTGCTTTCACCCTTTTTTCTTCAGTTGCCACTTCTTCCAATTCTAGCATGACTTGAGGTCATCACCCTTGTTTCATTAATTCGTTATGGAGCTCTATGTACAATAGAGCCCTTTTTTGCTATGGCCCCAACTAGAGATCTTAGAAGAAACTGTGATGGGAGAAATTGAGCAATGGGGTGAAAATAATTGCAATAGGTTCTGGAAGGAGGTGAGGCAATGAGCTGAAGATATGGAGAAACATGAGATACAGGCTATCTTTAAGGCATTATCAGAAGAATTAAAGAACTGATAAAAGAAATAAGTGGGTAGTTCCAACAAAGTGGGAAGGATAGATTGCTCTTGGAAGAGAACAGATATACTATTTCTTGAAGGATTAAAATCAAACTTGACAGAAAGGTACAATATGTTTGGGGAACCAGGACATTTATAAATTCTTAATTTAATGTGAAATAATAATAAGCAGAGGGATAGTCTTTGGAATAAGAAGTGAAATAAATTACTAAAAGATATAATGGCAATTACAATGTTAGCAGACAAGAGAAGGAATTGGGATGTGAAAATTTTCTGGGAAAAAGAGCAATAAATGGGTTGAGGAGCTCAAAGAAGGACTAAAGGTTTGAAGATAACTATAACGTTAAGATAGGTGCAATGTTATACATAAAACCAGGGTTTCGAAGTAGAAATAGGTATGATGAAGAAATTTGACAATTTAGGGCCAAGAAAAATTACCAATAGTAATTAGATTGAATAGAAAAATGAGTATACCAAAAGTTAAAACAGTTATGAACATTAAGAATATTACCAGATATAAATATCAAATAGCTTGAAAAAATTTACAAAGCCACTGTAGAAAGTAAAGTGTTATATATGGCTGAAATATAGGGAGTATATAAGACCTGAAAAGAGGTAAACTAAATTTATAGGTTCATTGCAAAATGCTTTTAGGTTTATTTGTTGAATCACAGAAAGTGGTAGCAGAGTTAAAATGTGATAAGTGCTCAATGATCAAAATTATCATAAGAGCTATGAAATATTTTATAGAATTTTCAATTTGAAAGTTCACAAGATATTTCCATATGCTAAAGCAAAGTAGAAAGGATTATGGTCTTCAAAATTGCAGGAACTTCAGAAACGGATAGCTATTGGAAATTCATGAATAAATTGAGAATATCACATCAAAGGCTTTTGGAAAGAAGTAGAATTAAGTCTACAAGTTACTGACAACAAAACATCATTGGCAGTATAAAAAGAAAAAGTTCCTTGAGGCTATTTAGAAAAATAAAAGCAGTGTGGCATAGGGAAAAGTATCTAGACATATGTACGTAACAAGGGGGAGAAGCAATTGCATGGCCAAGAATAGGACTCAGAATTTTGAAAAGTGCAAGTCATGATAAAAATACAGGAAAATATCCAACGTGTTGTGAATTGAATATTATTACACTATTATACTATAGTCAGAGTGTTAGATGGAACAAACATAGCACAAAAATGGAGAAACTTAGATGGGGAAATACTAATCAGAATAATTCTAACTGTAAAACGAGAAAGAATCTCAAATTTGCAGAAAATTATTTGGGTAGATCAAATTGAAATCAATAAGAGTGATTATAAAATTATTTTAAGAACACTAGAATAACCAAATAAAGTAAAGAATAATATGGGCAGGCAGCCAAATAAAAGAATTAACAATGTTATAAAGTAAGTTATGTTTGTTATTCATAAGTTATGGTAGATTAAATTGTATGTAATATAACCATGATTTGTAAGAGATGAAAAATAAATATTCATTTATTTATATAATAATGGTTTTGAAGTATGAGGAACTTCATTTACAAAGTATTAACAGTCCTAGATATGTACATATTAATTATAAAAATCTATTTTATGCAAGAGGAAAAATGAACTTACATGAGTGAACATAACCGATAAATGCCCTGTTACTAACCATTTTTCGACTATAAATATTGAGATATTGAGATAGTGCAAGAACTTAAGTTTATAAAATTCATCCAAATTAATTCATCTACTCTTTAAGTGGATAATTGGCAGAAAATATTTATATACAATTTATATATTTATTAACTTGAAAAATATTTTGAATTCTGAAATCCCTCCATGTGATATCAAGTAATTGTACAAATAGCTCACAAGAAAAAAGGTCATCAGCTCTGCAATTGAAGCCCTGAAGGTGTGCAGCCCATTTCCATGTTCAAATAAAGTGAGAAGTTTCCTTACTATTATGCCATGGTCCAGTCCAAGTATATCTGATATTTTGATATCTGAAAATTCTGATATTTTTCCCATAACTCCATTGGGCATCTTCAGAAAAGGTGACTCCTGGCTGGTGCACAATTAGAGTGATGCTTGATGGAGCACCAGAATTATATATGGGTGGGGCTTGTGGGTCAATCATTATATGAATGAAGAAATTGCCACATTATTTGTCCGGTTGGTTGTTTGAGATTTTGGTTTTACATTGTCTAGCAATGGCAACCAGGTTTTGTGTATATGTGTTACTTCTTTTTCATTAAAATTGTTTTTGTGCTTTTTAATCTCAATAGGATCTAAATACAACCATGCATGAAATGAAATGTGTTGTGGTTAACACCCACTTTTGCTAAAAGCAGTGACACAGATGATACGTGAAATGAAGATGGAGCACTGGTGGAATGAGATGGCAGGGGAAATCGGAGATCCTGGAGAAAACCTGTCACAGTGACATGTTGTCCACCACAAATCTCACTTTGCAGTCACCTTGGATTGCACCCGGGCTGCCTTGGTGAGAGCCAAGTGGTCTAACCACTGAGCCACGGCACGGCCCCACATCCGTGCATGGTAGTAGGCTGTGTTGTCTAGAACTTCAGCATCATCAAACTTGATATCATGGCCCATTAGTCATGCACACTTGGCTACTATTGATTTTTTCAGTGTCCTAGCCAGCAGTTGATTTTATATTCTTTGAAGCAGGTTTTTATACTATGCTTGTGGTGCCAAAGTAGACTTGGCTGGAGCAACATTGTATTCGATAAGTTCTTTGTATCAAGAACCGATCCCAGCTGTCCCTTGCCGGTCTCAGCTTGTCTTTAAGTTTTCTAGTAGGTTTGAAGATCTTTGTATAATTTGGATGAGTTGCAAATAATTATGTAATTATGTGTGTCTACATGTGTACATATATAAGTATATATATACATTATATATACATTATATATATACTTCATCAGATAGTTTTTATATTGGCTCCCTACAGCAGTTTGACAATGTGATCTGTAACGACTGTGATACAGGGCAAGAATTCTTTATAATGGTGTCCTATCATTTCAGTGTGGCTTTTGTTGCCTTCTTTGGCCATAAAACCTTATTTATTTATTTCCATATCCATTAACCTGTATTGCCTGGTGCCGATGCTTTGGACATATATACATATAATACAGTAAGCTAATTCATTGACATTTTGACCGCTCAATGAAAATGAATAAACATTAGTGTCTTTTCTTTATCCTTTAGCACTGTTTTATCTTGATCTATTTCTTTTAGTTTATTTTTTCATTTTATTTTTTCATATACAAAGTACAGTGTTTCTTCCAAATATTCATTGAATACTAGCTTCGTTTGTTCATCTGTTATCTTTAACCTATGTTTTAATTGACACTGCTAATGACACATTTTCTTTATTTCTATTTGTTTGCTGTCTTTCCAGAAAAACCAGAAATGTGCTATTTGTCAGATACACATATTTGTTTTCTTACAGATCTTTCTCCACACACTAATGTTTTTCTTTCTCTTCCGGCTCAGGCCCAAATGACCTTACTGTCAACAGGACCTAACACAACACTCACTCACTCACTCACTCAATCACTCACTCACTCACTCACTCTCACTCACTCTCTTCCTGTTTTTCACTCTTTGTTTATTATCATCACATCTCATTGATTTACTTGCTTTGTATCCCAGTTATTTACTACATCATATTCTTCATATTCACTAAAGGAATTGTCTGTGCTCAATAAGTAATCACGTTACTTTCATACTATCACAAGTTTGAAAATATTAATATTTTACTTTCAGTAGGTAGCTGCATAATGATGCAGATTGTGTGACTGAGGACACCTTATGTTTTATTTATCTCTTTATTTCCATTAGCAGTAAGAAGACATAAAGATGCATCAATTTGTGTAGCACTGTTCAGTTATCATTGCTATGAAATTTTTGTTTTGCAAATAATAAAACAAATACATTAATCTCCCCAAAATATACCTCCTAGAAAACATTAAAATGGGCAAACTATTTCATTTATACTAATGATAGTCTTGGGAGCACAGATGTTACAACCGTCATATCTTAAGTACTCGTACTTTTCAGGTGTACTTTGACATCAAAAATAGCGTAAACTTGCAGTAGTATGATACTGAATTTTCCACATTCTACAAAAAAGAGGAACATATGATAATATGTACCTAAATGAAACAATGTTTTATGCATGTGTATCCAAAAAAATTAATTTTCCATTTTTTGGACATATGAAAATATGCTTCTCAGGAAATTATATAATTTATTACAGAACTTTTTTCCATGAGATACATTCAAACTATTTTTGGACAGGTGATTGTAGGGTCCTCTTTTGGGGCGCTGTTGTGGTACACCACTTGCAACTACCTAGGTATACCCAATGTATGCCTCCATTCTTCTTGACTATCTTTAATTTGCATTGATTTTAATGCTGTCAGTTATGCAATCTCTGGACTTCCTTATTTCTTGAAGATAGAAAGGTTCGCAAAGAAATAAGTTGTATTGTGTTTTAAAAGCTCTCTATTTGATTAATGAGATGTTACAAATTTTCTTTTGTAATAGCTCTATATGGATTTTCTCTTTAAGGTCCCACATAAATCCATTTGTGTTTTTCTGTGTATATTTGAAATTCTAATACTTAATCAACAATCTACACTATTTCTAAATATCTGTCTGTTGGCTACAAAATGTAAAAGCACTAATACTTTATTAGGTTCTAGAACTGCAATTCAACAGTAACATTAACTCAGGATCCAAACATAGAAAGGAATAGGATAAATTTGCTGGCTGTTTAATCACACAATTAAATAAGAACATAGTCTGCCAATGGTTTTGTACACATCGTGGATTGAGTAGTGGAGAAAGCGGGCATCTCATTACAAAAGTCTGACGTGCGATATTTGTTACGGATTCACTGCGTTTGTAGTGCGATTGGTTCTGGCGGCCTGTAGAGTGCTTTCAGCTCATCCCTCCTTCTGGAATCTGATGCGCAATAAGCCCATGGCTGCAGTAGTGGAATCCTTGCCATGATAGACAGACAGATATGGGACAATCACACGACTTTCTATACCCAGCTGGTATTTCAAATTCCTATTCTTCCTTCAACTATTTACTTATGTGTATGTTTAAGTCAATCAAGTTGATTAATATGTGCTTAGAAATAATTTTAGCTTATTTATAGTTATGTACTATGACAAGAGAAGTTAATCTGCAAACTGCATAAGCCATAAATGGTATATTGTAAATTTCTTATTGTTTTCAAACTTCTGTTTTATATTTACGTACATTTTGATGTATTTTGTACTTAGGTACATACCGTATTTGTTGACATGAAAGAATACATAATTAGGAAATGTAATAAAGTATATAGGATTAGGATTACTAAGGAGGAGATTCGGTACCGAATCCTGTGGTTTATTGTACCTAAGCCCCAAGTGGGTCATGGTGCCAGAGAGAAGGGTCCCTACTATTTACGAGTTGGAAACTCCCTGGCAGGCCAGTATAACCGATATCCCACCCACCATGGTCCGAAAACGGCCCAGCAGGTCGGTCCGGAGACCAGAAACCGTCCTACTGAAGGATGAAGTGTTTATCCTGTCATGCACCGCCGAGACACCCGCCGACACTTCTCCCCTGAAAGAGACCACCAGATGAGAGATAATGTGAAATGATAATGGAGATGAAATAGAGGGGCAGGAAATTCGATTGAATAAAATATGTAAATAATTTATGCATGTTAAGTCAGTGTATAACGACATAAGCCTCCAGTTGGCAGATAGTCTGCGAACCAATCTGTTAAACGAGATATAGCCACCATTACAAATACATCTCTTATGACATCGTGCCAGTACGTTTTTTTGGTTTTTTTTTCTGCCTCGTTAAAGCCAACAGTTTCAACGTTTACATTCAGATGAATTTTCTTGAAGAAATAATGTTTTTACAATCTAACATGGAGTGATTAGATTCTTGTCTCCAAACAATTTACATCGCGTACAATAAATAGCACTAGTGTTTCAAGGATGCCCAAATAATAAAGTTGATTCACCATTTACAAGTTTACGACAAAATCATTTAGTTTTAGGTCTCTGCTTTTGCTAATGTATTAACCTTCGCGAATTAATAAAAGAAATCACTGCCCAAATTTTTATGAACTCTCTTCTGTAGTATATTAATGGTTGGCTATTTAACACACCCCTAACAATTTTTGCAACCTCCGACTCATCATGTGATTAAAACGCCGAAACCGTATTCAGTTTCATATTTCATAACTGTTTCGTCCGCATTTACTTCTCCCAGTATGGCAGCAATGCTATCCATGCATATAGTCCAATCAGTGCAACTTCAATTTGAACCAGCAACATTTATCTCGAAGAAGCTCTCTACTCCATCAAGGGTTTTCCTTAGGCCGCGAAGGGTTCAATGGTTAGACCGCTCGACTTTCACCAAGGTGGCCCAAGTTCTATCCCAAGCGACCACAAAGTGAGATTTGTGATGGACAACACGGAGCTGGGGCGGATTTTCTACGGGACCTCCGGTTTCCCCGCCATCTCATTCCACTGGTGCTCCATCTTCATCTCATATATCATCAGCAGGGCTAGGAAGTTCGTACCGCTCGGTCGTTCCCTATGCAGGTTGCGACCGACCCTCTCCCGGCATCCAAACAAGTCATAGATAAGAAACGCACATCGGAGAGGCATTGAAACCGGTTGCCCAGATAAAAAAATGACATGAGACATTCATACATACCAATTAACTTGAGGTGGCAGCTGAGTGAAGATGCGCACTAAAAGAATTAGTCTGTTACCAATCCTAAGCAGACTGCGGATGATTTTATACATGTGGAGCTATTGATGGTACATTTATCAACTACTCCACATGTATAAATCACCTTCAGTCTTCCTTCAGATTTAGTATCAGACTAATTCTTTTAGTGCGCATCTTCACTCACCTGCCACCTCAAGTAAATGCACATCTATTTAGATCATTATGTACAACATAGTACATGCGGGCTTGTCTCTGGCTGATCTCATTATTTAAATAGGCACATTGTGGCAACACCAAAGCAATTATAACTCGGATTGTAACATTTCCTCATCGAATGTTAAATAAGATCCAAATAATAAAATTAATTTCTTAAATATCTGAAGGCTCTTACTAGAAAAAATGCCAAAGCAGGAATTTTACTACATATTTGCTCATCTGCACCCTATTACTAAAAACAATAATGTACCTCTGAAGCCTTTCAAATGAAAAACTCATGCTATGTCCCGTAAAACAAGATTCAGTTGATTGATAATCTGTTGCAAATTCGTTAATGATTTCAGCTAATTTTAGTTTCTCGATCTGGCTTCTTTTTTTTTCATGTTTGCTGAAGTATCCCACCGAAATGTAAAAGTAAATAATAAAGTAAATAAGGACATGAATAAGTACACTTCTAGAAAACATACAATGGTTGTACAGTGTATTTAGTTGCTCATCTTTGAAGCACAACAAAGATGTTATTCGAATGTCTTCCTTCCTACCAACGTGCTCTGTGTCATGCAGTTACACCTGTTTTGCAGTAATGAGTTGCATTCTACGATTAACCTTGCCCTTGCTAGTAGCGCTGCGTTGAATGGCCATGCCTGGCCGCTCTTACACTGCTCAAGGAAATCGGTACGAACTTCCTATCTCTGGACATCCATGTCACTGCCTGCGGTGCCACATGTAGTAAAAACAAGTGTTAAACACTACATATTTCATTTCGGTTTTTCTTAGCTAATTTTCGAAATACCACCCCGCATAATTTTGCATATTTGGTTTTTACCAATGGCGTTGTGACTTATGACCTCATTTACTTTCTGTCAACTGCGTAAAGAAATGGATAATATTGGCATTTATACATCTAATATATCATTTGTACTGTGCGTAAATTGGATTTGTCTAGCAACTTCAAAACCTTCACACTAGCAAAATGCCTTCAACTATTCACAAGGTATCATTGGTTCACCGCCAATGACCAACAAACTTGGATTGCTTTTCTAAAATGTAAAATTTACTGTCGCTTTCCTAATGCCTTATGGTTAGCAGAGTAACCGACGAACCGCTGCAATAACCAAATAATTAACAAATTAAAAGTGAAGAATCAATTTAGAGGGTGGAGGTGAGTGTTCAATTTAATCCCAAATTCTCGTTTGGCGATTGCTGTCCATACTTGAAAATAATTTCTCATTTGTTGTGCACTTTTAAGCGAAACAATTAAAAGTAGAGTACTGACAAAATCAAAAATATTGTGCAAAATGTGCCACTCCCTGAAGCTCCCGACTCATGACCCGTGGCTTTTGGGGCAATGAATAATCCACTTCTATCCAAATAGTTTAGCTGAACAGAAAACGGATCTGAAATAGTCATTAAGTATATATAGAATCATACTTATATATATAAGCACAATGAGAAGCATGAGAACTGCAGACAGCTGCACGACAGTGCAATAATAATAAATAATAATAATAATAATAATAATAATAATAATAATAATAATAATAATAATAATAATAATAATAATAATAATAATAATAATAATAATAATAATAATAATAATAATAATAATAATAATAATAATAATAATAATAATAATAATAATAATAATAATAATAATAATAATAATAATAATAATAATAATAATAATAATAATAATAATAATAATAATAATAATAATAATAATAATAATAATAATAATAATAATAATAATAATAATAATAATAATAATAATAATAATAATAATAATAATAATAATAATAATAATAATAATAATAATAATAATAATAATAATAATAATAATAATAATAATAATAATAATAATAATAATAATAATAATAATAATAATAATAATAATAATAATAATAATAATAATAATAATAATAATAATAATAATAATAATAACAACAATAATAACAACAATAATAACAACAATAATAACAACAATAATAACAATAATAACAACAATAATAATAACAATAATAATAATAACAATAATAATAACAATAATAATAACAATAATAATAACAATAATAATAACAATAATAATAACAATAATAATAACAATAATAATAACAATAATAATAACAATAATAATAACAATAATAATAACAATAATAATAACAATAATAATAACAATAATAATAACAATAATAATAACAATAATAATAACAATAATAACAATAATAATAATAATAATAATAATAATAATAATAATAATAATAATAATAATAATAATAATAATAATAATAATAATAATAATAATAATAATAATAATAATAATAATAATAATAATAATAATAATAATAATAATAATAATAATAATAATAATAATAATAATAATAATAATAATAATAATAATAATAATAATAATAATAATAATAATAATAATAATAATAATAATAATAATAATAATAATAATAATAATAATAATAATAATAATAATAATAATAATAATAATAATAATAATAATAATAATAATAATAATAATAATAATAATAATAATAATAATAATAATAATAATAATAATAATAATAATAATAATAATAATAATAATAATAATAATAATAATTTCTTGGTCAAAGGATCCAGCATGATAAATTTGCTTGTAACCTAATCGGGTGTTGGTATGGTTGAATCAAACTATGACGAAAGTTTGATCCTAGTCACAGTTAGTTTGATGTTAAGAGTTAAACTTGAGCCATTACGAACTCCCTTCTGCCACAATCGTTGCAGACATGTCTCTTCTCACTTTACTCCTCACGCTTTAGTCACTTAATTCTCTTATGCCCGACTTCACCAACAGATGTTAAAATCGACGTTAACAAATGTAACGTAACAATTGTAACAGCGCTAACAAAGCTGTTAAATTTCTTGCATTTCACCAACCTGTTTTCTGAAAATGTTAACAAACACGTGTTAACACCAAGAAACTTGTAAATATCACAGCTATAGAAGGCTATGGATGAGTCGTATTATTTTCTGAACGTACTGCGATGCGCTTTTGTTTTCATTTTCGTCTGCACACAACTAAAAGAATGCCGGATAGACAAAATCGTAACCAAAGGCCGTTAAACTAATTTCTCATCGATGGAGAAAGAACTGTTAATTGAATTGGTCACGAAGTATAAGGATATCGTGGAAAATGGATGCGGTGAATGTAAAAGAGAAAGATGTCACGTGGGAAAAATTGGAAACGAATTTAATTCAAATGTATGTGTCATTACTAGAAGCACGAAACATCTTCTTCAGTATTACGTAAATTTAAAACGAGGTGCGAAGAAGTACAAGTGACGAGTGACTTGAACGTTTCAAGACGGCAGGTGGACAGTGAATTCACATCCACATAATTCAGTGAGTTATAAAATCGCAAGGTTAAATACTTGAATCAAAGGTGAGATTGACATATTTCCTTCGATGCATGTTCTAACCTCTCTTGTACTTCCGCAGTAACCTTCATAGCAACTTGTTTCGACAGTTTATACCTCTGTAGAACATTTTCTTCTGATAGCACCTCAAAATAATTTCTCCTCATAGGCCGTACTCTATTACTAATGCCATTTACACGGTCTTAAATGTAGCAAATCGACAACAGCTGCGTTCACGCCCGCCATCTTGACTATTTACAATTGTTAAGGACATAACATCAGACATTTGACTTGTTAGTTTAACAAGAGATTTAACACGACGAGTGTTAAGCTAACACTTGTTGATGAAATGCAATTTTTGTTATAACTGTTGTTAAACCCGTGTTAAGTCTTAACATCTGTTGGTGAAATCGGGTATTAAGGTTTTAACTGTATAGATATAAATAAGGAAGCAAATAAGTACATTTCATCCCATCGTCATTAGCAATAATATGAACTCCAATACTATTTTGAAGTCTGCTTTTGACTGCCTTCTTAACACCACTAGCAGAGAACACATTTTAATTTTTGCTGTTGTGTGAAAGGGAATGTGGCAAGTTATTCTTGCAGCTGAATGCAATAAAATAAGAAAATAACTCCTAAAATTACTATGTAAATGAATGAGATGCACATCAAGTAGACATTCTGATTATATCAACCATGCGCTCTGCATGCAAACAAAGCATTCACGCCTTATATCTCAAGCCAAACCACTGACGTTGAAGAAAGTGGAAACATTTAGTTAATAATAAAAATAATTTTAAAAATCTGGTATTTATTCATTTAATTTTTTAGATTGTGATCAGGTTTATATTGAAAGACGAAACGTAATTTGGAAACTTGAACGAAAGAACATTTTCGTAACATTAAGTATAAACAAACTCATAAATCGGCCGTAGCAGATCATTTTTGGTCATTTAACCATGAAATAAATCCTGAAGTTAAATTATTAAAGCAATTAAATGGTCCGATAGATTTAATGGTTTGAGAAAAGATATTTGTTTTAAAAAATAAACATCGCGTAATGAATTTCCAAATACCAGCAGTTGATTCTGTTTTTAGGTTTGTGTCGTTTTCACATTTTGGTAATACTGAAAGAACATAATAACATGGTAAGCGGAATCCTTGACAACGAAGTGTTTTTTTATTATTATTATTATTATTATTATTATTATTATTATTATTATTATTATTATTATTATTATTATTATTATTATTATTATTATTATTATTATTATTATTATTATTATTATTATTATTATTATTATTATTATTATTATTATTATTATTATTATTATTATTATTATTATTATTATTATTATTATTATTATTATTATTATTATTATTATTATTATTATTATTATTATTATTATTATTATTATTATTATTATTATTATTATTATTATTATTATTATTATTATTATTATTATTATTATTATTATTATTATTATTATTATTATTATTATTATTATTATTATTATTATTATTATTATTATTATTATTATTATTATTATTATTATTATTATTATTATTATTATTATTATTATTATTATTATTATTATTATTATTATTATTATTATTATTATTATTATTATTATTATTATTATTATTATTATTATTATTATTATTATTATTATTATTATTATTATTATTATTATTATTATTATTATTATTATTATTATTATTATTATTATTATTATTATTATTATTATTATTATTATTATTATTATTATTATTATTATTATTATTATTATTATTATTATTATTATTATTATTATTATTATTATTATTATTATTATTATTATTATTATTATTATTATTATTATTATTATTATTATTATTATTATTATTATTATTATTATTATTATTATTATTATTATTATTATTATCATTATTATTATTATTATTATCATTATTATTATTATTATCATTATTATTATTATTATCATCATTATTATCATCATTATTATCATTATTATCATCATTATTATCATTATTATCATTATGATTATTATTATGATTATGATTATTATTATGATTATTATGATTATTATTATTATGATTATTATTATTATTATGATTATTATTATTATTATGATTATTATTATTATTATGATTATTATTATTATTATTATTATTATTATTATTATTATTATTATTATTATTATTATTATTATTATTATTATTATTATTATTATTATTATTATTATTATTATTATTATTATTATTATTATTATTATTATTATTATTATTATTATTATTATTATTATTATTATTATTATTATTATTATTATTATTATTATTATTATTATTATTATTATTATTATTATTATTATTATTATTATTATTATTATTATTATTATTATTATTATTATTATTATTATTATTATTATTATTATTATTATTATTATTATTATTGTTATTGTTATTATTATTATTATTATTATTATTGTTATTGTTATTATTGTTATTGTTATTATTGTTATTATTATTATTGTTGTTGTTGTTATTATTATTATTATTAGTAGTAGTAGCAGCAGTATCATCATCACTATCATTATCATCACCATTATCATTATTATTAACATAATTGTCATTATCATCATCACCACTATTATCATCATCGTTATTAATTTCTTATCCTTATAGTTATGGTTAAAATTAACCTTATCAATAGCATTATATCACCCTTATTATTTGGATAAAATCTGTCATCATTATCATTATTAATAATGTTCCTTAAAGGGTCAAGAGGGAATGAAATGATCTTCTTCAACACGGTTTAGGCCATTTAGCCTGTTATGGCTCCAACGTCTTGCTTTGGAAATGGTAAAATAATATTTATATGAGCCCATAACACATTTACTTTACAGTCAATCAAGAATTTTGTCTAATGAGGTAAGGGAAAACCCCCAGAAGAATATTTTACTCACCCCAACCGAAATTTGATCTTGGCATTTCCTGGCGGACATTGTAATGCTACTGATAGACACAAATATACTTCAAGCTGTGAATTCCTTCTAGACTTTGGGCTATAACGTTTATGTGTGTGAAAATTACAGGTGGTAAAATCAGTAATTTTATATACAAAAACACTTGTAGTAAAAAGTTATTGCACATCGTAAAGGTCAATATATCCCTAATCGTTGTAGTTATTAAGTAAAATTAAAAATAGTTTTTCAAACATATCATAGGCTAAGCACTTCAATCATCAGCTTAATAGATCAAATGACATTCTCTCAGTGAAATACATGCTTCGTTCATTATTTCTACACATGTAAGGCAGATGCGGCAACGTCTACACAATATACCTATAGAAGACTTGAACGACTTTACCGACTGTCATCGCAACATCTAGCGTTTTCCAGATTATCTGGAAAGAAAATGTTAACAGGCGTGCCCGAGTTCCTTACGAGTGATCTTAGTTGCCAATTGAGTTACAAATGTACAAGGAGTAATAAGATTTGTGAAAACGCCCGTAAAATATATGATACAAGGAAGAGAGAAATAAATAATATAAATAAAGAAACGAAGAAGGAATCATAGAAAAATTCTAGAACAAAAAGAGAAGATAGAACAGGTTTTGTGGTGGTTGAATAAATTTTATGGTTTGAAAACGTAGTAAAATGTTTGTTTTCTGAAGTAAAATTGAATAAATATACCTAAAACTAATTTATTTACTTATTATGCTAAACAGGAGGTTAAAAACTTTCACTTACTTCATCCACAAGACACAATTACCTTTTAATGTGTCACTCGATATAGTTTTAATACATTCCAGTCTTTTCTGAAACTCTTATATTTATCTTAACTGTACAAAATCCATGTTAGCGGCCATCCTTCTAAGTGACAAGGCTCTGAATTAGTATTTTTATGCGTTTTTGGTTTTGTTTCGTTCAGTTTTTTCCTTCGTTAACTCATATTCAACTTCGCGTTTACCTTTTTTCTCCATTTAGTAACACTGATGGACTCCAGTAATGTGAGAAATCAATGAAAGAGGTAACATTTTTTCACTATTAAACCATTTCTATTCCCTATTGACATAAAATGTCAAACCGAAGCAACAGCAGTTACATAGAAGGAAGGGGCTCACAGCGGAACGGATCTGCTACAGTGTACTTTATGACACAGGCGAGGAATGCCTCACTGCATACAAACTGTAGAGATTTATCGACCATATATGCTGCAAATCATTTGGGTTATATTCAATGTGATTGCTGTCTTATGCATATACGATTCATGATTTGCTTTGTATTCAAATATGCGTTGACGTATGTGGGGCATTCTTCGTAGTGTATTGAGCCACAGACCGTTTGTAGCACATGGCGTGCCAATCGACATTCGCTGCATCACCAAGATAGTAGTACATAGTTTTCGGAACAGAAATAATCACGCCGTAGAAAGGAACATGGGGAAAACAGCGCAACATCCTTTAATTTTACGTATTAGACTACTCCATTCCAGCCTTGCCATTCATTTTTAATGCTTCCTTTCTTTACAATTTGTAATTTTATATACTAATACATTACTGAGAAACCCAAAAATGTGTTTATGCAGTTCGCAATAAAATAGTTATACCAGGTGAGTCAGCTGCCCCTATTTATTCTTATCTATACAACCCGCAGTTTATAGTCTAATGTGAAAACATTTACCCTTTTAGCACAAAAGCCGTTATTGGAGCTCTGCCCTTCTACTCGGTACTATATGCACAAAGCATTGATATTTACGCCCTGAATGAGAACCAAGAAGCTGCGAAATAAATAAACGGGGTTAACTGGTGAATGCAATGATACAAAGGCTGGGTTCGAAGCTGCGTCATGTTGTTTTATTTTTCTTCCCCCTACTCTTTATTGTCTGTATTTTAATTACTAATTTATTTATTGGAAATTAATTGTTCTTTCACACTGGCCGTGTGTAGGCTTGAGTATGAAACGATAGAGTCAGACTGAAAAATCCAATGCCATAGCCGGGATTTGAACCACGGATCTTCTGGTGTCCATCCAGCCGCTCTAACCCTTGAGCTACTATGGCCAACGTGCCGACATGACATTAAATTCTCCAACTGACTCGTGTTTTTCCCGATAAACCACTTAGGAGTACTCATAAGACAACTACCTTAATGGCGACTTACAAACTGTAAGTATTTTAAGGCTCGGGCTTTATAGTTAACCACTATTACGTCAATTAATGGAAATTAATTGTTCTTTCACACTGTCCGTGTGTAGGCTAAAGTACGGAACGATAGAGTCAGATTGAAAAATGCAATGCCATAGCCGGGATTTGAACCACGGATCTTCTGGTTGCCGCCCAGCCGCTCTAACCCTTGAGCATCTATGGCTAACGTGTCGACATGACATTAAATTGTCCAACTGACTCGTCTTTTTTCCGGTAAACCACTTAGGAGTTCTCTTATAATATCGTTCCACACTTTAGCCTACTCACGGCCAGTGTGAAAGAACAACTAATTTCCATTAATTGACCTAATAGTAGTTAACTATAAAGCCCGGGCCTTAAAGTACTTAAACGTTGTAAGTCGCCATTAAGGTAGTTGTCTCATGTGTTTATGAGAACTTCTAAGTGGTTTACCGGAAAAAACACGAGTCAGTTGGAGAATTTAATGTCATGTCGACACGTTAGCCATAGATGCTCAAGGGTTAGAGCGGCTGGGCGGCAACCAGAAGATCCGTGGTTCAAATCCCGGCTATGGCATTGAATTTTTCAGTCTGACTCTATCGTCCCATACAATTTATTTATTATTGCTATTGGTTCTCTTGTGAGCCAAAGACACAAGGATTACAGTCCGATAATTAGGGATGTACGGGAGTAGCTCACCATATAAGTTCCTCCAAGCTCACTCTACCGGCATTTAGAGAGGTCCTTGACCTTCAAAAGGAAACAACGGGCTAGCTTTATTTTTATGTTCAATTAGGGGTCGTGTTTGACTTTCTGAGCCTTATTATCTTTACCGTATCTGGTGTTGTAAACCATGTTGACTTTCATCTTTTTAGGAGCATGTCGAGGTCATTAATAATTCTTGTTTCGTGCGTAAGTCTTAGTTTCATTTTAATTTGTGAAATGTCTCAAACGTTTTTGAATGGGTCCAACAATACCAACCATAATAAAATATCTACTACGAACTATAACTTTATAACTACTAGGTGATTATTTTATTTTGCAAACATCTATAATGTTATAAAAATGTTATTTGAATCATATTATCAAATGATAGGATCCAAGAGGTTTGAGTTAAACACGAAGGATTTGAACCCAACTTGAAGTGGCAGAGTGATGAGGTGACCTGTAGAATACCACTGAGCCAACTCCAACTTGCGAGCCAAGATTCCTATACGAATAAGTAACCGCAGACCTCACGCTCCACCTGGAATCTTTACTCGGTTTTTACAGCTTCATATGGTGCTTTGAGCTCGTTTTGATAGTTTTAACACAAATAAGAAAACTGCATCCGCCATTATAATTACTGTATGAACTAAAAACTGCCGTAATTTGTGACAGAAGTGAAAATAATCTACCTAACGCTTAGCATTTTTTGACATGACTGTACAACGAAAACACATGTTGACTGAAGATTTAAATCCAATTGGTCCCCTGTGTAGATCTGCCATTTTTTGTTTTAATGTTATTGTCAACTGATGCACGTGATAGGTTGCTCCTTCAGGGGCGTGTTTAAAGGTGTGTGCGAATGTACGCTAATGAATAAAAGTTTGTAAATTCGTCTAAAATTACTACTGCAGCTCTATGTGTCTTGGTATGATGTTTTTGGAATCGACATGTATAGTGATTGCTTTCTGTCCCATACCACACTTATGCACTGAGTTGTCCACTCCTCCATAAACTGTTCTGTAGATCCATTAGAAGACATTCAAGAAATGCGTAAGTCACATGTCACTTAGCATGTTGCATACGTTCAAAAATAAATAGGAGCAGGTGACTCACCTGATATATTCTCCTTTTTATTTATTTAAAGTCCTTCAGGTCCATAGAACTTAATAACCCAACATTCCATCTTTAAGAATAAGGGAAAATTCAGCCGAAAAATTTTTTTTATCCAGATAACATACCTGATCTAGATTCGAAATCGGCACCTCTTGAATGTGAGACAGACACTCTACACCCAAACCACAGAGACGGGAATACCTGTGTGTGCGCGCCTGCCTATCTACATTTATTATCCGTGAATTTCAACGTCATTAGAATAAAATCCATTTTATAAACAATGCATTATATATATATATATATATATATATATATATATATATATAAAATCTGAAAATCTAATCCCGGTACCTAATTTCTTATACGGGACATGATTTCCAAATTCTAATTTATTAACTACCACATAAATACAAAAATACAATTCAAACAATCATTTTTCAGATAACAAAATAAAAAAAATAAAAAATAAAATTAAAACAAATACAAAAACTACCAATTTAAAAATTTACAATTTAACTAATAAAAATTTACTGGAATCCAGTATACAAATAACTGGCAACCAGCTACAATTCCAAAATAAGACTACAATACCGGAAACTGGTACTTAATGTACTGGTAACCAGTATATTTAAAACTTATCAATTTACCTTTTCAGCTGATAAAAACCTTCTTAAAAACTTACAAAATATTTAACCAAAAACTTATATAAAAATAATTCATAAAATGTAGATTACAAAAATCACAAAATTTACAAATTGTTTACTCAAAATTCTTTAAACAAATTAAAATACATTATATCAATTTATATAAACAAACAAATTCAATTATTATTTTTAATTCTACACCAATCAATTTTTTTTTCAAATCTACTTTATATCAAATAAAATATAAAATTCAAATCTTAACAATTAAAAAAAAATAATTCATCTATAATAATAACCCTCAAAAATTACAATACAATTCAAACATATTAAACAAACAATAATTATACATTCAATAACCTTCATATATTTCAAAATTAAACCATTACAATAACCTTCAACAACCAAACCAAACAATTCAATTTAATTTATTTATTTCATTTATTTATAATTTAATTTATTTAGCTTATTAACACAAAAATATCAAATTAACATTATACTAAAACACATTTCAACTATTAAATCTCCTAAACCTTCAACATAATTATATATATATATATATATATATATATATATATATAAATTTCTACTCTATAATTGGTTATGAGTCCCGCATAAGAATGTAAGAAATTCTTTTAGTTGTATGGATTGTCCGACAGGTATCGCAACAAATGCATGCACGAAGTTTTGCTGCCCATAGATGGCTCTACCTGTTATGGCTCATAGCTACGAAGTATAATGTAGTTGCATATAAATATATGCACCTAACTTCCGTTATGTTTTTCTTTATTAGTTGCGTGTTTTATTTTGTGTTTTATTGTACGGGTGCAAAGACTAGGTATAATGAATACGGAGAAAATACTCAACGGACAAATAATTGAGTGTGAGAAAGGAAGTCCCTTGTAGCGAGTATATGTTAGGGCCAATTACTAAATTGTATTAATTTCTTTTTGTTTAAGTGCTATACCATTCCACTGATGGTCTGTTGAACACTTGCAATAAATTATTTAACCTTTGTACTGAGATTGGAATCGCGGATCTTGTCTTGTTCTACTGTATAGAAAGTTGTTACTGTTAATTAAATAACAACTCAATAATTTATCAAATCAACTCCTTAAATCCATTTTTCCAAATATCCACTTCTTAAAATAATTCATTCAAATCCTCCTTCATCTTTCACTCAAATTATCCATAATAATAATCCAGAACTCAATTCACCAATATCCTTCACTACAAAATAACCATCCAAAAAACTTAACTCATCCATAACTACACCACATTATCACTTACAACACTTCTCTCGTCATCCTACACCGGGGAAGGAAAATCCCTCCCTAAACTAAACCACAAATAAACTTCATCATTCACTTTAAACACCACGGGGAGGGGCAAAGCCCCTCCTCCAAAAAGAAATACTATTAACACTACTCAAAATTATATTTAATTTGAGGGGAGGGCCATCCCTCCCCTAAAAATTTCACAGGATACTATATTACACTGAACACTAAAACACTTTCATTCCTGCGGTCACCTCCTCGTTGTACAGATTGTTGGACATTACTGGATCAGTTGCACCAACAGCCTTGAAGCGAGTACCTGGTTCGCCGGCAGGAACTCTATGTGTCCTCCTCAGAACTGGTAGACATGGAAGGGGAATTGCGCCACCCTCGTCCTCTCTGCATCCCCTCCGGATTCTGCTACGGCTCTAGTTCTCCTATTGCCCCAATCTCGTCGACCAAGGGAAACACGATATCCTCTTCTTCTACTATTTATATTTTGCTAATCATTAATATCCATATCTTCTTAAATAACAATATTTTCTTCATTACGTGGATTAATACGTCTTTCAGATCTTCTTAACTCAATTGGTGGTTGAATTTCTTGAACAGGTATACATTTGGGTAGAATTGATTTCCATGCTAATTCGCTGATGGTATTTGCTAATTTGGCCAAGGTATCATATAATTCTGGGATTCTTATTATGTTCCATAAATTAAATCCTCTTAATTTATTTCGTTCTTCAGTAATTAATGGTCATACTTAACGCATTCAAATAAAACATGTTCTGGATTATCTACTTTACTACATATATTACAAATGGAACTATTTAACTTCTTCACTTTATACCACTATGTACCATAAGGTCCATGGCCAGTCAAAAAATGAATTAGACCTTTTATGGGTTTTACATGTTTCAATTTCAAGCGTTCGATTATAAATGGAAAGAATTCATGAGTTCTTCTACCTTCATTTATACTGTCCCATTCATTCTGCCAATCCTTCAACAGATTTTTCTTGATATCTCGTCTGGTATTACACACCTTTCCAACTATACTATTTACTTTATCAAAGTTATTTTTCTTGAACCAGAACATTGCACCTCTCAATCTAATTAGAAGATCGATGGGCCATATTCCTGTCGTTACAAGGGGTGCTACTGTAGATGTCGTGCAAACAGCACCCAAATGGCGAAGCAGGATCTTCCTCTGTGTACTTCTTAATTTGTTTCTAATATTCAAATTATACAATTTTTGAGCCCAGGTTGCTGCGGCATATGTAACAATTGATCCAAAAATAGTATAATGATAGGTGACAATGTTATTTAAGGATATTTTATATTTTATATTGACAATTGTGGCCTGCAATTTCAGCCTTCATTCTAACATACTCTACATGATTTATAAAGTTTATTTTTTCATCCAGCATAACACCTAGGTATTTTATTTATCTACAACGTTTAATTTGTTCATTATTATACTTAATAATCGGATCTCGTTTTAATTTTCCTTTAAATAAAATGTATGATGACTTTTGTGGAGCAATTTGCAGTTTAGTCTCATTACACCAGTTGGCTAATTTGGATGATATAAAATTTGTCTTAGTTTCTAGTTGTAATCTTGAGTCGCCTGCTATCAGAAAAATTACATCGTCCACATATGCTATTATATTAACTACATTTGCATCACTTTCAAAATTTTATAACAAGGTTTCCATCACAATGTCCCAAAACTTGGGGGCCTTAACAGATCCTTGTGGACAACCTTTACTGATACTTTTATAGATCTTCTGGTTGATGCCTTGAATATATACTTTCCTGTTGTCACAATAACTCAAGAGTAATCTATATATGGGATATGGATAATTAAGCTTTCTCAGCCTTTCAAAGAAGAAAGGCCACCATAGATTGTCAAAGGCTCCTGAAATATCAACTGATAATCCAATTATATACTTATTTGTACAGCGAATCACGGAGTCCATGATATCAATGATAGCGTCCTCCGTAGATCTTCCTTTTCTAAAGCCATACTGCCTATTATTCATTCCTATCATAGTCCTATATTCTATTATCCTCTTATTAATTAGATGTTCAGAAATCTTGCCCATTGATTTTAACAGGCAGATTGGTCTATATGACTTTGGTTTCATCGGATCTTTATCAGAACCTTTCTTTAGGATAATAACCCTAGCCTCTTTCCAACAATCTGGAAAATAACCTCTCCACAGACAGTCGTTAAAAAGACTGGTAAGTTGTGGTATTAACGTATCATGGAGGGTCATTAAGACTTCATTCGGTATATTATCCGGACCACAGGACTTCTTCTTTAACTTTTTGAAGATTGCTTTTACTTCTGATATATCAAAAGGATATGTTAAATTGAAGTTATTATAATCAAATTTCATATTAAGTCGACATAATGTGTTTTGGAAATTATCCGAGGATATATCATCATCGGGAAATAGAGTATCCAAAAGTAATTTCGTGGTTTCCTCCCAATTTGAAACAATGCATAATATGAGACGAAACATCTGCCTCAAGATCTTTTTTTTTTTAATTTATGCAAACTGCTATGTGGAATACGTGTCTAAGGATTCCTTCGTCAGCCACTTTACGGTTTACTTACCTGTTTAGATAGAAAAAGTACCATGCATAATGAAAGAATGCTTAAGCATCACCCTGATCACCGTATTGGTGACGCCTTCAATCTTCCATAACATCAAAACATTAAATGTTGTTCCATTATGTGTTTGCGCCATTAAGTTCTGCAACCCTTTTAACCACGAAGTGATACCTGCATAAGTGAAATACGATGTTGTTTGAACATCTGGTATGAAGTTCCGAAACTAGGATGGCATTGTGTTTATAAATATATGTTTCCATTTTATTTTAAATGTAGATGAAAAATAATTGTGTACATTTGATTAATATATAACTGTATGCTTTAAATTTTTGGCGCACTTGTTCAGTTTGCTTTTGCTGTAACTGTAGAGAGTATATGATTACTCTTCAGTAATAATAACATTATTTTCTGTCTTATTCTTTATAATATAATACTTTGAAGCTGTAAATTAATTTTAGAACTGATAGTGAAACTTAAGCATTAGTGTATAACGTCATTATATTTGCCCTTTAAAGAAAAAGCGGTGAGTCGAAGATGACTAAAACGAGCAATATTCAACAGAAAGTTAGTGAACCTGTATGTTTAGCTTAATCTTAAATTTATTTCGGCTTGTACTCTCACATTTAAATTTCCATAATGCAGTACTGTACTTCAGAATTTAGAGAAAGATGTGTTCAGCTCTAGATCTATGAATATATAAATCCGTTGAATGTGGCAATATCGCTTCAGAATCTTTTAAAGAAATTTATGCACAGAATTGACACCTTAAGATACGAGGCAATCACCTCGCTCTTAAATGTATAAGCAAATGTCAATTAAGCCCTTGACTGAATATGTGCAGCCATTGAAAAAGAGTATCATGGAAAAATATACACAGTTGGTACTTAAATGCTTGGGTTTCAGCTGAATTACATACAAGTTAAAACTAAAAATGTTACCAATATTCTCGGGTGAACAATATGTACTTTTGAAATAATTTGATGACTACAATTTTTCATTTGTCTCCACAAAATAAAAAATAATCTTCTAAAGTCTAATCTAACATTTGAAAGCTCCTCACATACATATAATACACTAAATAAAGGAAACTTAACAAAACCAACAGTGAACACTTCTACTTATGGCCTGAACAGCTTAACCTCACACGTTATCAACTTATATAATGCGCTGCCACTGGAACTGAAAGGCTGCAGGAATATAAAAAGGTTTTAAAAGGAAAGTTGCTGAAAATTTACTGAAGGCATATTTTGATAGCTGATAAAGTGTCACACATTTATAGCTGGTTTGATAGCTGAACTGGTTAAAAATTAATATGGATTAATGTCCCATAGAATATGTAGCTTTTTTCTGTAATGTTCTTTGTTACTATTATTTTCTTGAGTTATAGTGAATGTATCTTTGTACGTTTCATATATGTTATTCTTGTACGGTAATGAATTCCTACTATGAAAATGTAATATAAGTATTGTTAAGGGCTGTTTGCCATCATTTTATATATTTTGGTACTGTTCCCTAGCATGAACTATGGCTCTGGGAACCTTTTCAGATAACAATAAATAAATATATGTTTGCTCACTTTGCTCGTACTTCAAGCAGAGAGAGAGAGAGAGAGAGAGAGAGAGAGAGAGAGAGAGAGAGAGAGAGAGAGAGAGAGAGAATTAAAACGGCCGAGAAAGGGATGAATCGAACTCTAAGCTCACCGTACACAATCTGAAAGCAAATAAAAATTACGGTATTATTTGCAAATCCAACATAAGAAAAGAAAAGGAAAATTATAAGCAGCTATTGATTTTAAGGTACCTGATTACTTCTAATCTACAATACTTGATCAGTTTTCATTCCAGTTACCTTAGTTTATCTGCACCGTTTCATAACATATGGACCTTGTGCCATGCCCCCCAAGATCCCCACGAGTGCCTCGCTGTACTTGGCTAGAACATTAATTCTGATGCTTGTGGAATTCCATCTCAATTTTTCACAAACTCTGCAATATAATTTTCTTTAAAACCCATTAGTTGATGGTTGTTAAGGACGAAATATAAATCCAGTGATGTTTGGTGTGCTTTTTTCATGTGCTTTTTTGTCCTTTTTTCCAGTTGTACACCACTGTCTCTTCCCTCCAAATTGGGGTAATTTTTTACCGAATATGCAGCATTTTTCTGTCTAAATACATAAATAGTGTTCTAGTGAACGATGATTATGAATTCCAGATCCATCTGAACTAGGTCCCATAACTTTAAATATAAATAAAGGTGACAGATTCAACAAGCAAATTATTTGCATCGGATATAATAAAGGAATAATCCCTTAACCATAAATTGAAAAAGTTGTTTGAGGAAATACTTTCTGGTTTCTTTATTTTCTTATTTCATATTAATCTAAACCACAGCAAAATACGTTTTGTTTAACATAAAAAGAGTATTTTAAAGCATTACTTACGAGTACTATAAAACTCCCAATAAACTTAGAATAAAGTTTCGTTAATTACGCTCTTCGAGGGACTGTGGCCTAAATGCACAATAATCAGGACAGCGTTATACAAAGGATATGATTTATTAGAAATGTAAATTCAATTTTGACACAATTTAACAGGAAATGCAGTATTATCAAATTATTTTATCAAGATGCGGGTAGCACACTTAAAAATGAACAACGAGAGATGACTTATTTCTTATGGAAAAATTCTTTAATTGCTGACAACCGTATACTATGAATTATTGAATTTTATTCAGATCACTGTCTCTAACTCAATCTGATTCACCATTGATTAGCTGATATACTATGTCATGTCTTTGCTTAAAACTATCAGGTCAACTATTGGAAGCAGAAAGGTCAGTGTTCAGATCATAGACTATATGAATTTGTTCCTAGAGATTCGGAGAATCCTTTAGATTAGGGTAAAACTTGCTCATATTTATGCGATTTCTCACTTACAGAGAAAAATGTAGGCTACAGTTCCCTATACACTGCACAAAATTCAAAGCAAGAGTAAGGAAACACACTGAAAGCTAACCTTTTTGGAAGTGTAATTTACTTTTACGAAAAGGCGCTGATGGTGCAGACCAAAGGGTTTTTTTCAGATAAAACATTGCAACTACAATAATGGCTCAGTAATCACATGAACTATTTTCTCATGATACTTTTACATCATTTCACATTTTTTGTGTGTGTCTATATATAATACTATTTTTATCTATTTTAGCAGCAAAATAGCGCTAATAGTGAGATTTGGAAGCGTTATAATGAGTTCAATTATACAGCATTGATATGGAACGTCCAGTGATTTTACAGATATAGTGTAATAAACGGGACAGCATTATAATCAGGAGCGCAATGCGTTTTACTGTATTTAAATATCTTTAATTCATTTGGTACCATGAAGTGTGCTGATGAGAGGAATATGTAGCTCAAATTATTTTGGAAAAAAAGTGTAGGTAGTTGCCACATGTCTTTTTGACGTTTGTAAATTGCTCTATTTCCGGTACTCGTGGGAGGAAAACCACAAATTGCACATCTGCCTGTCCGTCACCTAATGCCTGTTGTACGTCCAGGTATTGGGACGTGACAAATTGCCATTGAGTTTTACCGCACCGCATTGTTAACGGAATGTCCCATTACATGCCCTGCAGAACCCGCAATTAGTCTTCTCCATCCACCACCATTGCCAATAATCATGGTAATTATTACTCTTTATTTATCTGGCTGTATTTCCTGAATTTCATTCATGTTCTGATAAATAATCTGTAACCTTTTCTCTGCAATTAAAATGTAGATTTGGTAAATAGGAAATTTGCGTGCCGAAATTAATACAAATTTTCAGAACTCTCTACTGACCTATAATTCTAGGTAAATCTAATTTTACAATATATTTTGTACATATGTGTCAAGCATTAGCCAATATTTCTATTTGAAGTTATCAGATATAAAATAATGGTTTTGAAAATAACACTGCTTATTTTATGACAAAATCATATTAAAACTGATAATTACGAGAGGGCTGTTCAATAAAGAATGATCACATTTTTTTTGGCAACGTACCTTTACTCATCCTCATAATTTTGATGGTCCTCAAAATAGTCTCCCCTGAATGCGATGCACTTTTCCCGCGCATTAGCGTGGTGCAGCATCCAGCCTGCTTCACGGAAATGTGGTATTTTGCGCCTGATATGGACTTGCAATGTTTTTAGGACATCCCTGTAGTATTGTCTAGTTACTGATGTGTGTGCAGGTACAACATGCTGATAAACCATTCCATGAATAGCAAAGAATGAGATGACCATAACTTTCCCAGCAGAAGCAACCACTTTTGCTCTTTGGGGGTTGGTGATGAAGGAGATTTCCACACTGAGCTTTGCTGTTTGCTCTCAGGATCAAAATGATGTAGCCAAGTTTCATCAGCAGTGATAACGTTTGAAAGAAACTCCGGATCTTCCTCTAACATCAACTTTAACTGCATGTTACCTCCACTGCAGCGGTTGACGATACAGAACATGTCTGAACTTACCTGGTTCTCACAGCGGGAACCAGGAGTACCAACAATGAAACTACTACGGCGGGTTTGTTTCATATTGAGCTAACAGAACATCATAAGATTGAATTTTAGAGCGAAAAATTATGACCGTAAAAAATTATGATAATTCTTTATTGAACAGCTCTCGTAGATTATTTCATTACAAACTGCAGCAAAAGCATTCCCTGCAATTAGTTTTATAGTATCTTTAAGGTGACAGCTTGTTCCCCATCTTCACACTTCCGTTCCGTTAACTGGGCGAAAGTGATGCTACAATTTTCGTCTGAATCTGCGAACATCCTTTGAAAATTCAAGAAAACTGAATTCTTAGTGCTATACAAAAATTCAACATTTTGGCTTTATTAGCTTCTCAGCTGACATAGCATGCTTGCAAACGTGCAAAATAAAAAATTATAAAATGTTGGGCCAAAGCTACCCACTGGATTAACTAATTCTATTTTACAATGTCAAAGAGCAGTGGAAAAAATATCTGCATCCCTAAGCTCTAGGAATTGTTAAGGTATATGACTACCTAGTACTAATTACAGTAAAACCTGCCTAAAACGGACCTCTTATATGCAGAAACCTGCAGAAACGGACAATAAATTTCGGAACTGAGTTATTTCCCATGTAACATTATACTCTAAGCTGCAAAAAAACCTAAAGCGGAAATGGAAATATTTTTCGGGAAGCTTTGCGTAAATAACTTGATTAAAACTAAGTATTTATGTAATGGGTTACAACATACGTTTTTAAAAAGCCAATCATTTTGAGGGCGACTGCACACTTACGCCGAAGTTCCATGAACAATAAAGGCATAATGTGTAATCCATCGAGGAAAAGGGAAAACAAACCACTAGCTCTCTCAATTCTCTTCCAACACCCATGGTAATAGTACAACTGTTTTGCAGTGTATTCTCAGTTTCGTTGTTACAAGTGATCAAATACGTGTGGAAGAAAGCTGTGAACTTTGGACTTTTAAAAACATAGTTTTATGTACACAAATTCTGTAAAATGATATCTAAGCAAAACATTATCACTGGAGTAAAAAATGAAGGTTATTGAAGAACACGAAAAGAACAAACGTCCAGCAAAATTGTGTTGTTAAAGTGGGGAAAACTCAGATATATCCGATTTTGAAACAATAAAAATTAAAGACGAGTGATTAAAGGGAACAATGGGGTAGGTGAAACGCATCACAAAATCTACAGAGTATGACGAACTAATTCGTGCTGTGTTCGAGTGGTTTTTTGTACCATCGCTAAAGGTATTCCCATTTCTGGACCATTGCTTCAGACTCAAGCTTTGGTAACAGCAAGAAATTTAGGCAAAGACAATTTTGGAGCTTCCAATGCATGACTCGAGAGTATAAAACATCGCTGTAACATTGTTTTAAATGATGTGTGTGATGAAGCAAATGATGCTGATATGCAGATAATTGCAAATAGAAAAGGTAAAATTAAAAACAGAGAAACTAGGCGATAAACTTCAATTATTTTATGCGAGTTGAAAATATGGTGCATAATACATATCAGGCTATTATTATCATTATCATTATCATTATCATTATTATTATCATCATTATCATTATCACTATCATCATTATTATTATTATTATTATTATTATTATTATTATTATTATTATTATTATTATTATTATTATTATTATTATTATTATTATTATTATTATTATTATTATTATTATTATTATTATTATTATTATTATTATTATTATTATTATTATTATTATTATTATTATTATTATTATTATTATTATTATTATTATTATTATTATTATTATTATTATTATTATTATTATTATTATTATTATTATTATTATTATTATTATTATTATTATTATTATTATTATTATTATTATTATTATTATTATTATTATTATTATTATTATTATTATTATTATTATTATTATTATTATTATTATTATTATTATTATTATTATTATTATTATTATTATTATTATTATTATTATTATTATTATTATTATTATTATTATTATTATTATTATTATTATTATTATTATTATTATTATTATTATTATTATTATTATTATTATTATTATTATTATTATTATTATTATTATTATTATTATTATTATTATTATTATTATTATTATTATTATTATTATTATTATTATTATTATTATTATTATTATTATTATTGTTATTATTATTATTATTATTAGTATTAGTATTAGTATTATTATTACTCAATAAACTATGTATATTCTTATATAGATATTTTCAAAATATAGTTAAATATAAACTTAGTCATTGAATGCGCCAGCGAATAAATACTTTATATTGATACAATTTTAATGGGTGGCGCACAATTCCACGTTGACGCTACAGTTTGAAGCAAATTGTGTTTAGCTCAGGGTAAAGCAATGAGGTTTCTCCCAGGGTATGCGTGAGTATGTATGAGAAGGATAGTTTTAATGACACTGGAATGCCCGTTTCAAACTGGTTTAATGACTGCTTCTTTTTATTGTTACATCAAACCTGAAGTTGCCAACCAAGGGTTACCAATATCACTGTTTAAAGAGACTGAAGGTGGAATGCTTATTACTCGATAAACTTAATTCGTTCTTCAGGTACATATGAACCGACAAATATCTTCTCTCATCGCTTCTGGTCTGCCTTTGACCAAGACAGAAGAAGAGGACTGCCGTAATCGGCTCCAAGCCACGAACTGAATGTCCACAGCTGCGCGTGGGTGTGCGTGACTTTCACTTTCTCGAAGCCCTTTATTCAACCAAAGATTCCCTTTGTGACTATTTTGCCATGCCATTATGAAGGGTCCGAAGAATACCCTATTCAAACAAAGTCAAGTGCTACCCTTTAGAACTCTGCTAAGGACACTGTTTCTTACGTTTCTTTTGTTAAAACAACTATTCATCCCAATTGCTATTCGACTCAACTGCACCTGCACGTGTTGTAACAAAGAACCAACATTCCTTTGAAATCCATCATGATTCTTTACTTATGGCAATCCTTTAATTTCGGTATCAATATTTTGTCTTGATAATTGATCTGTGTTAAATGTAGCATTTGCATCCAAAGTTTATATACATGAATTAGCTCATTGGCTCATAGCATGTTTAATAGTGGTAGTAGTAGTGGTAGTGGTGGTAGTTTTTGTTGTTTGTTATTGTTGTTGTTTTAGAAATAAAGGATGCATTATGTGCATTATCTTGTTTCAAAGAATTCTTTAAATATTATCTCAGTACTACCACGGAAAGCATTATTACTTCTTAAAATATTTTCAGATAAAAGTGTTCTAATTTATTTTGTTTAGATATAATTAGGCATAAAATAAATTACCTATTTAGCGTCCTATTTCCTTCCCTCTAAGTCCATGTCTCGCAGCTGCCGTCCCCGAGCCAGCCGCGATTACTCCTTAGACAGGTTATCCCCTAAAACACTCTTGCCCATCAGGAAATGTTTGAAACCCACCATAGAACATACAAATTGGTACATACATATAGATTGACACTGATATACATATTTCCTTATTTTTATATGTGTAGTATTTACAATTAAGCAGTTATAACACAGTAGGTGTGCAACATTTACTGAAATTGTGTAAAACAGGTAGGTAAATATTAAAATTAATTTCTTAAGCACCTTTACAGGTTCACTGGACAAAAAATAAAGAGGAAATTAAACGGAATATTTATTTTTCTATACATATTACTGAATGATATACCAGATATTTTATACTAATAAAGCCTTTCAAATCAAAAAGTAATCGCACATTCAGAAAAAATGATCTGCAGTGTCAACATTTCGTTTTACTTCGCATTATGTGTTCAAATAAAATTTAAACATACAACCATCTCTATATTATCAAATAAATAGCACTTTCTGGGTTCTAAAGGTGCATCTTGAAAACAACAAAAAACGCAGAACACTGCTTGTTTTTCATTTCCATCTTTGTTTCAGGAAGAATACTCGTGAATTGGTACATTCCTCTTGACATTTTTCCACGTGGCCTACAGATTCAGTTAGCTCAGTACTCTTGGAGTATAACACGTTGATTGTTGTAGGTAATGCTTAGGGAAAATTTTAAATGAGTAATATATTTTTGCGAAGCTATTCTGACATTAGACATTGAGACGGTAGGGATTAGTCGTTGCGCCTCGGGAATTACCTGTAATGTACATGCAGGCTGGCTCGGTAGATCTCATTCTCTGCGATGTGTTACCTTGTCTATGATTCCCTCCGTGGAGAGACAAGGATCTTTGCTTGTGTTAGTAAGCGGGAACGTAGATTTCACATCGAGCAGGTTGGAGCTGGTGATAAAACTGACACTCATCTCGCTAATGTACTTCAGTTGTATTTTCGTGTTCACTTTAAATCATCATAAGCATAGGTTGAAAATATTTCTGGCGATCCGATCTAATGCTTATCGAAGTACTCGGTTTCGCGGAATTTAAAAATACACTACTTATTGTTTATATTGGCGGTGCGTCGGAACTTGTTAATCACAATGCTTTTCTACTCCGTGATGTCACATAGCTGAATCCGGAAACACTCTAAGGCACGTGGACCTTTCGTGGAGCACAATTATTACTTTTGCTCGAGTATACTTCCTCAATGACAGGGATTTCAAGGAATGATCCTTTAGACGTGAGCCTGAACGAAAGACTGACGAATGACTGGCTGAAGACTGCCGAAGGATTGCTCGTAGACTGCCTTTACGATTTCTCGAAGCTTACTTGTATAGGATGTCTACACCGAGCCTAAGTCCAATAGCTTATTTCCCGCCTTTGAAAGCGTTGGTCTGCCATGATGTCGCTTTGAATTGTTCTGTTGGTTTTACTGCTACATCACATGACTCCCATTATCAGGTGGCACGAGATCTTACCTCATTCTGTAAAACTTCTACTACAACTACTGCTGAAACGTTCTCTGAACGTAGGAAAACAGTTGTTTACCCCTGAAGCAAATAATATGTGTAGTGTAACGAGTTCCACGTTGGCGCGACAGTTTGATGAAAATAAGATGGGTAGCGCAGGGTAAAGCAATGAGGTTACTCTTAGGGTATGCGTGGATATGTATGAGTAAGGATGGTTCTACAGACACTGGAATGCCCGTTTCAAACTGGTTTAATGACTGCTCCTTTTTATCATCACATCAAAGTCGAAGTTGCCGACCAAGGTTATCAATATCACTGTTTAGAGTGATCGTGTGTAGAATGCTTATTACTCGATAAAACTTAATTCGTTCTCCACGTACATATGAACCGACAAATACCTTCTCTCATCGCTTCTGGTCTGCCTTCGACCAAGCCAGAACCAAAGAGAACCGACTGAATCAGCCGCCAGCCGCGGACTGTCTCTCCTCACTGTGCACAGCTGTGCAGGTGTGTGTAACTTTCACTTCTGGAAACCCTGTCTTTTCACACCCAAACTCCTTTGTGACTATTTTGTCCATTGTGATTATTAGTCTCGGTCATGCCATTATTAAGGGTCCGAAGAATACCTATTCAAACGGAGTCAAGTGCTATCCCTTTATACTTCATTCCTGCTAAGAAACCCTCTTTCTCCCGTGTCTTTTGTTACACTATTCAACTCACCCTCACCGAAGTACAAAGGCACAGACAGTATATTCAACATCTAAGAATTTTCTCATTATACTTTCATCAACACTTTTATGCTGCATTTTCTGATAAAGGACCAAAGGAAAGTCTAACATAATCTGATCTCAGTTCAATTAAACGGTCAGTTAATATCATAAACGAAATGGTTAGAAAGTATAGTACTAAGGGGATCTGAGGTCTTTGACGTTTATCTGTATTTTTCAGCGTGGTTGACATTTCTTGCATAACTAAATTTGCCCTTTATGTTTTGAGGTTTTACGAGTGGAATGAAACTGGGACAAACAGAACACAACTTTATCTCCAGCATTTAAGTCAATATCTCATTAACCTGCAGGTGGAACTGTGGCATTTGTAAGTTCCGAACAATATTTTGGCAGCCATGAAGGAGCTTCTTGAGAGGGAGGGGGGTAATTCAAAAGGTACTCAAGTTTCAGAACATCCAACTGGAAGGAGAGTGTGTCAATATTACTGTGAAGATTTGCACACAAAGAGAATTAGACAATTATTAGCAGTAGAGTGGTTGTGGAGCTGAGATTGAATATTGAAATGCTTTCAGTTATTTGTCATAAAATCAAAACAATATAGTATATAAGTACATTCATCAACAACAGTAAGTATTTTTAAACTTTTAAACAAGAGTTTGCAAATGCCCCTGTAGAAGGTGTTTCTAATTATCGTACTTTATTGCGTTTCGTTGAATAATAATTCTGTAGACATTTGAGCCATTTCCCTGAATAAGAATTCCATCGGATAAATACATAATGAAAATGGAATCGTAGTCTTTAAATAAATACTTATTAACTTATTTTATTTTCGATTAGTTTCGGTGAACTCTGGATGAAGTACGATTCCAAGAAAATTTGGCCACAGCAACTTATTGATTGGAACTTTGGCTTAGACTAAACAATTTATCTGAGAGTTGTAAGTGTTGAGCTAAACACCGTTTTCGTCTAATCACCCAATTGTGTCAGTCTTACAAAGAAGCTTTTTTTTCATGAATTTAATACGGACGCAAGACGTTGTACAGGAGTTTAGACTTGCCGTAGATACTAAGTATATTATTGTAGCAATTAACGTTCTGCACAGGCACCTGATTCTAGAAATGCATTCGTGATATCGAGTAGGGCACCATAAAGCTGAATGCTGTATCCTGCTGTCCTCTCAAAGAGCTTATGGATATTCACTGTGGTCGGAAACTCCAACGGCATATCATCTCCCCTTCCTCTATCTTTCTGGAAATCACATTTTACGCCCACAAACTTACGACTTTGAACTTCTGCATTCCACCCTATTGAACTGCAATGCCCTCATGCTTGTATCCTAACTCAATATCGGAGTACCATACAGGTTCCTCGATCCACTCTCTGCCAACCATTTTCCTCTATTGATAACTTGCGCGAGAGTTACACGAGTATGAAGTTGTGAAGGAAATTGGAAACATTCTCTATCAAAAGTTTATTCCCTACTCAGTGTAGTAAACTTGCCTGTATCATGACCTTAACCAGTCAGGATGCATGCTAGTTTTTCTGCAATCCTTAATCAGCTGCTAAGCGGGCATTTTAAAGATGACGCATAGAAACTTAAAATCGCAAGCTAGGTTAACACGAAATAACATTCATGTCTGTCTCTGAAATCTTAAAATATAAGTAGACGTATCTACTAAGTTATCTACTTTTTATTTTTAAAATGCATGGGACTGGAAAGAGAACAACGATATGTATAAAAAAATTACGTTAGGAATTATTCTGAAGAAATTATCATCAGGCAAATCATATATAAGACCAAAATAGATTAAAATATTACATTTCATAATCACTTTAACTGTATGAAATAATTTCTGTTCAAATCTTGATAACAATGGCATTTAATATTGAAAAAAGAGTGCCATATTTAGCTTTCTAGAAAATAAATTATAAAAATGTAACTAATGTACATAGTATTCCCGAAAAGTACACTTCAAGCAATATTAATTGTAACAAGTAAGCATAATTGAATAAATATTTATTCGAAGCAGTATAGTTCAGCTCTAAATAGCTGTAAAATATTTTATTACACATCCTATTTTACATGATTTCTGAAATATTATGCTATTAGACATTACTTCATTTTGGTAGTCTGTTGATGAATATTATTTTCATATCATCTTCCTCCAGTAAATGTTTAAAATTTGGAGTTAACTAAAAGTTGATCTTGAATTGTTTTGCATATTTAAACAAATTTATTAAAGGGAGATTGCAATGTCCATGCCATCAATGATAAATTCATCACCTTTAGGTGCAATTATTTCAGAAACTATATATGATAGACGTTTGAAATTTTGGGGGGTCTTTTTTCAGATTAATGAGTATGCAACTGGATAAAAATATTAAAAGTTTTCTGTGTATTTGCCGATAAACACTTTTTCTCATAATTCCAATTTGTTACATTGAACTTAATTACAAAATATTTTTAATATTAAATTCTACTCTTACTTCACCAATTTTAGCCTGTTGTATAGAGGATAATAATTTTTATGTTGTGTAAAAATTTCACCCTTCTAGGTTTCATAGTTTCTAAGAAAAATGTACTAAAATACAATGTCTGTAGATGGCCTGTCTGTTCGTTCTACATTTTCTATTACTGCTTCTTTTGCAGCTCTCTTCATCGATTCCTCTGCCACCTTTACTAGAGATACAGTAATTTTTTCACTTACAGGTTGAAATCTAGTTGGTGGCTTTGAAAGGTTTAGTATAGAACACAATGTTTTCCCTGCCTGGTATCACTTACCTATACATTTTAGTCCATAAACTAAGAGAAAAGAAGCGTAACCAGTACATGCAGTGTGACAGTAAATAACAGATAATTCGGCCTTAGAATCTGGAATCCGAAGAAAAGAATTGTTGTATTATTATATGTTAAACTATTTAAAATATTAAAACAAAAAGTCCATAATTTTGTTGAAATGCAAGTAAAATCTCCCCTTAAATTATGTAGCATGCCTAGCAACACACTTTACTTAGTAGACCCAAAGTCTAAAATAGCACACAATTATTGTGGCTCACAAGAGTTAATGTTCATTATATTATTTCATATGCATACAAGATTACACTTCTAAAATTGTATAAAGAAACGTTGAAAGTAGATTATTCAAAAAAGGCTTGAACAAATATATTACTCCCTCCGACTCACAATACTTGTTCGATCCACCGAAATAACATTACAGAAATTACTGACAAGGGAATTTTTTTGATTTACATGCATGCAAAGTTACACAGTAGTTCAGCGAACTCGACTGTGAAGATTACTGACGTGACCATATCACGATGGTCAACAAACACCATCGAGACAATTACCAACAGGTGACGCTGAATAACGTCTTTCACACTTTGCAGTCCTGTCTTATTCAAGTAATGAAAGTGCATGGTGGGAACGGTTACAAGTTTGTCCATGTGCATAAGGCACGCTTGGACCGCCACAACATACTTACTACATGGCAAAGCGAGAAAGCGTATCGACAAAAATTCGCAATACAGAGATTTTTACCTCAGCTTATCGCACATACACGGTGAGTGCAGTGTATTTATGCTCTGTTCAGATATAATCATGTTTTCTAGACAACAATATGTCATGCATCGGCAGGTGCGAGAAATAATGTCTGCCTCACGTTCAAGAGGTCTCGAGTTCGAATCTCGGTCAAGGTGAGTTACCTGGATAAGGTTTTTTCCGGGGTTTTCCCTTATCCTTCAAGACGAATGTCATGTAGCTCTAAGCTCCATGGACCCTGGACTCATTAGAGCACCATTTCACCCAATTCATCCACCGTCCGATATGACTTAACGTTGGAGGACGTAAATAACAAAAAAAAAATAGACACACGCAGCTTCCAATCGCTCTATTTGTGTTTCGTAACTTACTATACATCAACTTACTAATATTTCACTCTTCTAACCGACCAGATAAGACCCGATAAGGAACGATAACAGTGCTGGTCACCTGAAGGTCGATACGCCTCAACGCTCTGTCAAGTAAAGTCTGTTTAGTTAACGCGTGTGCAGTTCGGAGTCAAAGGAACCTGAGCCCCCGCCCAGTAATGACCGTCATAAATCTATTTCCACATTTCAGAAATGGAACACTGTCGTTGAGGACCAATAATAACCCTGATTTTCTCGAAGTGACAGCCGCATGTCTACTCCACGTGGAGTCTCAGTTGCCAAAGTTCCAACTTCCAGTTGATCTATTTCATTACGTGCAGAAATTCGTTGTGTGTCACGATGTGGACACCGTGGGAGGGAAATGCAGTGGTAAATGCAAATGAAGTAGTAGATAACTTTCAGTCACGTGAAAATAATCAAAGTGAAGACAATAGTGTGAATAACTGGGCCGAGTTATATTACTGGAAAAGCTTCAAAAAACAAAGTTTCAACGGGAACTGTTTCTAAGCAAATTCAAGCGCTTGTTTTGAACACATATAAATATGTGCTACCAAAAGACGCCGATCAAGTGTGAAAACAAAAGGAAACGTTTCTCTAAAGTAGATAATTTCAAATGCGATTTAATTCGTCGAGAAATTTATAGATTCCATGCAAAAGGGAGAGCGCCCACCTTAGATGAATTGGTTGCACATCTGCAAGAAATTTGTGATTTTCTTTATGGGCACTGCGCTTTGCACGGTCTCCTAAAGGAGCTGGGTTTCAAATACCGCATTTTGAATAAGATAAGGGTTATTATGGAATCCAGTAGAATTGTAGCTTGGCGATATATATCGTCAAAACTAAGAAAGTTTTGCAGTAATGGACATAAGATAATTTATTTAGATGACACCTCGTACGATACCCATGACGTATCGAGAAAGGTGGCAACGTTGCAGAAAGATCTGCGAGGAGGAGGGCCAGGGTTGTAAAACGATTATAAGGGTTCGTCAAAGGCAGCGGCCGACTGCACATGAGTTAACTAGACAGACTTTCAATACTGTCATCTCGCTTGGAGTGTCCTTGAGACATTTACAACGAGGCTTCAGCAGTATTGCAGCAGTAGATCTGACGGGACAATGCAAACTGTTGGATTAGCAGCTTTCCGAAAAACTAACACACAATCTACAGTGTGGTAGCAGCGGAGTGCTCCATTTTGCTTTTTGCTTTATATTTCTTGTCATTTTGTACTGATCCTAGAGCAATAAATCTACATTATGGTAGAGTATTTTCAGTTTCTACCGATTCTGGAGCAATAAAATTGCGTGTATCATGCCCTTGTTTCATTTGCGTTCTATATATTCCTAACCACCATCGTCCCGGTATGCGGATCAGACAATTACTGTGGACAATTAATATGGGACAATTAATATGGACAGTTAATATGGGACAAACGAAGAACTCGTACCTGACAATTATTACGGGACGGAGGGAGTAGTTATTTTTATATCAATGCGACACAAATGTCAAATAACCTAGAAAACTAATGCATTGCATACGTAATAGCTAATTATGGAACGAATATATTTATTGGATCTAATGGTAAAACAACATACGTGCACTAACATTTTACATTTAACATTTATATTAAGAGCATTAAGATGTTGTGATTAACTGACGTACGAAATGTTCCACTTTTATGTATTTCGTCCAGTAATGGCAGAGATGTTCGTTACAATCTGCAGATTTTGAGTTTCAATGGTTTCATCCTCGTTTATCTTCCAACAAAGCGGTATAGGCTGCATACTACTTTATTTGGAAGAAGAATTTAAAAGAATCATTCAAGTTCTTGGAAAGTGGTTGCGTGTACATTGCATAATATAACACATTAATCTGCACATTACAGAATGATTACAAAATAGTTTTCATCATAGCACAGAAATACTTTGATATTTTGAGGAATGATATTTACATTTTACCCTGTAATGATTACGTGCGATTTTTAGCACAGTCGCGTGAGCTATGAATAGAGTCCACATCTTGAAGATAAGTATGTTGTTTTAGGCATTTGTGATTACTAGGGCCCGGATCTATAAGCACTATAAACATTAAATATATGCATGCAAATATGCACTAAAATGTTAAAAATATGCACTAAAATATAAGAATATACCCTTATAAAGTAAATATTTTATTTTAATCCACCAATACTTGTGTCACTCTTTGCCAAATGACGAATCACAGTGTGTTACCAAAAGTCTCTCGATGTTTTTAGAGGTTAAGGATTTTCTAATGTCAGGCAAAATAAATTTATAAGCTGAAAATGATCGATCCACACCAACAGATTCTTTTTCTCCCTGTCTCGTCAATGCTGACGTTAGGAGGCGCTTGGTTTCCCTCAGAGCGAGGGAGTCGAAGCATCTGACCTGAGATGAAATCAGCGTTGAGGGGTCGGTCCAACGTCTGATGAATGATTGTTAGAGCAATTGGTGGAATGATACTGGGGGAAACCGGAGTACCCGAAGGAAACCCACTTCAGTGCCATGTTGTCCACCACAAATCCCACTTTGCGGTTGCCTGGGATCGAACCTGGGCCGCCTAGGTGAGAGCCAAGCGGTCTAACCACTCAGCCATTGCGCGGCCATCAACAGATCTGATTGGGCAATGCATATACACTGGTAGTGACTTTTCGGAACATTCATCTGGCAAAGACTTTCTGATTCCACTTAAATTTCCGTTGATACCTTGAATCTTCTCTAGTCCTGGGTTTGAGGCCAACGCCACACTGAGTATATTTTTAACTTTTTTCCCAGTTTCACCATGGACAGCACTTAAAGAATAAATTGTTTTGTCAGTCAATTGAAGAGACTCGTGTATTGGTGCACAGCGAGTTGCTAGGCCCTTAATAACCTTTGAACGAGAATAATAATGTGTATGGATAAAAGTTATATCTTGATATGCAGTTTTACATTCAAATGCAACCTTTGTTTCACGAACACATGCAGCACGAGTATCCTCAATACTTGGGATACAGCTTTCACTTGACTGAAGTCCTCCTGGCAGAATGGCCCTGCAGATAACCAAGTTCCCCACCTTATGAGAATTGTTCCAGCGAAAGATACCCCTCAGGCAGACGTTCTTTGTACAACTGTACACGAACAGGCGGTTCTAAATATGTGCGTTTGTCATGCTAAACGATACCGAGAGGGATGGCTCAGGCGGTTTCGTCTGTGGCCCGCCTTCGATTCCCGTGACCGACCTACCTGACCCATGGGTTTTTTCGGGGGGGGGGGGGGTTTCAGGGTCGCTAGACGAATGCTGGGTAGGTTAATTACACCCTCCGAATTTCCTGTCCCTCCATTTCGTCTCCATTATCATTTCATATCATCTCTCATCTGGGTAGAAGTGTCGTCGGGTGTCCCGGTGGTGCATGGCAGGATGATATGCTCTGAGGAAAACTACTTCCTTCTCCGGTAGGTCGGTTGCCGGTCTCCGCTCCTCTGCAGGCACTATTTTGGGACCGCCAGCCAGGGACCTTTGGGGCTCGGATCGTCTGCCAGGGACCATTACGGCTCGGCTGCTGGGCTTGTTGCCGTCCCGTTGTGGGAGAGCGAATTCGTTGTCCTGGCCTGTCGAGGAAGTCTCTAAGTAAACTGTAGAGACCCTGACCTCTGAACTACAGTGGCTCCTTGAGTCGGCCGTCCTCTGTCTTCTTCGCCTCATCCTTCCTCCAGGGGGTGCCCCCACTTGGAGGCAGAGGAACAATGGGCCCAGCATGGTGGCCTACGTACCGAATCCCCTCCGTAATGTATTCCCAGTCCAATGCTAAAGGACGATGGGATTTCATTTAAACTGACTTAAAGCGAGTATCATCAATACTTGCGATATAGTTTTCACTTGATTGAACTTCTCCTGGTGGAATGACCCAAGTTCCCCATCTTATGAGAACTGTTCCAGCGAAAGAAACACCTCAGGCAGACGTACTTTGTACAACTGTACACGAACAGGCGGTTCTAAATATGTACGTTTTTCATGCTAAAGGATGATGAAATTTCATTTAAACCGACGTAGAACGTTCCAAAAGAGGATTCTCAACAGTGTATTGTGTATTCTTACTCCCAACTTCTACTAGATGCATGCTGAAACACATATGCTATGGCCTCTATTGGCCAATTCTAATGAATATGGTACTATTCTGCTAAAATGAGCTCAAAAAGTAACGTTTCCAACTCATTGTCTTGCATTTTCGCACACAGAATATAGACGTAGCTGTTTTCTAGTTGCCATAAAGTTCTTCCTGTTTGATGATTTATATTATAATGATAATTGACCTGGGATTCCTCGCACCGTGTGTTAGTTTTACACCACACCATTCTATCCTCTTTTATATCTGTTTTATTTATTGATTTATCTATCTCATTTTATTTTTTTATTTTTAATGTGCTTGGAGACATCTCCTGCGGAAATTTGCCTTTAGAATGACATGTTTCCCATAATATACCATACCAGATCAGTGAGCCATAAGTATTTGGTTTTGATGCCACATTTTAATGACATGTGTCTGCACCAACTAAATCACAGTCAGGATTATCTTTAAGGAACTTTTTTTAGTTGTTAAATAAAAAATGTTATTGAATCGAGCGAATATGAAGACGCGTTTATAATTGAAAGTTAGGTAACCTGACGTGAGTGAACCTATAATCATTTAAAGAATATCAGTTAAGGCAATATTAGCTCCAGTTTCAGAATCGCGCTAAATTACAGGAAATACTTCTGTAGAACTATTCCATTCTTTTGAAAAATATTTCTTCGATGAACCTATGTTATTCTGAACTGATAAAGGACCCATAGAGCTATGCAGTTGTAGTCTTCACGTAATGAACTCGTGAACCCGTACACTCAACACACATTCCTTCTGGGACATCACCCAGTATTTCCTAAATCAACTCCCATTGTATTGATTTCGACACGACTCGACATATTAATATCCTAAGGGAATACAGCAGTTTGCACTTAATGTTCACACCTTAGAGCAATGCAGACCTGTAGAAATCTGCGTACGTGCTTCTGCCGTGTACCTTTAAGCTTTATAGACCAAAGGATTTGGCCGAGCCACATGTTTTGTGGTTTAGTTTTACTGCGGTGCAGTCCATTATGTACATAACTAAGCCTCCAGGAACTGGGCTAGTGATGATCACTGTCAGAGATAATCGACGCATGCTAAATGCGTGGGCAGAGCATTATGTGATTACTGATTCAGCCCCACTATCCAAGATGACCTCATTACATAATTGTGTCTAGTTATTTCTCTTTAAAACGTCTAGCATTCTATTGTTAGACGACAGAATAACTCATATCTCAAGAATAGTTCTTCTATAGATTTTAAAAGTAAAATTATAACTTAAAGATTTGCACGTGACGAATAAAATGTTTAGCTTGAATGTTTTTAGTACAATCCTTGTAGTGTTTCTCATTAGCAAAGAATATTTTATTATGTTATATCGCTTGTAAACTATAAGATATAGACAAGAACTTTCTCTTTCTCTTCTATCTGAAACACAGGATTTATTCAATGTAACTTTTTATGTTATTGGCCATTTCCGAGATATTCGTTGGTATTGGTTTGAATTTGTCAATACTTTCTAAGTTTACAATGTGTTGTTTCCATTCGGTTTCTTCTGGAAATGTCATGGAAAGCGTACCAAATTACAAGCCCTGCATACAGTTATCCGCGTTTATATTTTCGACTGTCATCAAGGCCTTCTGGATTTTCCTTATACCTAGAACCTGGTGATTAACGAAACTATTTACACAAACATTTGTCTCAATCAATGTGAATTACCTGGAAGATCAAATTTTTGCTAGAAAGGCTTTTACAGTCTATTTAAAACTAAAGGGAGTGGATGGATCAAGGTATATAAATATATGATCAGATGTATACGTCGTAGGAACCCTGATAAAGGTTGAACAAATCGCTTCCTTACACATTTCTTGTGGGTAAAAGGGAAATTTTGGAAACTGAAATGATAGTTACATGTTTAACAGCAATTCGCCATTTGTTAGCCTTCGAAGTTCAATTACTTTCCATGACATAGCGAGAAGTTGGAACTAACAACAATCATGGAAATACAGTATGCACAAAAATGTTATTTGAAATAAATTGTATGCTTTAAATATACATAAATTCTTCACAATGAAGGAAGTACACATGAACGTGTTTATCCAAACAAGTGGTTAATTCTAGAATATTTAACAAACATTAAGGACCTACGTATAATATATCCTGGAGGACATTTCTAAACAAATTCGTCCATTATCTGGAACAACCTAACAAAAATTTCACATAAATGCAGTACTGCTATTGACAAAATAACAAAATTACTAATAAATGATAAAACATTCCGAAGTTTGAAAGTTACGAAGTGAAATACCACTTTTCGTCCCTGAGTTAGGTGATTGCTTTTCACCTGAGAATTCAAAGGTATGTATTTTCAGTATCTCTCGAATATATCAGCACATAATTGAAGGGCTCGGCAGTAAATAATGCTAAGGGACATTTACCATATTTATAAAAACAAAGAGTTGAAAGTTTAGAAAAATCATATAATGATTTTGTTAAGCATACATAGAAAAAAACATATTTTCCCATAAACTTATGTTTAAAGAACTTGCATTTCCAATTTAAGAATTTAGCGACTGTATTGTGACAGTAAAAATTAACGTTTTTTCATTAATGTGTAGTTGTATTTAACATTGTTTACATCAAATAAGAGGGTACTTAACACTGTTTACATAAAATTAAAACACAGTGCTTATCAACATGTATTACTCTATCTTCATTTTGACCACGTTCACTACTTCTTGTAGATTTAAGGTTGTACTAGTCATGGTATATGGGAGGGATCCATTTCACACCAGAAAGTATGTCATTTAGTTTATTTGACTGAATTGGCAATGGTTCTGAATACCATTTTTGAAGGCGAGTATGACAAGCGCTGGTACTTTCCACTTTCTTACTTTATTTTCAATAAGCTCATCATCCGCAGCACCATCTGCATGTTTATTTGGAAGTGTAATCCTTGTAGAATCATTGTGACAATGTTGATGTTCGTACTATAAAAGAAGGAAAACATACATAACATTAACAGAAACTGATACCTGTTTATGTTAAGTACTCAGAGACTTAAAAGTTTTCCTATATTTTCTAAATCTTACATATTAGCAAGTAAATAGTGTTATCGTATCACACTTAACACTATAAATATAGATGTTGTATATTGGCAAGTAAACAATGTTAACGTACAATAGTTACCATTATTTATATGAAATGAGATATAAACCATATTTACCTCAGAACCGATACTTTCGAGTGCATGGAGCAGGCTACTTTTATCTGGGACAAATTCGGATCTCTCACAGAGTCATCACTGCTAAAATCTTCCACAGAATCTGCCAACTAGCTCATTAATTGTTCTTTTTTCTCAGAATCACCACACAAAGCTTTGTTACTGTTTGCCATTTTGCTGTTCCTTAACATTATTTTCATGCCAGGGACAAAAGAAGTCCAACGGGGGTAAGAAATCTGACATTGCATGCTGCTGCCACCTCTTGGCACACCATCAGTTTACTCATAAATGAACTACAGGCACCTTATCATTGTTTACTTGCATTAACTCAGTTTTAGTGTGCATGTCCCTTACCATTATTTACTTCCGAACCCTTCAATTATGAAACGACGTTCCCTACCGGAAGTAGTCCTTAAACTCGTGTAAGATGTGTCAACTCTCCCACTCATCTTCCTTTTATTTTTTTTGTAATGATATATTTTAATCTTCATAAGGTACGTTACGAAAAATATAAAGTACAGTTTCACAACTAGATCTCAAAAGATTTATAGTTATAGTCCAAATTTCTCATTTCAGACACACCAATTTCAAGTTTTCGTTTTATTACATTCAAATCTTTGCACTTAAATCACAGATTAAAATTTCATCTCCACTCAGCTTAAACCCTTTTTATCAGACACCAGTTAAAATGCCAAGAGCTCTTGCTGTGTTATAAAAATTATATTTTATGTGTTCCATTTAGTTTCAAATTCAACTTGTCACTAAAAGTAAATTAAAGAAAATAGTAATTTGTACTATTATAATACTGTAAACATAGAAACTGTATGGTCTTTGACTATTTTTTCTTCTGGCATAACTAATATGCACTATCATTGATTTTTACACGTCCAGTGAAATAATGGGTTCCCTTTTTCATGACTGATGTGGATCGCACAATCTCATCTGCAGTTTTTAAAACAGTCTTGTTCATTAAAAACAAAAACAATTCTACAAGAGTGAATCGACCACTTAATTAATTAGCAATGAGGTAAACGTGTTTCCTTTATGGATTTTCCTTGAGTAATTGTATCTGCTAGTGCCGAAGAAGTTTTTATTTAACTCTCGCTATGGAACTATTGTTCCTGTTCTCATCCAAGCTAATCCTTCTCTCTCTTGCCTATTGCAGTAATCTACATATGCTTCTCGTCCCCAATTTCTTTTTATTTGCCTGTAAAATTGTAATGATTTCATATTTTCTAGACTTCCCCATATTTCCTGGGGGAAGGAAATTTTAGCAATTTACCCACATCGCTTGCATTCCTTTCCTCTAATCTCCATATATCTCCTATTCCTAATTTTTCCATAATTCCTCCTATCTCTGCCCACCAACTATTTGAGTTCGCTAATCTTTTTGATCTCTCATACATAATTTCATGATTTCCCCTTCTTCTTTGGCCAATGTATATTTGTCCTGTTAATTTAATGGATATTACTTACTCCATAAATATTTCTGAAAACATGAAGTCCTTACTGAATCCTTATTGAAGCAGTGTTGATACTTTCTTTATTCTCTGAGGGCGCTGACAGCTTTACGAGAGTGTTGAAAGCATACAACGCTCCCGACCACGGAAATTGCTTGGCTTGACCCCTCAATTCTGTTGACATGAAGCAAACATAAGGTGAAGAGCGACTGGAATTGGGTTGTGTGTACGTCTGTTAAGAAATAAAAGAAGGGGAACACGACCACGCGGGCTATTTGTTTAACCCAGTAATTATAGCGTTTTAATTTCCTTCGTGAACGACCAAAACCACTGACGACCTTATTGGTTATAAGGTTTTATTGCTTCATAAATACATGACTTTCCTTTGTTGTCAGTCACGTAGTTTAGCAGAACTCAGCAAGGTTAAAAATAATTAATTCCTGTACTACTGGCTCGAAATAGCTTCAGAGTGTTCAATTTTTCCAAAGGTGCCAAAACGTTTTATAAAAATCACGACTGAACTGGTGTGTCCGCATCCTTCATTTCCTGGAATAGAATTAGTTACCACCCCTCTTCTATAAGTACATATCGCTTCATATCTAAAAGAACATCAGAGATATCAAAATACATGAAAACGAAGAAAAAAAGACAAGGCGAAGTTCTCCTAAAACTCATTTATTGTTAACACAATGCTAACTTACAATCACTTCCTCTTTTAAACAAATACGTAACTTCCACACATCTCTTTAATGTTTCTTTATGTCTTTGTTGCTTGCACATACTAGTGCTACTAGTAATCTTCCTGACGTACACAACGGTTTACCTCTCACACGGAACTACACGTCGACTCTGAACACAATTCTAATATTTGGTCGTAAGGTGTTTCACTTTTCCACTACCCGCCGATTCCTCATCACGGAGCCGTACTTACTGACTCGTGAACTGCTTCACTGCAAGGCTTCACGGCTTGCCGACTCCTCAAAACGTAGCTTGGAATACACCGTACTTCTACGTACTGCTCTGTTGACTCACACAACTGACCAACTGATTCATTAATTGTTTCACTGTATCGACTCCTCACCACGGAGCCTTCGTCCGGTATGACCTAACGTTGGAAGGACGTAAAATTACAAAACAAAACAAACAAACAAAAATACGGAGCCGTATTCGTCAATTCAACTAAAGCTCAAAATACACTAATCCTAAACACTCAAACTCCAACAACTATCACCAAGGGGCCGCATTCTAAACTTTATATCTTTATTTATTCGGAAGATTAAATGTAAATACCGATAGACTATCTACATTTTTACTATCTCGCTTACAGATTATGTTATATGTGGAACGTTTCAGTATAATGAATTAAGATACAATATGTAAACCCCAGACGGATGCTGCAGCGTACGTCACACTTGAGAAATATTTGTCTGTGACGACATATAATAATAATAATAATAATAATAATAATAATAATAATAATAATAATAATAATAATAATAATAATAATAATAATAATAATAATAATAATAATAATAATAATAATAATAATAATAATAATAATAATAATAATAATAATAATAATAATAATAATAATAATAATAATAATAATAATAATAATAATAATAATAATAATAATAATAATAATAATAATAATAATAATAATAATAATAATAATAATAATAATAATAATAATAATAATAATAATAATAATAATAATAATAATAATAATAATAATAATAATAATAATAATAATAATAATAATAATAATAATAATAATAATAATAATAATAATAATAATAATAATAATAATAATAATAATAATAATAATAATAATAATAATAATAATAATAATAATAATAATAATAATAATAATAATAATAATAATAATAATAATAATAATAATAATAATAATAATAATAATAATAATAATAATAATAATAATAATAATAATAATAATAATAATAATAATAATAATAATAATAATAATAATAATAATAATAAATTCTAGTTATACTTGTTTCTATGTGCGGACTTAAGAATACAGCATCCATCAGTGCACATAAGAGCCTCCTACAACTTTTTATACATAAAATATACAGATATATATTTCTCTTCTCCTTATTTTCACAATTTTAAATATTTGCGTTTGTTTACTGTTCGATTTCTAAAGATACTATACACACATCACCCATGTTCAAGGTAGGACTCCCTGGTAAACAGAAAGAGACCTGGCACTGGGCATTCGCAAGATGGCCGTCAGCACAATTTGGTGAAAACTAGGACTGGAGGAGAGCAAGGCCATTGAAAGTGATCAGCGGTAGGTTCTAGGAAAAATTTCTAAGGGCCAATAGCAGTGTATGTGGATAGGCATCCGAACTCCAGCGTAAGGGACTTGTATGTTTGTAAGCCTCGCTTGAACTAACCTGGACTCCACTGCACTACTCTTCTATTCTATCCTCGTATTACCTAGTCTCATTTAGCTTCTTTCATTGACAACCTAACACCCTTAGAAAAAAAAAACGAGCAGACTCTGCAAGCGTGTATTTTTCTAGGCCCACATCGTTTCCACGGCCGGTTTACAATGCTGTCATGTAATAATAATGGAAAGAATAATAAAATTTTGGTATAGGTGTTTGGTTAAAGAAGAAGGGGGAATTATGACATTATGTATGAGACAGCGAAAAAGATTAGAGAACTCAAATAGTTGGTGGGCAGAGATAGGAGGAATTATGGAAAAAAATAGGAATGAGAGATATGTGGAGATTAGAGGAAAGGAATACATGCGATGTGGGTAAATTAGTAAAATGCAGAATAGAAGATATAGAAAGACAGGAAATATGGGGAATAAAAAGAAATTGGGGACGAGAAGTATATGTATATTACTGCAATAGGCAAGAGAGAGAAGGGTTAGCATGGATGAGAACAGGAATAATTTTTTCTAAGAGGGATAAGAGGTAGGGAAAAGGGAATCTGTGAATTGTGTGGGGGAAAAGAAAGCATGGAACACTATGTAACAGAATGTGAGGAGGTTGCAATATGGAGAAAAAAGGTTTGGCAAGAAAAATGGGAGAAAGTAGAGAAGAGGATAGTAGCTATAAAAAATGTTAACGGGCAGGGAGAAAAAGAAGGTAAGAAGTATTGGTGAATTCTTGCTGAAAGTAAAAGAAAAATGGGCCAGGTAGCAACAAGGTAACGACAAATAAATGTAGCCAAAAGTTGTAAATTGTAAAATTTCGGAATATGCACAATAAATATATAGTATCATAACATATCTTATCATACGTAAGGCGTCTCTTTAGCTTCGCATAATTGAGTCTCAGGTACTAAAGTGCACTGATAGCCGGGCTACTATAAATAACTATGTAGGAGATAGACCTACAAAGGTTCGAATCTCGAATACCATTTTGATTTTTTTATTGTAGAAGTACGAAATGTGTAATACGTACAATGTTATATAACTTCCAATTGCTAAGGTTTACTTGATTTTATGGTACTCATGCTCCCACATAAAAATTGAAACACTCTACTTTGTTTTTAAATAGTTTTCCTATATGTAAAATCAAATAAAATGGAAATTAACTTAATATCGGGTGTGTAAACCCTCTGATTCTATTACTGCTCTCATTCTGTGGGGCATGGATGAGTCCAAATACCTAGTGAATTTTTTTCGAAAGGATATTTCGTATTATATACCAGCACCATTCATAAGAGATGAATGAGCCCGAGTGTTTCCACAACCAATATTAAGGCAGTTTCCTAATAACATTGCGTTTATTTTGAAAGCGACACGAATATATTATTTGCGTTTTTATAAATGAATGTGTTTAAAATAGTATTAATTACCTTCTGTTATAAAAACATAAGGCATTACTATTAAAGTAACAATAACAAAAATATGAGAGAACGTAAGCTTTCACGGCCGGAGTCCATAATACAATTGATTATTTCCGGGCTGTTTTGCCGTGGTCTGTTGGCGTAAGAACGTCCAAACGTTTCGTTCACAACTGCATTAGACATCATCAGTGGCGCGGTCGAAGTTTCTTGTCTACCGCAGTTGTGGACGAAACGTTTGGACGTTCTTGCGCCAACGGACCACGGCAAAACAGCCCGGAAATAATCAGTTGTATTAATAGCAAAAATAAACATGCACATCAAAGATTCGAACTAATGTCGGTCTACTTACGAGACACGTGTGTTCTAGCACTCGCCTGCTATGCATACCGCCAAGTCACCAAGCAACTGCCTATCTCTGGCATAGCTTTGAAATGAGGCCAGAGTGATATTAAAGCGTACACTGGAAAAATTAACTGTTCTTTCACACTGGCCGTGTGTAGGCCAAAGTATGGAAACCTAGAATCAGACTGAAAAATTCAGTGCCATAGCCGGGATTCAATCACTCAACTTTTGAGTCTCACTCTGCCTTTCCAAGGCATATATTGTGGACGCAGCGTGAGAATGCTTCCGAAGTTTTCCGAATTGAACTTTGCTTTTGGTAGGTGTTCCTTTTTTTCTTTTTCTTTCCTTCCTTCTTTTTTTCGGGAGGGGGGGGGGTCTAACGCTGTAAACTCGGCAATTTCTCTGTAATTCATAGTTGCTTTCCAATAACTATAGGCATCCTCGAGACATTTCCTCTGTGCCGGTAGTTTGAAGCTTTTCTAAATATAGGTATTCATGATATATCTGATTACATTTTGAGTATTTTAGTTGCCTTTTAGGACATTTTCGGATTTTCTTATGTTGTCAACTTTTAGGTCTTTTCGATCGTATTTTGTTGCTATTTTGTGCCTTTCAGGATATCTTAGATAACGTTTAGGTTTATTTTAGCTACTCATGTTGTATCTGTGTTAATTCTAGGGTCAATTTAGCCCTTAGTGTAGATACTTAGGATGTTTTAAGCTCATTTAGGGGCATTTTAGTAGAATTTCGAGGCACATTCAGAATATTTTTGATCACTTTCTGTGTGATTTGGGTAGTGATGGTTATTTTACTTTGAAGGTATTTTAGAACGCTGATATAGGTGTTTTTAGTACTAGAGGCATTTCATATCGTTTAATACTATTCTACTAGGAGTTTATAAGTAATTTGCGCTCTTTTTATATCATTTGGTCAATTCTTTAGCATTTCATAGAACTGTTGCTGTGCCTATTAATCTTGATTCACAGGCATTCCTTTCATTTTTATTTCACTATTATCTTTGTCAGCATTTGATGACTTTTAAATGGAAATTAATTGTTATTTCACCCTGGCCGTGTGTAGGCTAAAGTATGGAAAAATAGAATCAGACTGAAAAATTCAATGCCATAGCCGGGATTTGAACCATGGATCTTCTGGCTGCCAACCAGCCGCTCTAACCTTTGAGCTACAATGGCCAACGTGCCAACATGAGATTAAATTCTCCAACTGACTCGTGTTTTTCCCGGTAAACCACTAGGAGTTCTCAAACATATGAGACAACTATCTTAATGGTGACTTAAAACGTATAAGTACTTTAAGGCCCGGGCTTTACAGTTAACCACTATTAGTTCAATTAATAGAAATTAATTGTTCTTTCACATGAGCCGTGTGTAGGCTAGTCTGACTCTATCTTTCCAGACTTTTAAATGCTTTAGTTTAAATGCAAGTTTCACTAAAAGCCTGAGACATATCCATACTCACATACCAAACGTACTAAATGCAACATAGATCTGAAAAACTAAGTAACCAGATAAAGGTAAACACACTCAAGAACCAATTGTATGTATATACGTGAACGAACCGTATGTTCTCTCATCACAACCTTCTAACGACAAACGTTTCAGAAAATCATTTTGTGGAAAAGTTCCCATACTATCAATCTGATACCTCCTCACGAGATACGAAGGATTCATAAAGAAGCTGATTTAATGTGCCAAAATATCCCTAACATACTAAAATGCATTAGTCAATGATTAACAAACTACGACATACAAATATCAGAAACAGCTCTCCCATTTCTTAAGAAACCCTTCAATCAACAAAAGGTTCACTGGTATCCAAGACTTCCTGTTCAACCTACTGCAAGTTTAACACAGATTAATTTCAGCACTGCATCTGTGCTAATAACAAAGCCTTCTCTTACACTTAGAGGTTACTTTCAGGAAATTATAGCAGTCTTTGAAGAAAGACCCTGTGCCACCCGAAAGTTATAGCGGCCCTGGACTACCCGAATGACTGCACCGAGAGTATTTGGCTGCTTTTATTGTGGCCACCATGCTACGAGAAGTACTATAGACAACAACTAAGGATGGCTAAGAGTACAGTCCCGAAAAATATTACATATTCGTGTAAGTCAATCCAGTTCATATCTAAATACACTCAACACCTTTTATTCGTTTCCACCACATAAGCATGTATTGTTACCTCGCCTCAGACAAATGCATGTAATTCACATATCTCAAAAAGCACTATACCTAATACTACTACCAATTAATTTCGAGCCTCTTGTCGACAGAAGATTCTCTACTACTGCATAAATTTTAAGGTATGCTTTCTTTTAAAAATTACTTTTTAAAATTTATGTTCATTAAACTATGTTCATTATATGAGAAAACATGCCCACGGTTTGTTTGAAAAGAGGAAAAGGATGCAGCTGATCTGCTTTGCTCTCGCTAGATGTTTTAAGGCTGAAATATACCTTTAGTATCTCTTGACATAGTAAGAGGTGCTTCTATAAGCCGTTAGAAATTCTGCTCTGTTTAATTTTGCTTAGAAACATCGTTATGCTTTATAGAAATTGATGCACATACTTTTTCATTTGCATCGATTACCTATACACCACTTTGATGCACGCTGCTGACCAACGGTTGTCAATGTTGATGCACCTTATTTTTACGTTGTACATTTTTATGCAGTATCGCCTATCCTCAGGGTAGAGCAAAGAGTTCCGTTAAAGGGTATGCGTGGATATATATGGGAGTAAGGATGATTCTAATGACACTGGAATGCAAGTTTCAGACTGGTTTAATGACCGTTTCTTTTTATCATCACATCAAACTCGAAGGGTTACCAATATATCACTGTTTAGAGTTACTGTATGTAGAATGCTTACTACGCGATAACACGTAATCCGTTATTTACGTAGGAACCAACAGATATCTTCTCCCATTGCTTCTGGTATGCCTTCGCCCAAGACAGAACCAGATGTCCGTCTTTCTTCTTGGACCGCTAGCCCCGTTCTGGCTCTCTGGGGCACTGCAGCTGTGTGTCTTTCACGTCTCGAAGCTTGCTTTTATTCACACCAAAATTCCTTCTGTGACTATTTTGTCAATTGTGATTATTAGTCTCGGTCAAGTCATTATTGAGGGTCCGAACAATGCCTTTTCACACGAAATAAAGTGCTATCCACTGAGAATCCCTGCTAAGAACCATCTTTTTACCGTCTCTTTTGTTAAAAGACTCAACCCAATGCACCTGCACGTGTTTTAACAAATACAAAATGTTCCGATGAAATCCATTATGATTCTTTATTCATTGCATCCCTTAATTTCGGTATCAAAATAGTAGTCTCTTGAATGGGTTTGCGAGACATAAAAAGCGTAATTTCGCAGGAATGTTAGAGCAAAACCATAACACACCCTTGCGGAGTTCAGCAGACGATAAAATGTTAGATGAACTTTAATAGACTTTATAGTTGTTTCTCACTATATGGAACATTGCCTTGTTTATCCTTTGCAGTATGCTACTGCATTTATGAATCAGTTTACTAGGGCAAATTTAGACATGACAGAATATAATGCTGTTGGAAACAATTATATTACTTCAGTCATCTCTGTTACCTAACAATGTTTTATTCTGGCCTTGGGTTGCTGTTTCTTCGATACTCAAAGTTATTATTTAATAATGTTGTTCACTCAGACACATTCACGCACATATGCACACACACACACACACACACACACACACACACACACACACACACACACACACATTCCCACTTTTATCTTTCCCCCTCCTAACATGCTGTTTTGGATTTAAGGGACTTCATAACAGACACATATGGTGAAACGTCTGTATCGAATTTACAGAATGCAATTAAGTGCTAGGGAAAGTAGAAAGGGCGAGCGAAAACTAACACACCTAGTACCAATATGGTAGATTAAGATACAAGGGTTACAAGTAAGGTGCTATTTTGCGAGTAAGAGTGTTTGACCTGCGGCCTCAGCTACACAGTGCTACAAGTAATTTAAAACCACATTTAACAGTCGTATATTTTTAGAGAGCTATAGAATTTAAAAACTATGAATAACATATTTTTATTCCTTAAACTAATGGAATTTCCATTTAGAATAAGATTAACTCAGATATCAGACTAAAATTGTGATTAACTCTCGTATATAGTGAAATGTCAGTTGTTTCCGTCGAATTTCTGATTTTTAGACCTTCAGATGTTTAAGCATTTTAAGTATGTTATAAGCGTATGATACTATTATGCTCGACCATGCCAAACTTTAGTATTTATACAACTGGTAGCAGTATTTTTATGGGCCTCATTAAAGTACGCCTGTTCATTAAAGTATTGGTATTCGACCAATCAGAACTAGCCACGTAACATTGTGAAAGCGCAAGTATCAATTATTTTCGTTTCGATCGACAACAGTACTAGCGCCAGTTTAGAAAAAGTCAAAATGTCTGACACTAGTAATAGTTATGTCAAACTTGCACCCCAAAATAAAATTGAAATTTCGAACACAATACTAAAATCAGTGAAAAAGAAAGCACACAAGTTAACATCAATTCACCTTCAACTTCAACTATTTAACAATGCTCATTCCCGCAAATTAATTTCACTAATTGTACAACAAATAACCTATATTTGAAATAAAGTCAGTTCTGTTAATATTATCATTAGCATTAATTTCAAATGATATTTCAATACGTTCAATTTGTTCCAATTTGTCTATACTTTCTTTTGGGTTAAACTGTGTCACACGTTAACAGTTGTTTGTAGGAAAGTAATCAATATGTCTGCGCCTCCGTACTACGTACTACGTCTCACATTAGATAAAGGAATAACAATTGAAACGTATCACTCAAACCAGAAAGGAATACATTGAAATGAAACCTTTAATTTAGATACATGATCGAGCATAAACAGTCGTGCAACACTTGCCTATAATGGTAATTAAAACGCTAGTATCATAATCATTAACCTCACTTCACTTGGCTGGCTCGATTAGTAATAATACTCGCGTTTTAATTACTATCATTATAGACTCGTTGCATAATATACTAATATCTAACTGGTATTGGCATTAAGAGTCCTGCGCCGTAGCGTAGTAGGCTAGAGCGTGTGCTTTGGTTCCCTGTAGCCGGAATCGATCCCACCCCTAAGGGGTGCAGATTTTAAGTCCCGGGTATAGGAGTCAGCATCGTGAGGAAATTGAGGAGCTACACTAGGTAGCGAATCCTAGTCTAGAAAGCAAATTTCTCTGGCTGGTGGTGCCGAGATGCTGACCCCATCTCCTCCCCGTATCAGTTGGATGCTCGCCCACCTCTGCTTTGCGTATGTAAGCGTTACGTCGGCAGTTGGGTTGACAGGCTTAGGCCCAATTTGGGCTATTACGCCATGGATTGCGTTTTTATTGGCATTAAGACATGGTTTAGTCATCGAATATTTGGCCCACGACTATTCGAATTTTCACCATTTACTTTTCCATTCAAAATTACCTAAGTGCACACTTTCGGCAAAGCTATTTTGAACATGTTTTGACTTAGGCCAAGCAGTGAAGCGATTAAATGTTATTTCATATTGCTCTCTACACCTTTTGAGTAACAGTTATGTCTGCGGCTTGTGTAATTTTACTTCTTTGTTGCATTTTGTTTACTTCTAAATTCATATTTGCTGTCATTTAGTCTTTATGTGGGTTATAATAGATGAGTGAATACAGCTTTAGATAAAAAATATATCGTATAGATGAGCTTCAGAACAAATTCCATAAGTATTTGTATTCAACTTTATTGTGGAAAGTTAATGCGAGCGCCATTAATCATGAAGGACATTAGGAGAAATGAAACCCAATCGAACCAAATCGAATTATTAAATATGTGTAAACAGAAAGCTTAATTCCGCGTGATTTGAATACAAACCAAGGTTGGTCCCAACGGAATACTACACTATGTTCTAGTGTACGCTAGTGCGATAAACTAAAGCATTTAGTTTATGTGTACTATGTTGTCCAAAAATACGGTAGTAGGATTGCAGATGGCAATAAATGAAATCCAGAAATTTTGTAAGAGTGGGGAATAAAAATAAACATAAATAAGTCGAAAGTTATGGTCTTCAAGAAGGGAGTTAGTCCAAAAGAATGAAAAGTGGGTACTGAATGGCAAAAGGGTAGAAGTGGTCAATGAATTTGAATACTTAGGAGTAAGGATGAATAACAACGGAAAGTGGGGAGCACACAGGAGAAAAACTGAAGCAAAAGGAAGAGCGGCAATGAATGGAATAAGAATATACAAATATAAGCTAGAAATGACAACCAAGTGGTTAGAAATAATGTACGAAGCACTAGTTGAATCCAAAATGTTGTATGCAGTGGAGATCTTGGGGCGCACAGAGGTAAACAAAACGGTGGACCAAAACTACAGAAGAATTTGTAAAGAGCTACTAGGCTTACCAAGATCAGCACCTAGGGAAGTAGCTTTAGTAGAATTAGGAAAGACAAGAAGAAATTGAATAATAATAGAAAGAATAATAAAATTTTGGTATACGTGTTTGGCCAAAGAAGAAGAAGAAGTGGAAATTATAAAATTATGCATGAGACAGCTAAAAGATTAGTGAACTCAAATAGTTGGTAGGCAGAGATAGGAGGAATTATGGAAAGAATAGGAATGGGGGATATTTGGAGATTAGAGCAAAGGAATACATGCGATGTGGGTAAATTAGTAAAATGCAGAAAAGAAGATATAGAAAGACAGGAAATATGGGGAATAAAAAGAAATTGGGGACGAGAAGTATATGTAGATTACTGCAATAGGCAAGAGAGAGAAGGGTTAGCATGGATGAGAACAGGAATAATATTTCTAAGAGGGATAAGAGTTAGGGAAAATGGAATTTGTGAATTGTGTGGGGGAAAAGAAAGCATAGAACACTATGTAACAGAATGCAAGGAGGTTGCAATATGGAGAAAAAAGGTTTGGGAAGAAAAATGTGAGAATTAGAGAAGAGGATAGTGGCTATAAAAATGTTAACGGGCAGGGAGAAAAAGAAGGTAAGAGGTATTGGTGAATTCTTGCAGAAAGTAAAAAAAAATGGGTCATAAGTGTAAAGATTATAAGAAAGGAAGATGAGGGGGAAGAAAGGGACTAATTAAGTAATCAAGGGGGTATGGAGGTTAAGAGCTACCTAGCACAGCAAATGACCAGGATGTCATGCAAGCCAAGGTAGCAACAAGGTAACGACAAATAAATGTAGCCAAAAGTTGTAAATTGTAAAATTTTGGAATATGCACAATAAATATCATAATATCACTACTTTTCATACACTTGTAGGAAAAAACTATGAGTATAAAATGATGTTTTGTTACATTTACACTGACTTTTATGTATTATACCTACCATTATATTTTCTCCAACGGCAGTTAACATTCCTTTTATTTATAATCAAAATTAATGAGTAGATAGTATAGATACAGCTTAATGCTTTTAAACACTACGAATTTGCCTTCAGTTATACGTGGAAAAAATACAAAACACATTGCATTCTGTTAAATAGTTCTGACAGTGTAACGGTATGTCTGGTTAAAGAGGACCCACTGAGAGACAGAGCACTACTGTATTTGAAATTAGAATCCTACACTATCAACTATTTTCATTCAAGGTAGTTTAAAATCCAACATCAAATACATGAAATCCTCAACGTATTATCTCAGACACTATTGAAAATCTCAGACTGAATGCTTACAGAATGTACATACCATTCATACCCAATCTACTTTTATACGTCCTGTTTGTTTATTACGAATATAGACATATTTTCGTACTTATACGATTTTTATTAAAAAAGTATCACCAATTATTTGAAAAAAAGTTAACACTAAAGTACATTCACAAAATAACTGAGATGTTGCTTTAACATTTACAGAAAAAGAAAAAATGGCAAAAGAAGCTCGCATACATTTGCAAAAAAAAAAGAGATCACTTGAGGTAAGGACATATTGGTACCCATTTGTAGAGTACAACGTAAAATAAAGATGAGCTAAAGTTTGCCTCTCTAATCCACATAATGCAGCAGTTAAATTCTTTTATGTGAAGGGGAACAGAATTCAGAGTGTAATATGCCATGCCGTTTTTAAAAACATATTTGAAATATAAGTATTGTGTTTATATTTATGAAATGCATATCAACTTTAACATGGAAATTTGCGTTTATAAGATTATCTTAAAATGAAAAGTGTCAGCTTTGGTCATCTAATCTCACCTTAAGCAGCAATAAGGCACTGTTGCTAAAAAATATACCCTTAAGAACATGGACGTATTTAAGGGGGTCCAGGGGGTCCAGACCCCCCCCCCCAAATAAATTTTCATTTCAAACGTTTAATAAATATTTGAAATAAATCTTAGTTTAAAATAAACCGAAAAAGTTTATTCAAGCTTCTCATCTTAACGTCTCTATTCACTGTCAGGTAGACATGACGTTATTTAAGAGATTAACAAAACGCTACTGCACAGCAGCTGTAGAAGTCATTAAAATACACAAATAATGTCAATTACAATAATGTATTGCAAAGTTAATCAATGCCGATATATTACAATTTGTTGATTAGAATTCCCAGATACTTACTTAAAGTTATGTAATTTTTAACTTCTAAGTTCTAATTCCTTTTTCCTTCAAGGAGAACTAATACTTCAAATGCATCAATCAGTGGTTCGCTTTTTAAATATCTGATTACTGCTTATATCACTTTATCCCAGCTATAAGAACAAAAATGTTTAATGTGCAAGGCTTTTCTACAGACTTTATCCAAAGAAATAAGATAAAAACAAACTTTTCTAAGAACAATGTGTAACATCCATCCACAGAAACATCTGAAGTCCTTAGTTTACGCGACTCCTGTACCTGATGTTGACAGTTTGAGATAAAATGTCCAAAATGGATTAGACAAAATACGAAACACGTTAGGAATTTTCAACAGAGTACGCCAGAACTTGGAACCAGGTTTACTGCATGCATCAAAGCAAGAGGAAGCCACTTTGAGCGATTTGTGTAACTTTCGATTTCGTGTAGAGGTTCTGAAATAATTGATTTTCAGACCAATGTACATATGAACCTTTTTTACTGCTTTGATGTCAGAAACACCTGACCCAAATATATAACACCAATAAAGTTATATCCTGCATATGTAATATAAGAAGGCAAATATGGCCAAGATTGTATAGAGACCTCCTTTCGTGTCTTGACTGCAAATGTCTCCATAAACCAATTTCACTTTCTAAAAGACAGTTAATTTGCAAGAGGAATAGAAAGATTGTATTCAAATAAAGACAGAGGAAATATGTACCAATATGTACTTTTCTTTTCGGTCTCATAATCTTGACTCCATGCTCTCTCGGGGGATATTACTTGTTCTCCGTGGCATCAGGGCTCAAAAGTAGGAGTTCAGATTTAGTGCAGATACGTCTTAAACTGTTGAGCTACGTCCCATGAAATGTCCGAAATAAAGATTATTAAATTCAGTGTAACACGGTTTTCCTTTTCATTTCTGAAATTACCTATCACTTAACTCAGAATTAAGGGTGAGTGTAATTTCTAATTCTATATAATGCAAAACTTAGATGTTAATTCCAATATTCTAGCTGATACTGTTAAAAATTTACAAAACTTCCTCTGCTTCAAAAGCTGATTGTCTTAGGCACTAGTTCCATTCATTCCCCAATCCTCAGGACAAGAGGGAGAAAAGACCTATTCCGAAACTCAAAGCTTTCAAGCATTCTTCGATCATATCTCCCTTCCCCTTTTTCTTTCTTTTTTCTGTCATCTTCTTATTCTTCTGAATGGTTCAACTACGTCTGAAATATTCCTTCAACCGTCTTAAACGCCATTTTCTTCTCTTTCTTTTCTTATTCCTAAGATTTCCATTGCATAAGTTGGAAAGCAACACCTCGGTTGCAGTCGATACCGCGCAGATCGATATATAGTTTCGCAAGTTTAATGTATTCTATTACTTTACATCTCAATGTAATTTGTCACAGAATGTGGTGTACTGCGTGCCTCAGAAATATCAGTCCCGTTCAAGAAGGCGAACTTTGGATATATTGCTACCAATATCCAATCACGGCTCCGCGTTCTTATATAACTTGGGACATGCCTTAAGGCCTTTCCTCAGCCTATTGCGACCTGTCGTGCTATTTGCTAACAAAACAGCGCTTAGTTTCGTTCCTGTAAATACACGTCCAAAGTATAACTGAAATCCTTCATTGCTTTACCATACACTCTCTGATTTATTTCTCCAACCGTACACGACGGTTTCATTACATGTAGCGTCTTTCGAATGATTTTAATAACTAAACAAATGTACAAGAATAAAGCACTGAAGAAGTTTACTATGAAATATGAAGAACTTCACTATATAAATTAATATAACAAAAAGAGACTATTATTATTATTACTATTGTTGTTGATAAGAAACATTTAATACCAGTACTAGTAGGCAAGGAAAGCTATTACTACCAATCTCAACAAACTTCAGTCCCTTACGCCTTACGAAAGAGCCAACATTTAGATTCCAAAAACTATACTTACCGACACTTGGAGCCGTTTACCTACCAAGCTATATGATTTGATAGATATAGGTAAATAGCAAAAGACTTACCTATAGCCTGCGTTACATATTTAAAACTTTACCCCTTGACATAATTTATGTTTGGGCTATGTGGGTAAAACTTTGCACACATAGACAGTACGGCCAAACCAAAGTTTCATAAACTAAACCTGCCTTGTTTTCAGTCATAAATATAAATCTAAACATTTGACCGATATCGTATGAGGCGCTGGTCACTTATATTTTAAGGACACCATTGATCTAGTAGTTGAATATCTCTAAATATGCATCATTATTATACTTAGGATATGACTTTAGCTTAAGTTAACTTCTATTATACTGATACATCTTTACAAGCAAGCGGAGAGTAGTGAGGCACCAGTCTCGTGCGCTACTGCGTTTATGAGCGATGACTTGCTTGGGCAGGGGGGAGGTTGCATTGAAACCTTGTGCAGACCTATCTTCCAGTCAAAGAGCAACGATACAGTAACCGTGTCCGAAGTCTAATAACTATCATCATGACTTGCAATTCAGATTCCGGAGAACATTTATCCTTAACTTTGAAACCCTTGCATAAACAGTCTGTTGGATTTAACTGGATAAAATCCTCTATGTAGCCTATAGGATCTCAAAATAATTTGGCCATCAAATACTACTGCACAGAAACCAGTTACATACAAACAATCGGAAACAATACGCCATGCGACAGGACAAAGCAAGTGGGAAAAGGAATTATGATAAAAGAGGAAAGGGAAAGCGATAATGGGTGATGACAATTGTAGGAATGAAGTGAATGATGGTAGTCTTTGGACGCGACGGAAGGTGAGAAAGAAATGCAATAAAGAAGAGGTAAGTGTGTGTAGAAATTTGTTGGAGAATGAGTTAGAAATAACAGCATAATATCAGTTAAATTACAGTCAGAGAAAGATACATTTTGATAATAATTAGTGAAGAACTTATTCCAGATGGACAAAGAAAGAACATGGACATTTTGAAAAAAGAATAGCAAAGTTAAGAACTGGCTTAAGCTGGGTGAACTGTAAGTGAAGACGTTGAGGGAATGCATATGCAGTGAAAGTGAGGTTATAGTGAAATGGGACTGGAGAAATTACTGAAGTATATAGTGGAAATTGAATAATACGAGTGAAGATGATAAGAAGAGCGGAGAAAGAGGGAATGTGAATAAAAATGGGAGATAAAATAAAATATAAATTAAAGAGGAGAGTGAGAGCAGAATAAGTTTAGTGAAAATGTAGGAAGAACGTACTCCCGAATTGAAATTAAAGTGCGGAAAGGATTACCGTATATAATTTAATTACAGTGTGCGGCTGTATGGCACCCTAGGATAAATTTAAAGTACATCAAATAGGATAAGTTGTGATACATATGTGTGTAAGTTTATGTGATCAAATACAATCAAATAAAATAAAATACCAGATACATACAGAGTGTAATGAACTATGCCGAAATAATTTCATTGACTGTAGATGAGACTAAGATAAGCAAGTTGATATAGACAATGCAGGGTCTGCGACTAAACATAATGCAGTTAACTGTGTTAAACATAACTGGCATCAGATGCTGATAAGTTGTTATTTAAACAAGGTGGGTAAATTGTGGGACTAGAATTTCTTTAAAACTGCTTCCCGAGTATAGATGTAGCTCGTTATTGGCTTTCTCAAGACTTAATGCCTCAAAGATCTCTCAAATCTCGAACTAATCACCTGCGAGAGCGACACTGAACAGCGATTAATGCCTTCTGGCATCATGTAGCCTACTTTAGTAGGGTTTCTGTAAGTGCTTTTTGGCCCAATCGTAACGCCGAAAACTGGTGTTCTGAAGGTCATTGTTTCGGTTCCTCCCGTGTAATTATTTTCTCCGTGTTTTAATACGTGTATACTAATAGGAAGAAATGGCGTGATTCGCTACTAAGTGAAACACTATAACTGTCCGAATAATAGCAGCATATGAAGTTATTCGACACACACAAAGAATTTTGGACAGAGTATGACAGTCGTTCCTTCGCCGATTTTATTGAAAACGCAGGTTACCATTCTGAGCAATTCTATAAACCTGACGTAAACAGTTGCATTAGTTTTTATTTTATATAATTTCGTTCACCCTTTAGGATTTCATTACGACGGGGATTCGGTACGTAGGCCACCATACTGGGCCCATTATGCCTATGCCCCCAAGTGGGACACCCCCGGGAGGAAGGATGAGGCGAAGGAGAGAGAGGGCGGCTGACCCAAGGAGGCACGACAGTACAGAGGGCAGTGTCCCTACAGTTTACTTAAATAGAGCCCTCTCCTGACAAGCCAGGACAACGGGCACGCTCCCCTACTGCGGGAGGGCGACGAGCCCAGCAGCCGAGCCCCAAAGGTTCCTGGCTAGCGGTCCCGAAATTATCCCAGCAGAGGAGCGGAAACCGACAACCGATCTACCGGAGGAGGAAGTAGTTTTCCTCAAAGCATATCATCCCACCATGCACCCGCCGACACTTCTACCCTGAAAGAGACCACCAGATGAGAGATGATATGAAATGATAATAGAGATGAAATGGAGGGACAGGAAATTCGGGGGATGTGATTAACCTATCAATCATTCGCCTAGCGACCCCGGAAAACCCCGAAAAATTCCATGGGTCAGGTAGGTGTGCCACGGGAATCGAACCCGGTCCTCCCGAATACGACCCACAGACGAAACCGCCTGAGTCATCCCACTCGGTCGTCCATCCTTTAAACCACCTTCCATTTAGAAGTACAGCATGTGAAAGCATTAAGCAGCATTCAACCTTTGTCAGAAAGAATTGTAATTAATTGCACACAAGATGAAATTACTCCGTAAAATGCATATATTTATACAATAATTAAAATTATAGACAAAGTATTTAAAAAAACAAACAAAAATTTAAAAAGATACAAAAAAGGTAAAGGAGACTCAAACTCGTTTACCTTTCACTTGAAAGCTAACGTCATAACAATTGTGCTAGAGGGAGTGCTCCAACATGTCTTCATTTTCGTGTGTTGTACTTTCAAGGGGTATCATCAGTCACCTGAGGCGTCTACAGGTCATCCAGAGTCGATTCCTGCGAATCGCCACCAATGCTCCGTGGTTTGTCCGCAACCAGAAGCTGCATCACGAGCTGGGACTTCCTCTCCACCATTTCATCCGACAGACTGCTCGACGCTTCTTCTACAGCAGCGGTCACCAAGTGGATTGATTTTATGCTAGAGCAAATGACGTAGCACTGTGCATTGCCACGAGTGCCGTGCGACTTCAGTTTGAGACAGCAGTGTTTCTCGTCTCTTGCGATTTGTTTTCATAAACATAATGTCGGTTGGAGAATGTAATGTGACACGTAGGACATCTACTCCTACATTTATGCCTTCATGGGAAGAGTGTTTCTTTTTCATAGAAAGTGATAGTATCAGAGCATTCAAAATGAAACTATCCTTATGGGAAAGGCAGTTAACCTCAAAGAACTTGATACATTTCCCAAAGCTCTCAACAGTTCAGCAGTTTGTTCAGGTCATGGACTTGTAAGAATATGTTCAAATATTAAGAGAGTTGAACCAAGAATTTCAGAAAAGGTTTCAAGACGTGGTGCAATTAGAGCCAATTTTACAAATATTTGCTTAGCCTTATTCTACAGATGTTGATAATGTTCCATCTGAATTGCAACTTGAACTTATCGATTTGCAATGCAATCGTCAAATGAAAAATAAATTCCAACATAGAATTAGTTGAGTGATTTCTATTCACATTTTCCAGGAAATACATTTCCTCGACTATATAGAAATGCGCGTCGTTTTCTGGGTATGTTCGGATCCACACACACACTAATACATCTGTGTGCGTGTGTGTGTGTGTGTGTATGTGTGTGTGTGTGTCTGTGGGTGGATCCGAACATACTTAGAAAACTATTTTTTTCGCTAATGAAATTTAAAAAAAAAAAAACGCTGCAGAATTCAACTGTCGGATTGGAACTTAAAATGTCAACTTATACTAGCTGCTGCACAAACATTGATACCTAATTTTGAAAAACTAGTATGTCAAAAGAGACAACAAAAATCTAGAAAACTAGGTTCCACTTCTGAGTAATATGTTGTGCTTATTGCTTTTCTTCGAGCTGTTATTTAATACTGCTGTATTGTAAGTAGATTGTCGATTATTTTAATTTTGTTTAAACTATCAATTTATTGTTCATTTGTTTTTTATTAAAATAAAGGTACATAGGTGAATGATAATGAAAGAAACAATTAAAACAATTTATATAACACTATCCTTCATATTTCAATTCGATTATTATTGTTGCACAGTCAATTGTGCATTTAAATTGCAAGATCGGCATTCCGCCACTGCTCTGAAGGCTACGGAGTGCACGGTAGACTATTCCGGCGTGCAACGGGTAAACTTGCACGGCCTACTGTGCACACTGTGCATTGAGATGGTGGCCAATGTTCTACAATCTACGCCACGTCCCAGGAGCGGTGATGTATATCATCGGCGTCCGAAGTCGCCGGCCAACGCGACTGAAGCGACGACTAACACAGGACCTGCTTTACAGTGATGACACTTCCACTTCTGAATGATCTGCTGTTCCAATTTGCTTTTATATTCTTCTGTTCTACCGTGTAAATTCTCACTATTGAAGTATGCATACCATTTTATTAGTTCGGTATCACATTTGTTTCAGTTCAGAGGAGGCACATTGTCCTACCTCTACAATGTTATTATTACATTATAAGTATTTTGTATCTGTTCTCTCAGATCTGCAAAGCATGTATTATTGCTGACCGATCTAATACATATATTTAAAAAATGGTATCGTCATTAGCAGTGGCGTACTGGTACTCTCAGAAACCTATAGCCGTAGCTTCCACATTTGAACAAACAATCCATAAGTCTGCTATCTCAAATTACTTAAGATACCTGCACTTGCTCTGAAAATATTTCGATGTAGTTCATTAACATCCTATATATATATACACTCAGGTTTTACGACCTGAAAGGAATTTTTAACACTCAAAATAATTTAGGAATACTCCAAAAATGATTTTCAACTATTTAACAACAGTCTAAAACTTCCCCATTTTATTTCCAGTCCCTTATATAGATATCTACTGAATTACCAATCTGAGAAAGCTTATCCATTATGGCTTGTCAAATATTATAAATAAAATCGTGACGGTTATACGTCATTAGTGGATGAATCTCTAAGCGTATCAGAAACTGCTTGAGATACTTTCTAATGGAATCTCGGAGTCGATCTAACAAAGTACGGCTGGTAAAATTGTTCACAAGTGTTTTGGAAAGGTATCAGACTGAAACATTCAATGCCATAGCCGGGATTTGAACCACGGATCTTATGGTTGCCGTTCAGCCACTCTAACCATTGAGCTACTATGGCCAACGTGCCGATATGACATTAAATTCTCCAACTGACTCATGTTTTACGCGGTAAACCACTTAGGATTTCTCATAAACACATGAGACAACTTCTTAAGGCGACTCACAACATGTAAGTACTTTAAGACCCGGGCTTTATAGTTAGTCAATATTAGGTCAATTAATGGAAATTAATTGTTCTTTCACACTGGCCGTGTGTAAGCTAAAGTATGGAAAGGTAGAGTGAGACTGAAAAATTCAATGTCATAGCCGGGATTTGAACCACGGATCTTCTGGTTGCCGTCCAGCCGCTCTAAACAATTGAACTACTATGGCCAACGTGCCGACATGACATTAAATTCTCCAACTGGCTCATGTTTTATGAGAACTCCTAAGTGGTTTACCGGGAAAAACACGACTCAGTTGGAGAATTTAATGTCATTTCGGCACGTTGGCCATAGTAGCTCAAGGGTTAGAGCGGCTGGACGGCAACCAGGAGATCCGTGGTTCAAATCCCGGCTATGGCATTGCATTTTTTAGTCTGATTCTACCTTTCCATACTTTAGCCTACACACGACCAGTGTGAAAAAACAATTAATTTCCATTAATTGACCTAATATTGACTAACTATAAAGCCCGGGTCTTAAAGTACTTACATGTTGTAAGTCGCCATTAAGGCAGTTGTCTCATGTGTTTATGAGAACTCCTAAGTGGTTTACCGGGAAAAACACGAGTCAGTTGGAGAATTTAATGCCATTTCGGCACGTTGAACATAGTAGCTCAAGGGTTAGAGTAGCTAGACGGCAACCAGGAGATCCGTGGTTCAAATCCCGGCTATGGCATTGCATTTTTTAGTCTGATTCTACCTTTCTATACTTTAGCCTACACACGACCAGTGTGAAAAAACAATTAATTTCCATAAGTATTTTGTTAGAAGAGACTAATCGTGCATATAGCTGTTTAATTCTGGTGTTCCAGAGAAATCATAAATAAATTCTGTTGTGTAATAATCCCGCTTATTGAGTTTCCATTCTGGTGCCTTTAATTCTAGGACTGGGCGCTTTAGGTAACTTACCTCATTTAAGGCATTGGAGTTGATAACGGCGCTACAATGCAGTGTTTCCGATACGCAAATGAACAGTTTTTGTTTACATTCCCAGAGATAGCACGACTGTCAGAAGCCGTAGTGCTTATAACAATTTAGCTAAAGCTACGTAAGTACCATCCAGAGTTCATTTATTGGTAATTGCGTAGCAATTTTCCCAAAGCTGCAAAGCCTTGACAGTGAATATGCTTTAGGTCAGACTACTTCAGTGTTTTACCTGTCAGATAATAATTAAACTATTCATAACACAGCATTATATCAGTGCAGTGTCATAAGACGACACTTGTTCTTCTTATTTATATATAATTTGTATCCCTTTTAAACATTGTTACAATTTTAATTTTATAATAGAATGAGTGATCAGCAGCTGCAAATAATGCAAATCACGATTCCCCCAAATGTTTTTAATCACTCTTTGTGCTACAGCGTTCTTTCTTTGTGCATCACGAACTTAGCTTTGGCTGCAAATTTGCTTCCTCCTAATAGCCGAAGCTTTATCTGGAATATTATTATAGTTATCTCAAGAGTATTTTGCAATTGGCTGCTAAAAACAGCAAACAAAGTTCTGCTAAGATAAGGTGCTGAGATTTTGTTTGCTTCTTGTGTGTAAATATAAAGCATTGCCCTCCCTAATTGTACCATCTTTTGTAATAACTCTGTTTTCAGATTCGCATTTACGCTAAAAGCATGTGCTTATAACCTAAATATGCTAGAAGCCCTTTTTGAAGCCATTAGGGATAATCCTGTCTTTACAATGAGCCCAAAGAGCTCTAAACCCACTTACACATTTAATGCATGTCATACTGTGTAGAGCTCTGTCATTTGAAATACCTCCTGGTTTACAAACCTGGATGCCTTATTGCTTTTCTTTCAAGTGATACAATAAATAAAATGGGTGACACACAGTTCCACGTTGACGCTACAGTTTGTAACGAATAATATGGGTAGCTCAGGGTTAGGCAATGAGGTTTCCCTCTGGGTGAGCGTGGCTATGTATGAGTAAGGATGGTTCTAATGACACTGGAATGCCCGTTTCAAACTGGTTTAATGACTGCTTCTTTTTATCATTACATCAAACTTGAAGTTACCGACCAAGGGTTGCCAATATATCACTATTTAGAGTCACTGTAGTTGGAATGCTTATTACTCGATAATATTTAATTAGTTACGTATGAACCGACAGATCGGACCGTCTGTCCTCACACTATGCACAGCTGTGCATGGGTGTGTGTAACTTTCACTTCTGGAAGCCCTCTTTTCACACAAAGGTTCCCTTTGTAACTATTTTGTCCATTGTGATTATTAGTCTCGGCCATGCCATTATTAAGGGTCCGAAGAATACCCTTTTCAAACAAGGTCAAGTGATATCCCTTAGAATTCTGTTTCTCCCTTGTCTTTTGTTACACAACTCAACCAACTGCACCAGTTTGTGTCATAAAAAATTTACAATACTCCTTTGAAATCCATTACGATTCTTTACTCATGCAATTCTTAATTTCGGTATCACAAGTAATGTGATTTTTGGTGTTAATACTAGGTGTGAGCATTTTGTGTCCTAATGTTTCGCACATCAGTTTCTTAGCCAGAAGAAAAACTGCCATTCATCCATTTGAATTTCCATATAGGGAGATATTTATGCTAATGAAATTAGTATTTTAAGAAGCTCTCTTAAATTAAAAAATCTGATGCTAATATCGCCGCTCAGAAAGCATTCTCCCCAGAGGTGTAATAACTTGTATTAAAACTGGAAACCTACATGTGGAACATTTGTAACAAAACCGAAAATGTCAAGTAACTCGTGGTTACAAGAAAGCTTCAGGTCTTATTTTAACTCGTGGTTCTTAACATTTGGCGCCACTGGACTGGATTGAGCCACGCTGCGAAGGGGATTGGGCACGGATGTCCAGACTTGGTCTATTGTACGCGTGCCCCCAAGTGGGGTACTCCTGGAAGAAGAATGAGGTGAGAGGAGACAGACGGTGGCATTTACAAGGAGCCACGACAGTGCAGAGGCCAGTTTCAACAGTTTGGAAACTCCCCGGCAGGCCAGTACAACCGGCATGCTAACCTACTGTGGTCCGGAAATGGCCCCACCAGACCAGCTTTGAAGACCGCAGACCGGAGACCATCCTACCGGAGGAAGTTTTACCAAGAACATATCATCCTGCCATGCAACGTCGAGACATCGCCAACACTTCTACCCTGACAGAGACCACCATGAGAGATGATGTGACATGATAATGGAGAAAAATTGAGGGGCCGGAAATCCGGGGGATGTAATTAATCTACCCAGCAGTCGTATGGCAACCAAGGAAAATCCCGAAAAAGCCCATGGGTCAGGTAGGTCGGCCACAGGAATCGAACACGGTCCTCCCAAGTGCGGGCCACAGACGAAATCGCCTGAGCGCCCCTCTCCCCAACGGTCGGTTCGACGCCACTACACATCACCTCCGGCTTGCTGATGCCCTGTAAACAATGAACTACCAGATTCAGAACAATAAGTGGCTGGCCCCGTAGCTCAGTCGGTAGAGCACCTGCCTGCCGTGCTAGGGGTTCCGGATTCGATTCCCGGCGGTGGGGTGAGGATTTTTCTTCGACCAAGATAATTCCTAATTTTCCTCAGAGTCTGGAAGTATGAATGAGAGTGCGAATGTGTGCGTGATCTAATAATACAATTAAAACTCAACAACTACGAATTAACACCTTCGATAAGTTACAAAGGAGAACGGCCACCAATATGACCATTGGAATTAAGGGCGGGTTATAAATGAAACATAATAATAATAATAATAATAATAATAATAATAATAATAATAATAATAATAATAATAATAATAATAATAATAATAATAATAATAATAATAATAATCAGGAAATATTAGCTTAAAGAAGAATAGTAATTAGCTTTGAAGCTATTTTGCACTTATTACTTTCGGAAAGTATATATGTAGTGCTCTAAGAACGCACATTATAACACACGTGTACTTACAAGGATGAAAACACTTGACAGCACAAGCACGTGGTAAAAGGAACCTTTATGATAACATTTTGCTTTCAGTGTCAGTGCCAATTTAGGACATTTATAATTAGCACTTAATATTACGAAAATTTTTGGCAATGAAGTAAATATCTGTCAATATATTCATTGATTGTTATTATATGCTATATACAAAACTTTTCTGAAGTTTTAAGAACAGAAAAGACAAATTCCTACATTATGTTAACCCATGAATACTGTTAAAGAAAATATCCCTTTTGTAAGTAAGAAGCACATATTCCGGAGAATACAAAGGCATGGAATAGGATTTCGCAAGTGCAAAATTATGCACTTTGTTACATACACTGTGCTTATGTTTAGATGATCAGACTGTACCGCACTATATCCCCGCCTTCTCTGACCTCCCTAAACCGTGCCATGCTACACCAGCGACATTCCCAAACAACCTCACTGATTCGTGAGACAGTTAATACCCAACTAGGTTTACAGAAATGTATACCTATTTGTGTATTTATGAATATATGTGTACGTTCATAGGTATGTATATATATATATACATCTATTTATATTAAGCATGTACCCATGCATGAACGTACGTTTTGCACATTCTTTAGGGACATGAGCTGGTGAAGCTATTGCTGCCTCGCATTACTGTCATATATAATAACACATTTACTATATTCATATTTGAATTCAATTATCTTAAGCGTTGCTGCTAGAAACAATCTTTTTATTGCCATTTCTGTTTTACGCTTGTCGTATGGAGGACTTAACCCGCCCACTAGGTTTTTCAAGTGCGTTCCTGGGATCAGACCCTTTTCATTTCATTTAATCCTAATTAGTTTGAAAGCTGTTTTTATCTTAAGCTTGGCATTATGTTCGTATACATAACCCTTTTATGTTATTAAATTTTAATCAGCTTTGAAGGTTTTTCACTTGCTTCTTTTGATCCAATCTAATTTAATACTTTAAACCATTTTCTTGTATTGCATTACTGTTATAAAATTATAATATTGTCATACCATTAGTGATTTAAACCTTTTCCGAACATCTTGCGCCCCTGGACATTTCTGCATGTCGTGATTGCTTCTTTACAGCTTAGGATAGCCCCCACTGCACACATGATTTCTTCTAGCCTCAAATGACACCATAATTTGCATAACTTAACATAACCTAAACTTATTATATTTATTCAAATATATCTTAATTGTCAATTAAATCCAAAGATAATTAATGTAATGATTTTGCGTTATCTTGACAACTCTGCGTCTTTAGACCTAGCATCAATGGAGCCCGAAGAACCTGTCATCCTGGAAGCCAAACACGCAATACCTATCTACATTGTGCATTTAACGAGACTTGAACTGCAGAACAGGTCAAATATATTTACGACAATTTACTATGATTTCATAAGTCACCATATTTTAATATACCCATTTATTCAGACAATCCCTATTGGCTTCGAATAACTATTTTAATAATATTAATCATTAGAGCTCGGATTTCTAAGCTAAATGCTTATAAATGCTTTTTTTTTGCTGAAATACGGGGTTTGCTCACTTATTTTGTACTTTTTAATTAAAATAGCTTATTTTATCAAAATCATGTAAATTTAAAAGTAAATTTTCATTCCCAGCAAACATTTTAACAATCAATTTCCATCTCCCTGAAACAGTTAGGAGCCAGTATAAAACTTGGATCTTCTTGTCTCTAGCCTAAAGAAAGTGTTAAGTCGCCGATTAGATTTCAAAAATTTCATGAAGTCCTTCCAAACTTGTCTTTAGCTCCTCAGCCAATTTTAACTCGATAGTTATCTTGGTTAGACTGTGTCATACTATAGAGAACATTTCAATTAAGTAAAGACAGTGCTGTACTCCTTAGATGTAGAAGATGCAAGCAACATCGTCACTGCAAAAGAACGTTTTGCTAATATTAGCATCCAAGAAAAGATAGAGTACATATATAACCGCTTCTCCAAATCACCTACTATTATGACACAGTTCGAAGCTCGAAATAATACCTTGGAACATTCACTTTCATTGATAGATGAAATTTCAGTAACTTTGTCTTCAGAGACTCGCGGTATTACTAAAACTGTCTTTGAGAAACTCAGTAAGGTATTAGCGAAAAACCCTGGTTACGAAACACTGTGTAACATTTCTAAAACCATTTCTGGTACAGAAACGTATATCAAAGGGGAATTCACTCAAGAAGTGTTTTTCACATGTTCCAGTAAAGTCATGTGACATTGAGATATCCTTTGCACTGTGATGCCGAAATTAATGAATGCAGTGAATAAAGAATCGTAGTGAAATTTAAAGGAGCATGGTAAATTTGTTAAAACGCGAGCAGGTGCAGTTGGGGTGAGCGGTTGTGCTGGGAGAAAGCGATTTCTTAGCAGGGATTCTAAGTGGATAACACTTGACTCCGTTTGAAAAGACATTGCTCGGACACTTAATAATGGCACGACCGAGACTAATAATCACAATGGATAAAATAGCCACAAAAGGAATTTTGGTGCGAATAAAGACAGGCTACGAGAGGTGAAAGTCGAACGCAGCTGCAGTGAGGAACACACAACTGGGGTGGCAGTCCATTAAGAAAGAAACAACTGGTTCGGTCTTCGGGGAAGGCAGACGAGAACCGAGGAGAAAAGGTATCTATCGGTTCCTACGTAAATAACGAATTAAGTGCTGTCGCGTAATATGCATTTGACATACGGTAACTCTGAATAGTGATATATTGGTAACCCTTGGTCGGCAACTTCGAGTTTCATGTGATGATAATAAGAAACAGTCATTAAACCAGTGCATTCCAGTGTCATTAGAATCATCCTTACTCCCATACATATACGCCATACCCTTTAACGGAACATACTTTGCTCTACCCTGAGGATAGGCCATACTGCTTCAAAATTTACAACGTAAGAATAAGCTGTATCCACCAGGCGACCAATGCGTGGAGCAACCTTTTTCACTGTATAAATAATTGATGTGAAAATGACTTGCATCAACCGTATAAAAAATTCTTCACTGACGAACACAGGAGTTTCACAGAAGAAAATCTCAAGATAACCTCCCTCGTGTACTGTAGCAAGCTTACGTGTGTTTATGCTTAAATTTTTATTTTTTATTTGCTTATATGCTTCATTTTTCGTGCCTATAGGCTTGCTTATTTCACCATTTTATTGTGCTTATAAATCCTGGCTCTAATAATCACTAATCAATTCACTTAAGGACTTAATAAAAGGCAATCTATAATACCATTAGCCTGACAATAACAGCTTCCAAAACCAACATATCAGATGTTGTTTTGGCCAAGGGGGATCTTTGAAATTTATCCATAACATGCTAAAAGTGAGCAGTAATCCTCATTGCATACTAACTCCTCTCTTAAACCTTAAATAAGTGACGTATTGCGTGAGAATGATATACCCAGAGTTTTGTAATGAGCAATTTACATTCTAAGCATGCTTGCAAACAGCTGTAATTATGAATATAAAGTATATTATATAGGTATAGTCAACGAATTTGCAGAAGTATTATACCACTTTTAAAGGCATCTCGACGAATACAGCAGGTATATCGATGCTCGTAGGTTTACTGGCAGCATGTGAAACAACTTGGTAAAATTCCAGCACATCAGAGGCGCTGATATGATCTTGGCAATTGATTAACAAATAAGTTGTTTTTTCTTTTTTATACATCATATTTTCATTTCAATCTTTCTTTAGAAGACAAACGGTACTTATAATATAAGTTCAACATTCGTTAATATCCGCAGTGTTTCTTTGGGCACTTTAAATGAAACAGCCTACGTCGACATCCATATGTAGTAATTTTATTTATATATGTATCTTAATGTTGGGCATTCTAATAACGCGAAGTTTTACAAGAATTATGTTGCGAATAATGCAGTATCTCACACTCGTATTCTTGATACCAAGTAAATAAACATTTTCAAAAGATATACATTGCACAAAAACATGCTCTTGAACAGCATTAGGTGTAAAAGGGGAAGCCAGACTATGGCAGAATCGTTGTTCCGAAAATGCTGTTACGCTACAGCAACAGTTAAGGAGAAAATCGAGAAACACCGGTGAGAAGTTTTTGGGCCGTAGCTCCGTCACTATTGGGGCTAGAGACCCACTTAAAAATCGTTCGATTCCTCTCCAAATTTCGAGCTTAACTATCGCAAGCGAATTGTGATTTTCGTTTTAGTTTAGCTGCTATTCGTGTTTGAAAAATCCCGGGGTTGCAGTATTTGAACGGAGTGATCTCTTGTATGCGATATGATAGATCTCTGAAAGGTGAATCCAACGGTGCAAACCGCAGGTCTCTAGCTCTAATAGCGGAGGAGCAGGCGTCGCTTGAACTTTCGGGTACCTCTTGATGTTATCCGGAACGAGTTTCTTTCTTAAAGGGTGATGGCCCGTGTCACTATATGTCTTTACGTAGAGTACGGCCCCGACCAGTAGGTTTGTGCACTAGATTTATTGTTTAAGACTTTTTATAATTATTTCCAAAACAATGTGTTCACTGAAGTATCAAAATATTCTCCGTAATGGCGTAGTATCAGCACAACTGTCAAAATATAATCGCCAATTTCTTCAGTTATCATCTTTAAAATATTAACAAAAATAGCTCTGTGATTCGTACTATTTAAAAATTCATTTTAGAATTTTTATGACACATGATGTATAATCCTCCGCAACAATAATTAAATGGATGAAATGGCTTAATTTCGGGGTTAGCGATTTTGGATTTGGTGTAGGCAATATTAAAATAGTATCGACTGGTGTCCTAATAGAGTTTACTCGAGTGATATCACTTTCAGAAGAAACCTTAATGCATACAAAAGCATTTTCACAGGAAACATAATCATATTTGTTTATGGTACAAATCCGCTGTTCATAACAAAACGAAAATATGAAAGGGTAGAGCCAGACTGAAAAATTCAATGCCATAGCCAGGATTTGAACCACGGATCTTCTGGTCTTCGTCCAGCCGATCTAACCCTTGAGGTACTATGGCCAACGTGCCGACATGACATTAAATTCTCCAAATGACTCGTGTTTCTCCCGGTAAACCACTAGGAGATCTCATAAACACATGAGACAACCAGAAGATCCGTGTTTCAAATCCCGGCTATGGCACTGAATTTTTCAGTCTGACTCTACCCTTTTATAGTGCGTCCTACACACGGCTAGTGTGAAAGAACAATTAAAGACGAAAATAGTTTTAAAACGCCTTCTTTGCTTGAAAAGTAATTGCAAAATGTAATTCGGCCCATTATTTAAATACAAATTTACTTACACATTCTTTAATAGATACTCATATCTTCAAAACGCGGGTTAGGTGATATTATAATAAAAACGACCAGTTTAACAATAATTATGCTATAACAAATAAACACAGCACTTATCTATTTACATGAATTTTATTTAGTAGCCACTGAAGAACAAAATGAAAAGTACTGATATAAATAGATCTACTAAACAATGTCATAAAATTCTTATGTGTCGGCTATAAACATTCACATGTTATAACATTTCTTTTTCACGAGCAGCTGGCCACTACTTTCACAACGTTAATATACAAACGTAATAACACTTCAAAAAAGCTGTGTGTACTGATATAATTTCTTAAACTCGCCAAGAAACACATTTAAAATTTATATAATTACTATCACATATACATATAAAAATACTGCCTAGAGCGTTGTGCTTCGGTTTCCTGCCAGGGAATGCGCCCGGGTTCGATCCTACCAATATGGGTGTGCATTTTAAGTCTCGGCTATAGGACTGGTGCCCACTCAGCATTGTGAGCAAATTGAGGAGCGAATCATGGCTCAGCTGGGGGTGCGTGATGCTGACCACATTTCCTTCCCGAATCCTTCCCTGCTATGGTTATGCAATCAATAGCAAACATAGATAAATTGGTGCTTTATTTCGAAAGTCATGCCGAAACATTGCCAAATGAACTTCTAATGTTAAAGCGGCTGCGAGATCGCGCTGCTTGTAAGCAATACACTAAACTGAGACAGCAGTTCACTGCCTTTTTATTGCCGACCAGATTGTAGCTATTTCCTATATAATGTAAATACATAGGCAATTACAATACATACAATGTGTGTGTATTTAGGTGAAAATATGGCGTTGATAATTTCTAAACTCCATTACCCCTTTACTGCATGAATTATTTTGCTATTTATGCTGCTCTTGCTGTAATTGCTAAACCGGTTATCATACCGCTTTCTGCGGTCCCTTAACGCAATCGATTAGAATAGCCCCATGGTCGTTAAAGCGATAGTGATGGACTGGCTATCCATTCAAAGCTAAACGTCCTGAGATCGAATCTTGGCATCTACAATCAAACGTGCCTGTGGTAAAGGACGGGGAAGGCCCAAGTAAAGTAATCGGTGTGATGGCATGCTTGGATGTGTTATCTGACTGCAGTTGTTTGGATTTTTCCTTTTTATAGTAAAAAACACTAAGTACAACGTAATTTTAAAACTAATATAATATCTACAATTCAGAAGACTCAAAATTTTGGTTATAATTGACAAAGGCCAGTACACTATTATAATAACAAAAGAACTGCACTAAAACATCTTTCAAGCTGAATACAGCCTACTGTTGCCCTAGGGCACAACCATGCAGTAGCGTAGATGTGGCAAGAGGTCCGCAAGAGGTCCCTAGTACAAATCCCGGTTAGGATGAGTTACCTGTATAGGGTTTTTCCGGGGTTTTCCCTTATCCTAAAAGACGAATATTGGGTAACTCTAAGCCCAATGGATCCTGGACTCATTTGAGCATCATTTCACCCATTCTATTCATCGTCCGATATTACTTAACGTTGGAGGACGTAAATTACGAAAAAAAGGTCATGCAGTAAAGGGTTAAATATATTTCGTTTATGTTGTACATGTTTTTATCGTTTTTTCCTTCATTCTCAGATAACCCAGATTTTTGTTAACTCGGATTGACCCTGTTCCCAGTTGATCCGAGTAAACGAGATTCTACTGTAGTTTTTAGTCTATCAGATCTGTTTACTTCATTATTTTTAGTTCCAAATATGTGTTGAATACTAGAGAGTGTACTAGCTAGATTCTGAAAATAGTGAAAATAATGCCAATTTTCGGGGAAAAAAACAGCACAATTACTGAAAAAATACAACGCCTTTTACAAATAAAGACACAGGCACTTACAGGTCGACAGATATTAAGAAAGCAATACGATCTTCCGACGGATACACAGTAAAGAAGCCTCTGTTGGAAAAAAGTAAAATATAGTTATGTGGTTTAACGAGAGGTTATGGAGGCCCCGTAAAAAACAAGAATATTTTAAAATAAGAATTTAATGTTGCCACCAGAGAAACGAAACAAAATATATTTTGGACGAACAGCCGAAGCGCATTCTTACGATACTTGCATATTCTTTAATATCCCGTAATGGACATCCTTGATTCGATAGTATATGGGAATGGCTCTTCTCTATACCAACTCTATCTCCAATACATGAAACATCCTTATATCGATTTTAGTTTTAGGAGAAGAGGTTTAGCCGACGTTTTAGTAAAATAACCCAGCAGAGTCTTCAATAACAGATGCTGCAGTAATTAACGCCTGCAGGATATGCTCTCTTGCTTTGATCTTGTTAGGAACCTCCATATCTTAAGACACTCACTGATTTTACAAGAAATGTGTAGCAGAGTCATCACAGAGGATCTAATCGACATAAATGTGGCCATATACTATTTAATGTACTACATGATAAATGTCACGTTAGACGTGTAATTTATCTTTATGAGCGGGATGGCTCAGGCGGTTTCGTCTGTGTCCCGCATTCGGGAGGCCCGGGTTCCATTACCGTGGCTGACCCATCGGTGTTTTTGGGGGGGTTTCCTGGTTGCTAGGCAAATGATGGATAGGTTAATTACATCCCCCGAATTTCCTGTCCCTCCATTTCATCTCCATTATCATTTCATATCATCTCTCATCTAGTGGTCTCTTTCAGGGTAGAAGTGTCGGTGGAAGTCTCGGCGCTGCATGACAGGATGATATGTTCTGAGGAAAAGTACCTCCTCCTCTGGTAGGTCGGTTGCCGCTCTCCGCGCCTTTGCTGGGACCATTTCGGGACCGTCAGCCTGGGACCGTTAGGGCTTGGCTGCTGGTCTCGTTGCCGTCCCGCTTTAGGGGAGCGAGTTCGTTGTCCTGGTCTGTCGGGGGAAGTCTCTATCCAAGTAAACTGTAGGGACCCTGCCCTCTGTACTGCCGTGGCGCCTTGGAACGGCCGCCCTCTGTATCCTTCGCCTCATCTTTCCTCCCGGGGGTTTTTGTTTGTTTTTGTAATTTTACGTCCTCCAACGTTTCGTCATATCGGACGTTGAATGGAATGGGTGAAATGATGCTCAAATGATCCCAGGGTCCATAGAGCTTAGAGTTACCCAAAATTCATCTTTCAGGATAACGGAAAATTACGGGAAAAACCTTATCCAGGTAACTCCCCCGACCGAGATTCCAACTCGGGACCTCTTGAACGTGAGGCAGACACTCTACCACCACGCTACCGAGGCGGGCATCCTTCCGGGGGTGCCCCACTTTGCGACATAGGAACAAAGCGCCCAGCATGGTGGCCTACGTACCGAATCCCCTCCGTAATGAAATCCTAATCCTAACCTATCTTTAATGAAAATTCTATTTCATATGAGGTAATGCAGGCCTCCAGCAAACATGCAAGTTGGAAAGATTATGGGGAGATTTATATAACATCATCATCATCATCATCATCAACCTTCAAGATAGGCCAGATAGGCCTGTTTCGGCTCAGAAGGTATCTTCCCAACGTCTCCGTGGTCTTCCAACATCTCTAATACTGCAAGGCCTGTTTGGTGAGTCTTTCTTCAGGCATTCGAGAGAGATGGTCTTTCAGTTTGTACTCCCTGAGCTTGTAATTTAAAGTAAATAGTTTAGTTGTTCTCTTATTGTTTCACTTTTAATATGATCTTTAATACTACATCCAGGTACGTACCTCAAAAATTTCATTTCAGCCGTTTCAATTATTCTTTTATCAGTTCTGTTCAAGGTCCACGTCTCGGCTCCATAAGATAACATCTGGCTTAGAAAGTATATGCTTATAAATAAAGGTTTAATATGCCCGCCTTTTGAGGTCACTGTTTTTTGTTGATCTAATTTTGAAACAGTAGGAACTACGTTTAATTAGCCTATCAAAATCGTGAATACATACGTTAACATTTAATGTGAAGCTTAAAGGCTCCTGTTTAAGGAAAACAGCTACTCAGGTTCATTTTACCGAGTGAGATGGCTCAAGTGATTTCGTCTGTTGCCCGTATTTGGGAGGTCCGGGTTTGATTCTCAAGACTAGCCTACCTCAACCATGGGTTTTTAAGGGATTATCCCGGGTCGCCAGGAGTATACTGGGTAGGTGAATTGCATTCCACGAATTTCCTGTCCCTCCATTTCATATCCATTATCATTTCCCATCATTTCTCATCTGGTGGTCTCTTTCAGGGTAGAAGTGTCGGTTGAAGTCTTGGCGCTGCATGACATGATGATATGCTCCCGGTAAACACTTCCTCCTCCGGTAGGAAGGTTTCTGATCTCCCTGGCGTGTCGTTTCAGGACCACGGTAGGTGGAATGCCTGCTTTACTGGCCTGTCGGGGAGTTTCTAACTGGTCAACTGTGAGCTCTGCATAGGATTCCCAAAATGAGGTTGGGGAATATTATATCTGCCAAGATTAGACACAATTGTAAAGCAATGACCAAATCTTCTGAAACGGACATAGATTTAACAAAGGATGATGGCTGAAACAGCTGGTTCGCCCTACATGGTAGAGAAGAAACAAGGCTTCGTTACCTATTTAGTTAAATCAAATATTTTAGAGTAATACGGTGCTCTCTGTCCTATTCAATTTCCTCAAAATGTAACTCATATGCCACAAAGATTTATATAGTATAAAAACATAGTATATAATAATAATAATAATAATAATAATAATAATAATAATAATAATAATAATAATAATAATAATAATAATAATAATAATAATAATAATAATAATAATAATAATAATAATAATAATAATAATAATAATAATAATAATAATAATAATAATAATAATAATAATAATAATAATAATAATAATAATAATAATAATAATAATAATAATAATAATAATAATAATAATAATAATAATAATAATAATAATAATAATAATAATAATAATAATAATAATAATAATAATAATAATAATAATAATAATAATAATAATAATAATAATAATAATAATAATAATAATAATAATAATAATAATAATAATAATAATAATAATAATAATAATAATAATAATAATAATAATAATAATAATAATAATAATAATAATAATAATAATAATAATAATAATAATAATAATAATAATAATAATAATAATAATAATAATAATAATAATAATAATAATAATAATAATAATAATAATAATAATAATAATAATAATAATAATAATAATAATAATAATAATAATAATAATGGCCCCTCAAAATCCAACCTCTGCGGTCCTCGTCCCGAGGGGTGGGCAACAGGAAGTAGGGGACTGACTGATGGGGTGATGTACGGTGGGGACTTGGTGTACCTCACGACCGCTACGGCTGCCGAGAAGGCCATCAGTAACCCCGAAAACTGGCAGAAGAGGCTCTGGTATTTTCCCCCAGGGACCTACTACGGTAGGTACGGGATTGGCGATCCCGGGGTCCCTAGCCATTCACCCTCAATTCATCCCCTTCATCCCCATCAACTGTGCCACGTTGAGCTACTGCTTGTCAGTAAGCATCACATTCTTCCTCTTCTAGTTCTTTATTATTCTTATTAGCACGTAAGGTCTTAGGTTTATAACTCCTGTCTCACCAGCAGGGATCTCTCCTATCTCCGTGGTTCTGTCCCACGGTTTTCAGCGCGGCTTCCGACATGTGTGCTCTCCGGAGGTCTCAAAAGTGAAGGTTGAGCGGACCCTTCGCACTGCCCCTATGTGTAGCCTTAGGTGCGGAGCCCGTCCACACCGTCAAGTACACCCACGTAGCTCCTTGAGGGCCCGGTCTGTGTTAATCTCCCGACGGCCGTGTTTGCCGTTGGGTTAGTATCACGGACCGGACGTGTTACCGCTGACGGAACCCCGGTGTAATCAACCACAAGTCCCCTGAATCCGCGTGTGCCTATTACACGCATGCGCGGCCTAAAGTGGGGAGCCACAGGTGGTTATTCCTGTGGTAGGGGCATAAAGCCGGGGTGTGCGTGGTGAACGGTTTACCCATACGGACAAGCAGTGGAGATTGAAGGGTAGCTTTTCTGAGGTACAAATGAGATCGGTCATGGGTGAGGTCCCCATGACGGCACAGACCGTGAAGATTCGGTGTCTTTCTTTTTTAACCCCCGGATGGCAGGCTGACGCCGACGGTTCCGGATGGGGGTCTCTATCATCATGTCTCCGCGCAAAACCTCCTTTACTGACCCATTTTTAGTGATGACCTTGGCATGTGATGGCAAAACGTTTAAAGATATTAGTCCGTTCTATATCAGGCGTGAATTAGACAAAATCAGTGGCCCTGTCAAAAACGCTACGCGTCTCCGAGACGGTAGCTTACTATTAGAGAGCACCAGTGCAGACCAGTCTAAAAAACTGCAAAAGGCGACTTTGTTGGGCTCCTACCCTATCCGGGTAGCCCCACACAAAACACTCAACACCTGTAGAGGAGTAGTCACCACCTCCAGCCTAGATGGTCTTGCAAATGAAGAAATAGTAAGTTGCCTCTCTGACCAGCTTGTTTGTCAGGCGTACCGCTTAACACGGAAACAAGATGGCAAGGAGTACCCACTACGTACGGTATTTCTAACGTTTGCTGGGACGAAGTTACCCGAATACATATATTGCGGCTATGAACGTGCTAGCGTCCACCAGTATGTCCCAAACCCCATGCGCTGCTTCCAATGTCAGCGGTTCGGACATACTAAAGTCACATGTACCAATCCTGCTCTTTGTGAGCAATGTGGCCTACCGAAGCACGAGGATCCAAACTGCACTCGAACACCCTGTTGCGTGAACTGCGGCGTCAGTCACCCCTCCAGTTCGCGACAGTGCCCAAAATTCATGGACGAAAAGAGCATTCAGGAGCTACGTGTAAAGGAACGCCTGACTTTTCCAGAGGCACGACGACGCTTTGAGCAATTAAAGCCTGCTACTACTACTGGATATGCATCAGCAGCTCGCCGTACTCCCAACACCACTGTTGCTGTTCAACACGTCCCTATCGCCCACGCATCCACGCAGACTGACTTTCTAGCCGTTAAACCTACGTCTCAGACAGTTTGTATATCCACCAGCACTACATCCACTTCAACCGTACAGACTCCAGCCACCAAGCCATCAGCGGGTAACAACCATCCCGTGGTAAATGTGAAAAACCGATCCCGACCACAACATAGATCGCGAAGTCGCTCGCCTTCTATTAGATCCCGGTCTCGTTCTACGAGCCGTAGGAGTTCTGACTCCCGAACATCAGCGGAGTCACAGGAGGCTAACGATTTTCGAGTCGTAGGGCCCAAGTCAGCCAAGGTCAAGAAAAAAGTTAAAACGACCCGTTAAAAACTCTTCATGGAAATAATCCAGTGGAATGTCAATGGTTTTCGAGCTCGTGCTCAAGACCTACAACATTTAGTTTCTCAACGGTCACCATCAATTATTTGTCTCCAGGAAACCCACTTACATCCCAATCACTCGTTACACCTTCACTCTTTCTCTGCATTTAGAGGCGACTCTCTTGCAGGTATGCGTGCAAGCGGTGGCGTTGCTACCTTAGTGGCGCCTAACATCTCAGCCGCCAACGTTCCTCTCACCACACCATTGCAAGCTGTGGCCGTCCGACTACAGCTGGGGAACATCAGTTTTACCATATGCAACATGTACCTGCCGCCGCTCAGTATAGTTCCAGAGCGTGATCTTCAAGCTCTATTGGCTCAGCTCCCCTCACCACTACTCCTTGTGGGAGATTTGAATGCCAAGCACAAGCTCTGGGGATCAGACACTGATGACGCTCGTGGATGCCTCCTCGTAGACGTCTTCGATAAGTCTGACCTGCTTCTGCTAAATACTGGTGACCCGACATTCCTATCATCCGCTTATGGTACACATTCCGTACTAGACCTTTCTTTCTGCAGTCCGTCATTAGTACCACTACTTGAGTGGTCAGTACTTTCCGACCTCTTCGGCAGTGATCATTACCCCATTAACATTCATTTTTCTGGCCGCCAATGTGTACCTTCTCGACATCCTCGCTGGATTATTTCCAAAGCTAACTGGGGAAAATTCCAATCCCTCATACACCTCATCGACCATGGTTTCGACACCATCGACGAAATGGTCGAATATTTTACTTGCTCGATCCTGCTCGTAGCAGAATCCAGCATTCCTCGAGGTTCACCTACACCACGTCGTATTCCTGTACCGTGGTGGTCTGAGGAATGCAGTTTGGCAATCAAAGCACGCAAACGTGCTTTGCGTGTTTTTCAGCGGCACCCGACGGAAGGGAACTTCGTCGCCTTCAAACGTTCTCGCGCTAGGGCACGCTTTATACTGCGCAACGCAAAGCGTAAATCTTGGGAAGCCTATGTATCTTCGCTTTCCCGGCGCAGCTCTACCCAACAAGTATGGGCAGCTGTTCGGCGGATGTATGGCAAGTATCGCCGGACGGTAATTCCCGGCCTTGCCATCAACGGTTCCATGTGCACCACCGAGCAGGACATAGCAGAGGCCCTAGCTACAACATTTGCTGCTACTAGCCAAACTGCCTATTAAGGAAAAGGCGGAGCGGGTCCAACTAAATTTTAATAGTGACTGCACCGAGCCGTACAACCAACCTTTTACCGCTGCCGAGCTCGCCCATTCTCTAGCGTTAGCAAAGGATTCTTCTCCAGGTCCCGATGACGTACACCGACAGATGCTACTACATCTTCCATCTGAGGCGCTATGTTTCCTGTTAAACATCTATAACCGCATTTGGCATGAGCGGGTTTTCCCTTCCTCCTGGCGAGAGGGTATTGTCATCCCCATCCCTCGACCCGGAAAGGACCGCACGCTACCATCTAGCTACCGCCCCATTTGCCTAACGAGTGTCATCTGTAAGACGTTGGAGCGAATGATAAACGCTCGGTTAAATTGGTGGCTAGAAAAACATAATCATCTGTGCAACTTGCAATGCGGTTTTCGTCGCCATCGCTCAAGTGTCGATAATCTAACACGCCTTGAGGGGTATATTTCCAATGCCTTTCTACTGAAACAGCACGCCGTGGGCGTGTTCCTCGACCTGGAGAAGGCCTATGACACCACCTGGCAGTACGGCATACTCCGTAACCTTCATGGTTACGGTATGCGTGGTCATCTACCCGAGTTTTTATGCAATTTTTTAAAACTTCACCGTTTTCGTGTGCGCATAGGAAACACGATATCCCAGGAGCGGATAAAGGAGAACGGTGTACCTCAAGGGTCGATTTTGAGCGTCACCCTTTTTGCCGTAGCGATTAGCGGCATCACTAGTGCCGTTAGAAGTGGAATTCCATCATCCCTCTATGTTGACGACTTTGCAGTCTATTATAGGTCTGCCAACATAGATCACATTGAGCGCCAATTGCAGCTGACCATTACCCAGCTAGCAGCTTGGGCGCTTCAAACCGGCTTCCGTTTTTCAGCTGCGAAGACGCAGTGTATCCACTTTCACCGCCTACGAGGTATTCACCCGCATCCTGATCTTCATTTGAACGGCACACCCCTGCCATTTGTCTCGCACCTGAAGTTCTTGGGCCTCTACCTGGACCGACAACTCAATTGGGAGCACCACATTCGTCACCTTCGAGCCTCTTGCGATCGTTCTCTTCGGGTGCTGAAGGTATTATCTGGAGCATCCTGGGGGGGGGGGCGATCGCACGGTAATGTTGAGGCTGTACCGCTCTCTGGTTCGGTCCAAGCTGGACTATGGCAGTTTTATTTATGGCGCAGCGACCGCCTCTAAACTTCGCCTTTTAGACACCGTACATCATACTGGCATCCGCCTTGCCACAGGAGCTTTCCGTACCAGTCGAGTCGACTGCCTGTATGCAGATTCAGGAAAACCTCCACTGCATATTCGTCGCTGGCTCTTACTCTGCTCATACGTCTCGAAGTTGGCAAGTTATCCCAATCATCCTTGTTTTAAACCAGTTCTGTGTCCAGATTTAGTCCACCGTTATATGCGCCCTGGTTCTCGGACGCGCCCCGTGGGAATAAGATTTTAGGAACTCCTACATTCCCATGGCCTCCGAATGCCTCGCGTGGAGAGGTCGTCCATCTGCCCTTATCCTGCTTGGCAACTCGATCGGGCGCGGTTCGATCTCGCTCTTTCCAGCAACTCTAAACTCGCTACTCCACATTCGGTGTTCCAACAACTTTTTGCCGAACTACTGGGCCGTCACCCTAAATATGTTCCGGTCTTTACGGACGGTTCTCAGCTAGGTAGCACAACGGGTTGCGCGTTTTTCATTAACGGTGAGGCACATAAATTTCGACTTCTGGACTCCACTTCGGTCTTCTCAGCAGAGCTATATGCCATCTTTTATATGCTCCTTTTTATTTGCAAGTTAGCTCCTGGCTCTTTTATTGCCTGCACTGACTCTCTGAGTGCTCTTCAGGCCTTGCAACAGCACACTGCCGCTCACACCCTTGTTGTAAAAATACAGGCCCAGATCTCGCAAATGCTCAGTCGCGGATACCATTTTGTTTTTACTTGGATCCCAGGCCATGTGGGCATTTCCGGGAACGAGGAGGCGGACGCGGCTGCTAAGTCCGCTTGCCGTTTGCCCCGGAGTTTAACAACTACGGTGCCATACCAGGATGTGCAACGTTTTTTCCGTCGCCAGCTCCTATCTGCTTGGCAGCAATCCTGGACAGCTTTGAAAGGCACACAACTCCGGGGAATAAAGGAGAGCGTACAACCCTGGCTAACTTCCTGCAGGGATAACCGCCGAGCCGAGGTTATACTCACCCGGCTGAGAATTGGGCACACACCAGCCACTCATGGCCATCTGCTAAGAGGGGAACCGGCCCCTGTGTGTGCTCCGTGTTCAGTACGCCTCACTGTGCGGCATATATTAATCGATTGCCCGCAGTACGCCAGCGTTCGCCAGTGTTTGAGCTTGGGAGCTAACTTGTTTAGTATTTTAGGGGACGACCCAGTGGCCGTGGGCAAGGCACTGCGGTTTGTTTCAGAAATAGGTTTTAATCAGCGAGTCTTACTTGCATTTTATATTTATTACTTTTAGAGTTTTTAAAGTATGTCTTTAGATCGTTTTTAATGCCCTTTTAACAGTTGAGTGTTTTATTATATTTTACCTTTTCTAGCTAAATGTTTATAGCTTTTAGGTTTTAGTATTGACTTGGGGCCCAAATGACCTTGTTGTCGACGGGCCCTTAAACAGCACACACTCACTCACTCACATAATAATAATAATAATAATAATAATAATAATAATAATAATAATAATAATAATAATAATAATAATAATAATAATAATAATAATAATAATAATAATAATAATAATAATAATAATAATAATAATAATAATAATAATAATAATAATAATAATAATAATAATAATAATAATAATAATAATAATAATAATAATAATAATAATAATAATAATAATAATAATAATAATAATAATAATAATAATAATAATAATAATAATAATAATAATAATAATAATAATAATAATAATAATAATAATAATAATAATAATAATAATAATAATAATAATAATAATAATAATAATAATAATAATAATAATAATAATAATAATAATAATAATAATAATAATAATAATAATAATAATAATAATAATAATAATAATAATAATAATAATAATAATAATAATAATAATAATAATAATAATAATAATAATAATAATAATAATAATAATAATAATAATAATAATAATAATAATAATAATAATAATAATAATAATAATAATAATAATAATAATAATAATAATAATAATAATAATAATAATAATAATAATAATAATAATAATAATAATAATAATAATAGAATAGAATAGAAATCGACGTTTCGGGAGAGTGCATCTCTCCCATCATCAGGATATTTATAAAATGTTATAACCACAAATGAATCACTGGATATAACACAAACATAAACAAAGACAAAACATTATCAATATTCGCATTACTGAACAAAAGACTGTTTTCAGTAAATTAAATGCCATGTTAGGAGATGGCGTGAGTATAAAAATTAATTGGGTCAAAAAACGTAACCAATTAACTTGATTATCAAGCTGTATAGATCTGTGCTCCTTAAGTCGGCGGATTTCCATTTTAAAGGCCGGTTTCCAAGAGGAGCTGAACTGAAATCCAGCATCACGATTAAGCGTGCTCTTCTCGGAGGAAATGGCCAAAGCTTCCTTAACTCTCCGCTCCCTGTAACCGTTGCAGTTTGCCAAGATGGTCGTCTCCCGAAAGTTGGCTTTATGGTCGTTATCAAAACAATGCTCTGCCAGTCCAGACTTCTGAGGTTGCATTAAACGAATACTCCGTTCATGTTGGTATATTCGTTGCCAGGAAAACTTCTGGTATTATCATCATCATCATCATCATCATCATCATCATCATCATCATCATCATCATCATCATCATCATCATTATGATTATTATTATTATTATTATTATTATTATTATTATTATTATTATTATTATTATTATTATTATTATTATTATTATTATATTATTATATTATTATTATTATTATTATTATTATTATTATTATTATTATTATTATTATTATTATTATTATTATTATTATTATTATTATTATTATTATTATTATTATTATTATTATTATTATTATTATTATTATTATTATTATTATTATTATTATTATTATTATTGTTATTGTTATTGTTGTTATTATTATTATTATTATTATTATTATTATTATTATTATTATTATTATTATTATTATTATTATTATTATTATTATTATTATTATTATTATTATTATTATTATTATTATTATTATTATTATTATTATTATTAACCCATGGCGCCAAAGCCCATAGAGGGCCAAGGCCTGCCAATACGACTGCCGGCCTCACGCTCACATACGCAAGGTAGAGGTGGGTGATCATTAAACCGATACGGGGAGGAGATGTGGTCAGCATCTCGGCACCCCCAGCCGGAAAGTTGGCTTTCTATACCAGGGCCGCTTACCTAGCGTAACCTCCTCAATTTCCTCACGATGCTGAGTGGGTACAGGTCCTCTACCCGGGACTTAAAATATGCACCACCCGAGTGATGGGATCGAACCCGGGCCGCATTCCGTGGCAGGGAACCAAAGCATGATGCCTTAGCCTACTACGCCACCACGAAAGTCATACACAGTAATAAATCATCTGTAATTTCTCTATAACTTATAATACTGGTAAACTTTGTAAATTAGTCTGAACCTTAGACCTGGCAAAATTAACGAGTGGGTTGGCTCAGGCGCTTTCGTCGGTGGACCGCATTCGGGAGGTCCGGGTTCGCTTCACGTGGATGGCCAACATGAGCCAATACGCTTCTTCGGGAGTTTTCCCGGGTCGCCAGGTATCATCTCTCGTCTGGTGGTCTCTTTCAGGATAGAAGTGTTGGCAGGAGTCTCGGCGCTGCATGGCAGGATGATATGCTCCTGGCAAACATCTCCTCCTCCGGTAGAACGGTCTCCGCTCTTCGGCCTAGGGGGACGTTTCAGGACCACGGTGAGCGAGATGCCGATTGTACTGAGAATTTCCGTATAGTCAATAGTAGAGACCCTGCCCTTTGCACTGTCGTGACCTTTGGGTCTGCCACCCTTTGACTCCACTCGCCTCATCCCGTGAATGCACCACTTGGGGCATAGGCACAATAGATCAAGTCTGTTCGACGTACCGATTCGACGTTCCTATCCTACACCTGGCAAAACGTTCATCTCATTACAGAATAGAACTTTCTCCAATGACTTCCTGTGACAGAATAGGCGCTGTTGTACCGTTATCCCACTCCAGAATGGAGCAATATCTATTGATATGTTAATCAGCTATGTTTCTGTACCTCAGGGAATTATGCTATTGAATAACGACTCGGCCTACACAAGCTATGTGAGGTCTCAGTATATTGTGTATTAGCTAACTTTGCGTTTCCATCGAGAAGAAATCGTGTTCACTTAATTCCCTGGCTTATATTTGATTGGAATATTATCTAATCAGTTTCTTTCCGATGAGCATAATATTGCCAACATGAATTACACATCTAAAGAGAGGGGAAAGATAACATTTTGACCCGAAGCAGCAAACCTGTTTAAACTGAAAGTATCTAATGAATATAGACGCTAAGAAATTTTATGAATAGTCCATAGAATCGTTAAGGATAAAAAAAAATCCATGTGTCAAATACCATAGCTTTTGCTTCCACTTCTCGTTGAACTTAGATCATGAATCCAACAAATAGTGATGTACATCACTAATTTCCTATTTACATTCATATACTCCTTAGTCATTAGTTCATTCTGGAGAAACGGTTTCTTTAGAAATAAAACCATGAATGTGTATGGAAGTAATTATGAATCACTGACAAATTTGTAGATTGCTATTACGATTTGAGGTAAATTGCATGAGGTAAATTCTGGAGCCTGTAATTCATTCTTCAAAACAAACATTTAAGACCAGCTATTAAAGTAGATTTCCTTCAAACCTGCATCATTCCAGTCTTACCTTACGGTTGCCAAACATGGACACTAACTAAGAAACAGGTTCTGATGCTGCAAATACGTCAGCGGATGATAGAAAGGAAGATCCTAAACATCAGCCTAAAAGATAAAGTGAAGAATGAAGTGCTGCGAAGAAAAAGCGGCCTAAAAGACGTAACCACCAGAGCGAAGAGGATTAACTGACAATAGGCAGGACATGTGGCAAGAATGCGTGCGCCGTAACAGTATGGGATGTGCGACAAAGGAGGAGAAGCAGAGGACGTCCCAAGAGTTCAAAGACAAAGTGGATTAGGACGGCAAAAGACAGATATCAATGGAAATAAGTGGTAGCAGCTCTTAAGTGAAAGTGAAAATAAACAGTCATTTCTACTGTATTGATAGATATAGCGATACAGCTAATACTACTAATAAGCAAATATACGTGTAAATAAATATTAATAGAAACATTAGATTACAGTAAGCTAGGGTGCAGAGGAATGAAGAGAATTGGGAAACAAACATTGTGATAGACACAGCAAGTGATAACATTAGCTTTTTATTAACAAACGTAGGCCTTCACGGCCGGCGTCTTGTTCAGCAAAGGATTCCGGGCTGTAAGTCCGTGGTCCACTGGGTTTCTTCATCTCTCCCAGACGTTTCGCTTACAACTGCGGCAAGCATCATCGGTGGCGTAGAAAAGTCCTCCTTGTACTCTTAGTAGCTACTCAATCAAGCTGTAATCAAGCGCAACTTCAACAGATCAGAAGCACTGCCTCCCAGAATTTACGGATTACCAAAAATCCATAAACCAAATATTTTCCTCCGGCCGATTGTTAGTGCCATAGGGTTGCCCACACATGCGTTGGCCAAGCACTTAGCAAACTTAGCTCAGCCTCATATCGGCCAGACTGTCAACCATATCAAAGACGCAGAGTAGCTACGATGCAGCGAAACGTCTGGGAGAGAGATAAAGAAAGCCAGTGGACCACGGCCTTACAGACCCGTATCTTCTGCTGAACAACATTAGTTTTAATTAAGGACAGATAAGTAGGAAATAAACGAAAACCAGTACAAAGAACTGGTATCTTTCAGGGATTTGCTCACCCTGTACGAAACGGCCGAGCTGACCCCACCAGTGGGTAGGAGACCCTTGCTCTTAAGGGATGTTATGGGCTATTTCTTTTATTTTATTACGATTATCAAAGTTTCTATTGCATTAACTTATACCCGATTTTATAACAAACATCAGCAATTTATTAGGGAAGTACTATAAAATAATTTAAAACGAGAAAATTGCACTTGTGAATGTGATGTTTTCGAGAGTGAGCATAATGCAAGATGTTTCTGATGAAAAATCTGTTGTGATTCGCAATGCTTGTCACAGCATTATCCAATTCCAATTTAAGAATGTAGGGATTATAATATAATATAATATAATGTTATAATATATACACATACTGGGCCTGCCTCGGTAGCGTAGATGGTAGTATGTCTGCCTCGCGTTCAAGAGTTCCCGAGTTCGAATTTCGGTCAGGGTGAGTTACCTGGGTAAGGTTTTCTCCGGGATTTTCCCTTATCCTGAAAGACGAATGTCGGGTAGCTCTAAGCTCCATGGAACATGGACTCATTTGAGCATCATTTCACCCCTTCCATTCATCGTCCGATATGACTTAACGTTGGAGGATGTAAATTACAACAACAAAAATTACACATACTGGTTAGTAGAGAACGGACACCCTCGCGTTTAATATTTCATCAAAATCGGCGCCACCGGTGTGTAGCGCTATTAGGAACTGCGTAAACATGCGCGCTGTTGTTACTTGCATGCTTGCATGTTACATTCCGTTGCTCGGGAGCCATCTGTTGGAATTTCGCCGCAGCAGATAATCGCGAGTAATCGATATCAGATGCGGCGCCACCTATGTGTAGCGGTTGGTAGCGGTATTAGCCATTGCGGTGTTACTTGCATGTTACATTCCGTAACTCGGAAGCCATCTGTTGGAGCTTCATGGCAGCTGATGTTTGCGAGTAATCGATAACAGAGGTTTCGAGTAGTTTAGCGCCCAAGTATGAATCTGCTAGGCATTAATGTACAGAGACGCTGTTCCAAAGTAATTTTCTAGTTCAGAAATTATTTTACTTCTTTGGCGATGGGTGTCATGTATCAATCTGCCTTGGAGCCCGACATCATTGTCTAGATTGAAAACAAGAAAATATAATGACATGTTCGTAGTACCCACTTATGTAATAAGCTCATTTTAAGGAGAAGGTGCTTGTTTAGAGTGAAATATCCATGCTCTACAAAGAATCACAGTCTCATAAATCTGATAATTGTCCCTTAAATGAACACATTTCCTCTAATTTGTAGATATTAAAACAGTCATTAATTATGTTTCAGAAAATTGCATTTAGCTTTCAAGCTTGATGTTACTGTAACAGTCACAAACATGCATACAGAAATCTGCTTTTGTATACGTTTAAGGATTATTCCATAATTCGTTTAAATTTTGAAGCAAATCAAAACTACCAACGCACTTATTCAGAAACCAGAGATGTTAGTAATATGCTTACTTCACATAAATGAGACTTATGCGAGAGTTCATAAATTTAGCCTGTACAAAGATTCCAGCACTTATTTGAAATGGTATTTCCAGTATAAATTTATATTTTTTCTTTACTACAAACCCTAACGGTGCTATCAAAAAGGCTATGATTAGAATGTAATTAATAAACTAAACTAAAAACCGACACTTTTCTGCTCAACGTTTAATTTAAATACATATGTGAAATATTCTAATTTTTATCATGCACTCTTAATTTCATTACTAAAAACTGCGTGAACCAACAAGCGTAATAATCATTCAGGTGCAGCGAAGCGTTAAAATTTAAAACTCATACCTCGTAGAACATTTGTGTGTAAACACCATTGTTCCCTGTAGGTAGGAATCTGCAGTAAATGTTGAATTTATATAAAAATGAAGTAGCACAGAAAATCTTGCATCAAATTCCTGCTGTGAATAATGTGTATAATTGTATCTTCAACTTATGAATTGTTTCAGGATAAAACGTAGTTTTTAACATTTAACGGAAATACTATTTCACGAATAAAGGTGAGATAAAATATCGATACGAGACTACAACTGAGAAATGAATCATCAATACTCGCCGATTACAAGAAGATAAAAGCTATATAATACCAACAAATCTTTATCAAACCGGCATCATAACGTGAACAAATATGTAGATTCATTTAAAAAGTTGTGCAGTTAGGAAAACTTTCATCAACATTTTCATGAAAAGGTAGATTGCTTCCAAACGCTGTTGACGAAATTGCTTTCCCCTTTTTTATTTTCTCTCTTGGGCCTTAAAGTGGCACGGATGTCAACATTATGCCGCATATGCAGGTTGTTTTGAAACGGTACTCTCTTCCTCGAGTTGATTAATTAACTGTTAAAGGAATATATGGAAGATTAATTGAATGTTAAAGGGATATATACGTGTAAAACAGAAATTGTGTGTGTATTGTCAAGTTTGTGACGGACTCTGAAGAGGTCGTTTTCCTCTCCCTTAGTAGGACGGACGCAGCCAGAAATTTTGAGAGTGGCGACCGGTGCTTATTTTCAAGCCTAGTTTTAACAGGAGAGATTGCGGGTGATCTAGAAAGATGGGAAATTGGTTGTTCCCGTAAGAGAGACGCCATATGCGTTCTATCAACCAACTAATTAAAAATAATGATTTGTAGGGGGAACAGAAGAGTCGTATGACCTATCCAGGAAACAAATATATGGGCCAAACTGAAAAGACGTGTAAACTGAAGAAATCGCGTTCATTAAAGTCAGTTGGCCGCTGTGGGCCAAGCTAAAAAATCGTGTGATAGCACAAGGACAGAAATCGCGTTCATTAAAGTCAGTTGGCCGCTGGGTGCCAATCCGTAAAGTCGTGATATAGACACGGGAGTAACAACCACGCCAGCGTGAAGCCAATTCATTAAAGTTCCTCTAATTAACATGTATTTCGAAAGTAATTGAAATGCAACCGATCGTCATAAGAGAATAAAACTGTGTTTCTTTCCAAGTACGCTAATTAATCCACCCAAAACACCCTGAATCAAGAGATCATTGCTACAGATCCTATATTCGTGAGCTTTATGATAACTCTAAGAGCAGCCGCGGACATCAATATTTTCAAATTTTCACTGACGAGGCTGACGACCAAGGAGTCACCTTGCAGTTTCAAAATGACACCGAACGATTATAGCCGTTGCGTAGTTTATAACTTAACCAGTCCGAATTTCGGTGTCGCAGCTTCGAAATTCTGTTACGTATAATTTTATGCAGCATTAAATATTACATGATTTTGTGATTAGACAGCGCAGGAACCACTGGTGGGCGAACCTCAAAAGTTGTTATTGTGACGCACCAGCCACGAAAACAAAAGCATTGCTCTTTAGCAGTGACCCTAGCCTCGCTTTCAGATAATGGAGCAAAGGGCAGTTACTTGTGATAAAGTCGACTAATGACTCGGAGAGTTCCAGTTGCTCATTTTGCTATGATCTTAATTGTGTAGTACTTTCAACCAGTTACTGTAAAATTAACAGCTCTCTTTTAAGTTACAAGTGCTTTATTAAGTGTTATTAAACACAGTGAAATAAAATGCTTGTCTCATTGCATAATGCATTTAGTTTTGGTTAACTTTATCTACTATTCTTTGATATTGTTCTCTGTTCTTTATATCATTTAATGCTTCCATTCTCAGTTTCACTAACATAAACTTCCCTATAAAAGGTTTAAGTTGCATATGTCCACCGGCTTATTTGCCGTCATCGACTGTTATAACGGAATGTTGGAACACGTTAAACACCCATAAACAAATAACCAAAGAATAACGTATTTATTGCAGTTTTCATAAGCCAAAGAAATTCTTAATAGTAGCAAGCTACCGTGGAGTATGTCGGTATGTTTACATGCAGCTATTGCACTCGACACGGTGTGTTACCCACCTGCAAAGTTCGATTGTGTGAGGAATGCGGCGTGGTTCCTGTAACTGACTAATCCTCACTCATTCTGGAGCGGTTTTTATGCGGCTCTATTGGCGTTTAAAGCTATCTATATGTGTCACATAGAAGCTGAGCAACTACTTCTATATATTCGTTCGGTATCGTTTTGAAACATCCTGTATATATTATACATTCGGTTAATGAAAGGGGGAGTAATTACCGTAATTCAAGTTCTAAACATATAAACATGAGCCTGAATATTGTGACTTTGTGGGTTCGTAGAATTAAAAGTCCAATTTTCCGAAATTCTAAATGTTCTTTATTTACGTAGAGATACACTGTTCAATTCTCACGTAACAACATTACATCACATAACAAAACAATCTTCCAAGGTCATGACAACAGCATTCAGTTCAGCTCTCTTTACAACAACACTCTTGTTACACAACAGACTCTGCTTACTCACTCTGTTTACAACTACTCACTTTGCAAGCCGTCACGTCCTTAAATACCTAATTCGTAATTCTATATTGTTCTGCAATAAACCAGAACCCGAACAATCTCTATCAGTCCAGAAATTTCCGAAAGAATAAAAAAACCAAGTACTCTATCACATTCCAGAAGCGTAACTTAAACTATGCCGGCAAGTCCTTTACCTCAGTTATCTTTTGCTTGCCGGCGCTTGTTTACAATAGCCGCACTATCATTAACTGCTTAGTAAGGCTCATTATTACCATGAAACTTTATCCGCCGACTGTTTTCTTATTTGTGCCGAAACTTTTATGCCTGTTGTCGTGACACTATTTTTCTTCCATTTATTGACGTGATATTCGGAACGCCCCCGTTTGCATTGTGTATTCTGCAGAGAAGCGATGCTCTGCCACTCGTAGTGTGCACAGAGTAGTGTACAGAAACATCAAAGTGGAAAGCCTCTAAAGAGTGGTGAAAAGACTATCGTATTAAATGTGTTCAACTGTTTCTTTCAACGTTATGAACCCTGGCTGTGAAAGACGTAACTAAACTGACGTCTGAAGCAACTGGTGTGTCTGTGAACACTATTTTTAATGTGAGAACCGAAATTAAACAAACAGGAACAGTAAAACACCCTAAAAAATAAAATGGAAAGACCACTAGTGTTTTACGGTAAATGGATGATTCTGTTAAGAGCGCTATTTGCTTTAAAGCGCAGTTTCTTTTTAAACGACGAGTCTCCTACTTACTTTAGTGAACAGTGTCCCAGAACTTCTAAATTTTAATAAAACCACGTTCCACACTTTCCTGATAGATATCGGGTTTCAGTTTTCAAAAAGAAACAAACTTAACGTTATAGCTCTCCGGAAAGACATTGTGGTGTGAAAAAGACGTTACCTGAGATCTGAGAGACAAATTCGTGTAGAAAGGTGTCACAATTTATTACTTAAGACGAAAACTGGGTAAATTAGGGACATGTCAGTTCAAAGGCTTGGGCAGACACAACTGCAGTCAAAGAAAGTTGCAATTTTTTCTGGATTAATACAACTACTGATTCTGAGCTGTATGCCCCGCCTCTATCTGACGACTCATATTAACTTAAGCTTTTATTCACAAAATTATATTTCAAAACTTTTATTTAGCAATTTCTTTAATTAGTTGACTTAGTAAATATGAGCTAAGTGCTTTTCTAACCCTCACTGTTGTAGTAAAAGATATGACGGTTGCAATAATAGTCGCATATAAACAGCTGACGGCAGAGAACTTCAACCATGTGTTTGTTGGCGGAGTGATACAAAGTGCAATGTTTATATGCGTCCCCACTTTAAGACTGGAGAGACTATATAAAAAACGAACAAGAGTGACTGAAAACCGTTACACTTTACTCGCTGAGATCTATTTCTAATGTAAAGATTTGCATCTATAAATTCTTCCCCTGCGAAAAAAAAAAAAAGTCTCTCTGACATGGTGCACTAAGAAAATCGGTACCAAATTTCCCTGATCTTCAATGTGTGAAAACGTTAGCATGTTAGATATACCTAAAACGCACAACAAATTTTAGAAACACACAAATAAAAGAAATATGAGTGTTATCTTTCTCAAAGAATTATAATTCTTAAACATTTTGCTAGGGATAATTTATTGCTGAAACATCAGGGTGTCAACAGCTCTTCCTCAAAGTCTAAGCTCCTCATTTTATATTGCCTCCTGCTGAAATAACTGAAATCCAATTTGGTGGGCTGACCCAATGGGACAAATGATTTTCTTATTTCGTTTTGAGGAGAGAGGTGGAGAAGCAGAGTTTAAGGAAGAAAAAGGGAACTGACTTATTTTACCTTCTTAAAGAGAAAATAAAACTTCGTAAGAGAATGTTTATGCAATGAGCCTTTGACGGAGATTTGTGTGATTAGTAAGGAAGATAGCAGGATGTTAGTCACTCAGTTATACAACAGACTGTTGTAGACTAATGACGATAATGACGGACCTGATATATTGATTCTACGTACCTCTGTCGGAAGAACTCTTCGGACGACGGAGCACCTGATATATGAGTGGGAGTGTGGGTGTGTAATAAATTGGTATTGCCTCGACCAGCTTTAGTCGTGCACTTCGTCTTATTCAGGGTGTGTACAATCCCAACAAATAGAACACAGATTTATCTAGATACTGTCTCATAAGTAATGTTTTTTTAAGAAAAACAATTATTTGAAAAATGTTCTACAAGCATTAACCAATTTTCAAAGTATAGACAATTAGATTTGATTGTCTTTGAGTGACGTTCAGCGAGCTTTATTATCCCACGATGGTACCAGTTTTTTATGCGAAGAATTCGGTGACATCCACTTGTACTGCTTCAAAGTTGTCAAAATTACTTCCACCCCCAGTCGGCAAATTGGCCTTCTAGAACAGAGTTCGCTAACTTTCGTAATTCCTCAATTTCTTTACGATGCTTAGTGGGCACTAGTTCTATACCTGGAACTTAAAATCCGCAACCCCCAAGGGTGGGATCGAAACCGGTCCCACTCCGTGGCAGGGAACCAAAGCAAACCACAGGACCTTTCTGGATTCAGCGGTTGATAACGCGTTGTTAATGGTCGATTATAGAGTTTAAGGTTAGGTTTATAGTACGTTAGGGACGTTTATTGTTCTTTGGTAGGTCCTCTTCATGTTCTCTAATGTCCGATTTCGATATCTAAAAGCAAACACCAGCTTTTTTTATACATTTAGTCAATACCTTTGTCTTAATATAACGTGTGGGTGACTGTTTAATCCTGATGTCAATTTTTTCCAGCAGTTTTGCTGCTGTGTTTTGTCAGCTAATTGGCAATGACTGTTTGGGTTCCAGAGTTTTTTGAAATGGGCGACATATTTAAATTTCCATCCCTTCGAGGAAGTTATCTTGGAATAGATATAGTTAAATGCTTTAATGTACCTTGCGTTATATACTTGAGAGGAACTTCGGGTATTTATTCGGTCCTGGGGACGTTTCCATAAGGTATGTGTTTAATTTGACATTTTATTTGGGTGTCGAACTTTCCTTGATCAAATGTGCGTTTGTCCTTCGCTAAACTCTGGTGATTCTGTTTCTTTAACTACAGTAAAACTTTAAGAGAACGCAACTTCTTATGTATTATATGTTTTCCATGTACGTAAGTTATACTTTGGTTTTTCCTTGTTCAGTAATCATTAAAAAGTAGGTGTAATGTTGAGGCAATATGTGCATATACCTCAACTCGGTTAGCCAGTGCGCGGTTTCAAGACTGATTCGCCTTCATTCTGATGCATGTTACAACTAAAAATAAAAGTAAAAATCATAAAATAATAAATCCGAAATTGCACATTTTGTAATTCATTTGACACTTCTTTCTTATGAAAGCCAAAAATTATACTACTTTTACTATATTCTAATAAATAAAAAATAATTTGACAGCAAAATCAATAAAACCAACTAAAAGTAATGAAACTAAGAATGCAAATTTTACGAGTATATTCTAATTTTAAAACTATAAAAAATATATTCAGTTATTGTTACTGTGAGCCAACAATATAAAAAACTGTTATGCTCTTGTTGCTAATTTACTATTAATAAATTAAATAACATAGGATGTAGCAACATACTCATAACTAGGGCCCGTAATTTGATGAAAAGTCATCTTTTTCTGAGTAGTCACAGACGATGCTTATTGGAAATTAAGTGCATTCTGGAACAAATACGTTAGATATATATGGTTTTTATAGGTCATCAAAATGAATTTTTCCACATTTTTATAAGTCATTTTTTTAACATTTAGGTGCATTTTCCGGTCATTTTCTTTCTTTTTCGCGAATTTATTGGGCATTTTCATCTGTAGCCCGCTTTCGGTAGGCCCAGGTTCGATTCCCGTGGCCGACCTCACCCTGATCCACGGGCCTTTTGGAGGGTTTTACAATAATCTGTGTTTGAAAGTTCATTTACGAGGGCTATCCAGAAAGTAGATTACGTTTTCGTCTGTTTCCGCTAGGGGCGGGGCTAGCGCGGCCATCTTGGGGTCAGAGCGTTGCGCAGCTCAGTCGGCATCTAGCCGTGCTAGTGAGAGGTTCGTGCTGTGCTCCGTTCAGATACTGTGTAGGTTTGAAATGTCTGCGTTAATTGAAAATCCCGCGAGCTGCGAGGTGCGTGCAGTAATAAGGTTTCTGACTGCAAAAAACTGTAAACCGATAGAAATCTATCGGCAGCTTTGTGAAGTGTATGGGGACAACATTATCACTGAAGGTGGAGTGCGTCAGTGGGTCATCAGATTTAAAAATGGCCGAACCAATGTTCACGACGAAGATCGAAGTGGGAGACGCAGCATAGTGACTGCCGAACTTGTCGAAAAAGTCGATGCTAAAGTCCGTGAAAATCGAAGGTTCACAATAACGGAACTTTCTTTGAGTTTTCCACAAATTTCGCGAAGTTTGTTGCACGAAATCATCAGCGAAAAGCTTGGTTACCACAAGTTTTGTGCAAGATGGATTCCAAAAATCTTGACAGAGGGAGTTGTTTCCTCATCCGCCGTACAGTCCCGACCTGGCACCGAGCGACTTCCACCTATTCCCAGCAATGAAGAAGTGGCTGGCTATGCAGCGTTTTGATGACGACGCACAGCTGCAAGAAGAGGCAACGAAGTGGTTGAAGGCGCAGGCGGCCGAATTTTTCGACGAAGGAATTTCCAAGCTCGTACATCGCTACGATAAATGCCTTAATTTGAATGGTGACTATGTCGAAAAGTAGTATTTGAGTGTGGCTTTCATCTGTATATAATAAAATTTGTTTCCTATACTTTGTTTACCTTTTATTCCAAAACGTAATCTACTTTCTGGATAGCCCTCGAATATCATCTTTTATGAAATAGTAACTTTGTAAGTGTGATAAACATGTAATTAGCACAAGTCAGCGTCCTAACAGTACTGGTGAATTTATGACACATCAATTCGAGGAATCGCCAAATGCATCAGTGAGGACTTCAGGAGCTAGAAGTGTCGCAGTAAGGAGAGTAGATTGTGAGGTGTGTAAATTTGTTGTGTTGTAGTACTGAAATGCCGAAACAAAAACAAAGTCAACTGCGTACCGTTTGAAACAGTATGTTAAATCTCCACAGTAAAGAAGATATGTTTGAAAGCGCCAACGTGAACTATGTATTTCAGAGAGGAAGCTCCTAATTTAGCTTTGCCCCTGGCACCAATTTTAACACGCTGGGGTACATGGTTAACTGCATGTATGTACCACTGTGACAATTTTCAAATAGTGAGAGAAGTGGAGAATAGCTTTGATAGGGTAGATTCTAAGGCAATTGAGAGCGTACAGATTCTGTTTTCTGATACTCAAATCTGAGGTAAATTAGCTTTCATTAAATCAAAATTTGCATTTTTGATGGATATCATAACCCGCCTTGAAGAAAGTGGCATGACATTGGATGAGTCAACTGAGTTAGTGAGGATTGCAGAAGAGAAGATACAAAATGTAAAAAGGTGAGATTGGGGACAAAGTTAGACAGATACTAAAATTTGTGTTGGACAAACATAAAGGATACCAAACAGTTTTTCAGATTGCCGATATCTTGTCAGGAGAAAACTTCAGAACTGATATTTTTGAAGGATTTAACAGGCAGTGACAAAGTGTTTCTCAAATATGCATCTATAACATCTGTGAAACTGGAGAGAAGCTTCTCAAAGTATGAAACAGTTTTAACTAACAACCGGCGTTCCTTTACTTTTGATAACTTGAAGATGACCATGGTGGTGTAATGCAACGCTAAGTTGCAATTACCCATTCGCTAATGGGTACAGTAATTTATTTTTTCATATTTTATAAAATTGAAAATGACCTGATGAATTTTGAATTTACTTATTATTTAGAAGCAATAATTGCATTATTTACTAAGAAAATTAGTTTTAAAATGTGGTTATTCGAATCATATATTCATTATATGTCTGTGACAGTTATTAATTTATTATGAAAGAAATTGTTAACTCATTCTTTTACATCTTTTGTGCATTTGTTATATTTTAATGGTATTTTATAGCTCATTTTTAAAGAATTTTAGGTCAACTTCCGGGCGCTACTCATAACTAATCTGAACTACTTTCTAACTATTGGTTTCTACTGGTCAGAATAATGGCATTCTGTGCCAAGCTACACATAGTATATATACTCCCTACTAAGGGAGACAGGATTAACCCTAAATTCGTAATATTTAATGATATTCATTGAAAATATTGCCTCTGAAGCTTACAAAGTACTCCGAAACTATATTGCTTTGAGTTGAAGTATCCATCAAAGTAATATGCAAAATCAAACTGCAATACCTGAAAAATCTGGCAAATATGTTGTATATATGTTTTATAAGTTGGTGTAGACAAGATACGTGTTTATTTATTAAAACAATCAAAACAAATTAGCATTTCTATGAATCTAAGCTATTACAAACCAAGCCTTACTTTTCATTGGAATTGCAGTCCTTATGTGCCCCTTTTCTTTATTGATAATGAAAACTTGTTTCACAGTTGAATTAGTAGAGCCAAACTGAAAAATTCAATGTCATAGCCGGGATTTGAACCACGGATCTCCCGCTCTCCGTGCGGTTGCTCTAAACCACTGAGCTACTATAGCCAACATGTCGACATCACATTAAATTCTCCAACTGGCTCGTATGTTTCCCGGTAGACCACTAGGGGTTCTCATATGCTATGAGACACGCACCTTTTGTAGCGACTTACTATGCTGTAAGTACTTAAGTCCCAGGCTTCTTAGATAAATCACTATGCTTTTTAGGTAAATTGATAGAAATAATTATTTCTTCCACACTATGAAGCCTGGCTCTACTCATTCAAACCTTAGCCTACACAGGGCTAATGTGGAAGAAATGCTTATTTCCATCAATTTACCTGAATAACATAGTGGTTTAACTATGAAGCCTGGGAATTAAGTAGTTACAGCATAGTAAGTCGCCACAAAAGGCGCGTGTCCCATAGCACATGAGAACCCCTAGTGGTTTACCGGGAAACCGTCTACAGACGGTAACTCTGAACATTGATATATCAGTAACCCTTGGTCGGCAACTTCGAGTTTGATGTGATGATAAAAAGAAGCAGTCATTAAATCAGTTTGAAACGGGTATTCCAGTGTCATTAGAACCATCCTTACTCACATACCTACCCACGCATATCCTGAGAGTTAACCTCTTTGCTCTACCCTGCGCTACCCATTTAATTGTTTCAGTGTTCAAGAGGTCCCGAATTCTAATTTCGGTCAGGATGAGCAGGCTCTTTCAGTGGTTTTCTCTTCTGAAAGACGAATGTTGGGTAACTCTTAGCTCCATACACCCTGAGCTTATTTGAGCATCATTTCACCAGTTTCATTCATCGTCAGATGTGGCTTAACGTTGGAGGACGTAAATTAAAACAAAAGCTCCCCCTTCCTAGGTAGGTCAGATAGCACCAATATGGTTACGTTTCAACTGAAACATCACGTACTTAGAGCAAACAATGCACATTTTCACCGGGTACCTGAAAACTGTCTTGTCGATTTACTGGCATTTTCTATTCACATCACTGAAATTCGTAGCGATGAGTAGTAGTAGCAGTAGAATTAGGTTAAGGGAGCTCAACTGCTAAGGTTATCAGCGCCCTTACAAATGTATAAGGTCCACACAGTTAAAATCGACACATTAAAACCAGAAAATGTGTAAAAAAAACTGTCAATAGAAAGCTAAAACTAAACCATAAAAACACTATTGTTCGGCCGCTCTATCTCCGGCTCTGACATTTCTCGAGAGGGGGAAGCACGCTGTTGCCAGTTCTTTAGCGGGTATTTCAAGCAGAGGAACAATGCGTATTTTAAATATTTCAGTACTTGCATATTACACGAACCAGGAGCCATATTATTATAATAGCGATAATAATAGGACTTACGAACATTAAACATCGGAATTCACGCACGCAAAATATAAGCAAAGAAAGTTTACCAGCGCAAGCAGCAAAAACCACGTGGCTCAAACAAATTTAAGCTGGCAACACGGCATTGGATTCGGGAGTCACGCATAGCAGCGACAATGCTGATTGGCGCTAGCAGACAGTTTTAACTTCCTGACCACAACACCGGATGTAGAGATTCCCAGTACTACCAACAGATGCTGTTAGTGTGTGTGAAAGGTGTGAACGAAATATTCGAATAGAGTGATGTTGTAATAAATATCTTGCATGATAATGAAATTGCAAGTTGTATTTCAGTGTTTTAAAGCTAATATAGTCCTATATTTTCGTTCTAAAGATAATTTTGAGGATATGTTTTCAATTGCTCATTACTGAATGTTGGTACTATTAACCTTCCCCCTCCACCTCTTGCAATCGCAAAACGTCAGAGCCGGAGATACAACGGCCGGACCATAAAAGCAGGTGTCGAGCTAAATGCGGCTGCCCATACCGCTAAGGCGGATGAAAGCTAAAACTCGCTCCACGGCACTCAGGTTGTCCGCCAACACTTGACTCAGGGTAGCCGGAAAATGGAGAGAGTTTCGCATAGGAGCTTAAAACCAGCATTCTGTTAAAATATTTTGGACAGTCAAAGGCTCCCGACAGTGGAGCAGGGTCAGAGGATAAAAAATGTCAGTGGCTAAAAAGGCAGTGTCCAATTCGGAGACGGACTAAAACGACTTCTTCGCGACAACGACGGCGCAAAGAAGTACACCAGGGTACCGGGTGTGGTTTTAGCTCCCGGAGCTTGTTGCCCAGTCTTCGTCCCAACGTGATAGAATAAGCTTACATAGAGCTCGACGAAGATCTGCCGAAGTAATAAAGGAACTAAAACACTGCGAATGTAAAATAGCAGCTTTAGCTGCAACGTCGGCAGGTTCATTGCCCGGCAACCCCACGTGTCCAGGAACCCACACAAACGACACAATAACACCAGCATTAGCGATCGAATGGAGGACATCCTGGACGCGCTGTACCAGGGGGTGGTAACTGTATACCGACTTAATGCTTTGAAGGGCACTCAAGCAGTCAGAGGCAATGACTTAGGACTGCGTTGTTTGCCAAAGTTAGGTGAGTTTAATAAGTTATTGTCAGTGTAAACATTTTGTATTTTAATGATAATTGAATTGTCAGCCACCCAAGCAGAGTGGGATGCACCTACCATTTACATTGCTTTGTGGTTTAAGTTCCGAATAGAGGAGACCTGCAATCAATCAATCTGATGTTCATTTTGAGGAACGTCAAATATTACGGCTGAAAAAAAGGATAAAAATGTTAAAAGCTTCATAATTTAACTGTAGTTTATCTTGTGACTGTATTTATTCTATCTACAGGAACGTGATACATAATGCTGTAGGACACGTGATTTATCTTTCAGATATAGCAAGCCATCCAGACATACTGGAATGTGCCGTTAATCTCGCTGTTTGCACTTCGTAATTGACGATCGGACAGAGGTATTTCACTTAAGTGGTAGAGAATGTCCGAGATCAAAATAAATACAATAAAAATAAAATTTAATGCACATTAAGTAGCATGCCGTAATGCCAATATGTAGGTGCAGATAATCCAAGTGGGATTCTTGTGTAGTTTCAAACTGTAGCTATCTCGGCTGCGGGTGAACTAACCTGCTTACAAATTTATGATAGTAAATCTCACCTTATTTATGGAAGTGATCTTCAGTCAGCAGCTCTGAGACGATCAAATACAAAGTGAAAAGGGACACTTTTTGGAACCAAATCGCGGTTAGCTGTTAAGATGCTATGCCAATAATTTAGTATTTTTTCTAAGATAAGAATGCACAACTGAAAATTTGTAATAAAAAAAGAAGAAATATATGCTGTATAATTCACAACGTATATTACATTCTTCGCAGTAATTTGCTTACTTTTGATTCTAAAATACCCTTTTATGTTCTGTATGGTGTGTGTGAATCAGGGGTTGCCGAGGAAATTCCGATTCCGCATCAAGCTTCTTGTTACGACCGTCCAACAACTTGCAGAGCTGCACACCAACATTTAAAATTTCTCGGTGTCAACAGATGTCTCTCTTTACACAATATTTAAAATTTGTCGGTCCCAACGTGCTTTTAACGGTATCGAAGCAAAGCGAAATTAAGCCTGATAAATGTTCATCAATTTGTAAAATTCGCAAGATTGTAAGGCCTGCGAGGTCGTATGAGCAGCAAGAAGGAAGGGAATGGATTTTCACAAAGACCTATCGGTAAATAAGATGTTAGCATGTAGCTAAATACCGGAAATTAATATCATGCCATAACCTGAATTGTACCTTCATACATATTAATTTATAATTACATTTTTAGCACTTTATAATGTATGTATGAGGGATGTTTTACATGCAAAAGCATTAGTTTAATTAACCTTATTACTTAATTATTAATGCAATAACGATGTTTTTCTGATTTTTTTAGCTACCTCATCATCTCAGGCTACCAGGAATACGATGGCAGAAATCGAAAGTGCAAAATTAGTGGAAGTTTTGTATGTTTATGGTTTTGGTGATGTGCAGTGATCTTTAGGAAGCACGAAGCTTTCTTTCTCACATATACAGCAATTTACTATGGCATATCATCAGATATTTCTTAAAGTTTGAATTTCATTTCAATATCAGTGGAAAATTAAAAAAAAAAAAAAACACTGAGGAATATTGTGACCAGCATGTTCTAAATTTTAAGGAAAAGTGAAGTTGTTTTACACAGTTGATTGGACATATTCGTTGGCTTTGTGTTAAATTTAAAATATTTGAGTCATATGTAACAGTCCATGTAAGGTAAGTAGCTTCTAGCTTAAATTACTGCAAAAATAGTTTTCCTAAATTACAGCTTTTTTGTAACTGTCATTTGATTTCCATATTTTCATATAAAACAAAATTAAGCCAAAATTAAACACCATGAATATCATTATGTGATTTCTTCAGTATTTAAGCTTTTTACATTCACTTTGTACATTCTCCCCTGAACAGAATATAGACATTGTAATTGTTTTGTTTTGGGCGATGTGGTTAATTTAGTCCATATAATTAAATATCATCAAAGACAGAAATACTTAAACAATTGCTTATTAGCTTCATAGTCATATCTCTTTGCATGTTGTCAGAAATCGTTGTACTAATATGTGTACAACAAACTTGTACATGAACATTTTCAAAAAAATTCTTCCATCTCAGACTACCTTTTATATGAAACGTTTGTGCGTTTCAGCCACAGTACTTTTCCTGGATTAAGTAAACTAAAATATATAAATTGTTTATAAGGATGTATTTGCAATGTTTCGTGGCAGCATCTGTTTTTGATAGTATAATACACTGTTTTTGCATTGTGTATTACTTGCTTTGCTGTGTCATTCTAACCCATGTATATGAACCTTAAGAGATACCAAAACTGTACCATCCGATATGACTTAACGTTGGAGGATGTAAATTTAATAAAAAAAAAAAAAAAAACTGTGGCTGTGGTTTTCTACAGAATTGGCAGTATCTGTGTTTAAATATAATCTGGGGAAGAAGATAAAATAGAAGTTATTAAAATTGAAATCTGGAAAGGAAATTCACGTTACACCATATATGGTATATACAATCCACCAAATAACAATCCTTGTATGAATATAATAAATTTACACCATAAAACAATTTTGATTGGTGAATTCAATGGTCATTCACCAAAATGGGGATACAAAGACTACAATGCCTGTGGCAAAACTATTGAAGATTTATTAAATTCTAACACTTTAGATCTTATCTGCAAGAATGGGGATTGCTCCACATACACTATAATGGCCAGTGCTCTAATCCAGACCTATTATTAGTATCTTCAGATTTAAAAGATAAGACAACACGTGAAATCATTGAAGACATAGGATCTGATCATAGAGGAGTTATTGCATCCATAATACTTCATGACAAACAAAATATTACCAGGCCAAAGTTGAAATACTCTTGGAATTTTAGAAAAGCAAATTGGACAAAATTTACTGAGGAAACTGAACAAAATCTTTACTCCGCTCAACATGAAGCATCTGAAGATAAACTCAATAAAACAATAACAAATATAATTCTTGAAGAAGCAAAAAAATGGATCCCAAGAGGAAAAACTAAAAAATACAAACCCTTTTGGAATACAGAACTATCAAAGTTAAAAGAAGAAAGGGACATAACAAGGAAAAAAGCAGAATTGCCCAATAACCCAACAGATACATAGGAATGACGAAGAAAGGCAGCAAAATGTAAAAAAGAAATTCATATTGTCAAAAAAAAAAAAAGCTTTCAGTGAATTTGAAACTGTGAACAATAGATACCCACCTGAAGAATGGTTACATATCTACACAGACGGATCTAACTTGAACAACAACTCAGGAGCAGGAATTAAGTGTGCACTGTTCTCATTCTATCAACCAGCAGGATACCCCACAACAAATTTGGTGCAGAAGTAACGGCTATTCATATCACTCCAACACCTTCTATACAGAATAGATAAATTCAAAAATGCTGTCATACCTTCTGATTCTATAGCAGCATTATGTGCAATAAGTTCATATAAAATGAGGTCAATCCAAATTAAAGAATGTCACTAAATGATCCAACAACTTCAAAAGCTACAGAAAAGAATTATATTACAGTGGATACCTGCACATTGTGGAATTGCTGGAAATGAATCAACTGATTTTCTTGCCAAAAAAGGTGCAAATTTAATTCAGAACAAAAGTAAAAACTTACCCTTTACATCTATAAAAAGATTAATCAAAAGCAAATATAAAAACAAACAAAACCAAAGATAAAAAATGGAACCTTTTAATTAAAATTCCAGAAATTATTCCAGAAATGCCACGTAAAGCTGCAGTAGCAAATTTTAGATTACTTACGGAACATGATTATTTGGCCAAACACTTACACAGAATAGGAATTTATACAAGTCCAAATTGTCCTCTGTGCAACAAAGAAGAGGAAATGATTGAAGAACAACTTTTTAACCTGTGAAGCCCTACCTGCTGGACCCACTACACAGAAATATTGGAGAGCAAGAGAGCTAATGCCTTCATTGCCAAAGCCTAGCATTTGACAACAACAACATATAATCTGGGGGGAGGGCTTAAATTAAAATCTTTGGGTGAGATGCTTGGATATTAACTTTTATAAAGTTTTTCTTTAAATTCCAAAGATATTTGAGGTTCTCTTAATCTTACTCATTAGTGTATAACTAGATCAGTGATAAAGAATCTCATAGCTTTTAACAGCAATTAAAAATATGATCTGAGATTCCATAAATTCAAATTGTTCTATTTTGTTTAATACACTTATCACTATGTAATATTGTACACACTACACCAAATGATGTACCTGAATAACCATCTTAGAAGAGATCTGGTGGGATTAGAATTGATCTTGTAAAAGCTTTAACAAGTCTTAAGTGCAGTTGTGTATTGCAAGAAATTATTAAAATGTCACTGTGTCATCATCATTACATGCCATTTTTACTTTTTTTCCCAGTATTCTACTTATTCTTAATGCATGTACAATGTAAGCCGCAGCTATGACCTTATGAGAGTGTGGCATGATCTCAAATTAGTGTATATGCAACAATTGAGGAGTGTTTTTTCAAAACTTGATAGATGCACAAAATGCATTTCTGAGAAAAACGGCTTTTTGTATTTATTGGCAATACTAATTGGTTAGCACAGCAACTGTATTAATCATTCAATTCTCCTTCCTGAAACTGTCTCATTGAATGTGAAAAGAAACAAATAGCATATTTTAACTAGTGCAAATTTGAGGTTTGAAAATGTAGAGTTTTTTCAAAAACTGATAGATGCTGATTAACTTTTCTGCATGAGCGAGAAATTAACACATGAAGTTTTGTTATTTTTGTCATTTATTGTTTTTATTACTTTTTATTTATTTATGTATTTATTATTTTTTATTTGTTTTCATCTTTTCATAATACATAATGTATTATACAACCAACATATTAATGTTTATATGGATTATTTTATTCGGTATGAACTTAGAAACTAAGTACTGCTACATTCACAACAATATAATATTTTATTTTACTTATATAAGAAACATATTGAACACATACAAAGAAATTTCAAACCATATGAATATGTAAGCTTTAATCTTTATTATTATCTTCTAGTACATCTTTATAAAATTCTTTTGCAGTTTCTGGAATTTCAAACAATTTAGCTAATTTGTTTTGTTTTGACATGTCCACAATCTTTTATGGAGATTTAAAGGATGAATGAATTGAATTGAATTTTGAATATCCTTTCTCTTTTCTTTGCTCACTATTAATTTTGGGAACATTTTGAGATTGAAGCAGAAATTCACTCTAGGACTTGCTGCGCGGTTTCATCACATCCACCTTCACAAGCAAAGGAGGATATGTATTTTGAACTTCTTCACATACTTTATGGTCTTTCTTTGATTGCTTGGAATATGTTATGATTTGCTGGGTATTCATTTTGAAAGGAAGCTTTGACTTCAGTGTTTGTTTTGCACTTTCTTTCAAGTCCCTAATTTTCCAGTCTTTGAACAACACTTTCACAGAGCCGTGATTTTGTAATATCTGATGGTATTCATCAGGACCCAAGATACTTTTTTCTTCTTAATTCATTTTCAATTCTGTCAAAACTATCAGGAGGCATATAATTGTGCCCACGTATTGGGTAGATATGTAAAATGCGGGGAAAATATTTTACTCTTCTCCAGGAAAGCAATACGCATGAACATCATCACACTATTCTTGCTCTGACTAGAGCAAGAGTCTGAAATTAACGAATGGTAGAAGGAGTGTTGCTGGACATCCTTTCTTCCAGTTTCAACAAGAAGTGATGCAAAGCAGAGGCAACCTGGTTGCAGCCTTTAGCAGATTCAGTTTCTAACCTTGTATACAGGGAAATGCTGTCTTTGTTCTAGGTTTTAGAGGGAATCATAATGCATAAATTATACAGCCACAGCTGCCTTGCATAGAATACCTCGCTAACAAAGTTTAGGCAGTGGCTGATTCTGCTGCATATCAAAACAAATAGTGATTGCCTCGGCATTTTCCTCTTTCAATCGCTGATAAAACCTTTTTGAACACAGCTTGTGCAATCTGTACATGGTTCTTCATTCGTTTTTCTTTTCCACATCTGCTTCTGTCTTCTCCATCAGTCCCATTTTGCAGGTTGAGCATGTATCAGTGTGTGATGTATGGAATGAAAGATTGAAGAAGTTGTAAAATATGTCATTCAGGTAAATTGATGGATATAACCGTTTCTTCCACACTAGCCATGTGTAGGCTAGTGAGTCAGTTGGAGAATTTAATGCCATGTTGGTATGTTGGCCATAGTAGCTCAGATGGTTAGAGCAACCGCACGGAGAGCAGGAGAGAGCAGGAGATCCGTGGTTCAAATGCCGGCTATGGCATTGAATTTTTCAGTCTGGCTCTACTTATGTAAAATATGTATTTATATTTTGACACCGAGTAGATTGGTAGATTTCTTCACCTTCTTTTGTTGCAAAAGTTGGTCCATATTTTTCTGATATTAAGTTTTGGAGATAAATATCCTCTCCTTGATTTACCTCTTCTATATTGGCTTTCTCTACATCTGTACTTTTTAATGTCTTTCTTTATAGCAGCAGAAATGCCCTTCTGTAATATTCCTGTTCTGTCACCTCCTCTGGTTTCCTTTGGGGCATTCCCAGATAAGTGAAATTTTCTAGCCAGAAGATATAATCTATCTTTTGACAACCCTGTGATTCCTTGGAAGCTTGCAGTGCATACTGACAATACTCAGCCATTAGTTCCCACACTGTATTTAATGCTAACAGTCTGCTTTGTTTTTGCAGCTTCTTTTTTCACCATTCTGCAATTAGGAGATATAATACTCATATATTTCATAAGGAATTTATCTTGATCTATTTTGTTGAGCATGGAAAGATGTTGGTGAAATCCACTTATGTCAATATAAGTCAAATCAGCTACGTCACAATGCTTATGCCCTTTACTTTTAGGATTTCGTGGAGTGAACTCAAGACCATGTGAACATAAAATCACTGGAGTATGAGCTTTCCTTGACTTGCATTTTGATTTCCTTTCCTTGTTCTTACAATTCCTACCTCCTGCACATCCTATGACTGGTACAGTTTCACAATCTGAGCTCCTGTCCACTGTGCATAGTACAGTGCAGTGTCTCAACTAAGAATAAAAATGTCATTTTAAGTATAAAAAAGCTTTCAGAAATAAATGTGAAAGCCAAGCGCACAACCTGAGTTTGCAGTTATTGCCAACAGTGCAACAATGTACAAAGCTTGCAGAAATGATTGAGAATTCCAAGAAGTGAAACAGTATGATTGCAGTCAATGCCAAAATGCATTTCATAGAATTGAGATTGTGACACGGTGGATCATAAAATCATAAAATTGCATCTATCGACTTTTGCTTTAACTGAGCAAGTGCATATATCGAATTTTCAAAAAACTGCTAATATTCCCTACCTTCTACACAGGACATGAATCGAATTTTGCAAAATCTGATTTCACAGAACGATGCAGAAGGTGAAAATTATGCCGATACTATATATTAACTCAATTTCGTAACATGTTGCATTTATCAAGTTATAATGATATAACATGTTAGTGACATTTGCACTACATTATTGTATCATTCTGTAGTTATATGTTCTCAACATGTACTTGCCACTGTTTATGAGTAATATTAGTACACAATTTCTATAGTACTAATAATTTTAGGGATGATATTGTCGCCCTGGCTGTAGACTCGCGAAGCCGAAGCCGGTGGAGATTCGGAAAACTTCGGAACCAATCGTTACCGGTAGCGACAGACAGTTGAATGTAGGGTTGGAAAAATAAACAGTTTTAAGGTTCTAGCAATTTTGTAATGGTGAACAGTGTATTTCGAGGAGAATAAAGTGTAGTTTTTGTGTTTTGTAACCTCGTTTTATCATTTCACGAACCCACAAAGTCACAACTGGTGTCAGGAAGCGGGATAACTACATCACCGAACATTATGGCCATGGAATCGGCATTGGAAATGCTTTTGCAGAAGATGAACGAATTAACAGCGAAGTCGGAAGCGGCAAATAACAACTTGGCCGCGAAGATGAACGAGTTAACAACAAAAACAGAAGCGGCAAATAACAACATGGCCGCAGAATTGAAAGAAATAAAGACAGAATTGACCACAGAAATGAAGGCAGCGAACGACAGTCTGGCCACAGAAATGAAGGAGGCGAACGAGGTCCTCGCCGCCAAATTTGAGGAACAGTTGGCCGGCGTGAGGGATGACGTGACGGAGCTGGGCAAGCGGATGGGCCAAGTGGACGAGCGCGTCGAGGACCTGGCGAACCGCTTCAATGACCTAGAGGAAAAGGCCGACAATAACGCCAAGTCCCTGAACGCCATGGTTGAAGACGTCGAAGACCTCGCGAACCGCGTAAATAACCTGCAGGGAAAGGCCGACAACAGCGTCAAGTCCCTGAACGCCATGGTGGAGGACGTCGTCGGCAGGAGACTGAAGGATTTGAAGGCTGACGCAACGGGACGCGACACAACATCGGCGCGCGTCAAACCTCCGAAATATGACGGCGCGTCAACATTCGAGGTCTTCCGCCGCCAGTTCGACACAGTGGCCAAGCACAACAGATGGTCACCGGAGGAGGAGGCCACACAGTTAATAGCCAGCCTCCAGGGACGGGCCGCGGAAATCCTAAACGCGGTGCAGACAACGGCGGCGCCCAAGGACATCTGGGAGGCCCTGGAGAATCGTTTCGGGAACCACCGCTTAGCCGCAGCTTACCGCAGCCAACTAAAGGCAAGGTCACAGCAGCCGGGGGAGACGCTGCAGGAGTTAGCCATAGCGATTGAGCAGCTAGCTAGCAAGGCCTTGGTTGACCTGCCACTGGAGTTCGTATCCCGGGAAGCCGCCTACAACTTTGTCGACGGGGTAAGGGACACGGAGATTCGTCAGCGCCTAATGCTCGGCGATTATAAAACCATCCACGAGGCGCTGACAGCGGCATTAAGGATGGAGGCGGCCAGGGTAGCATCTATCCCGACGTCGAGAACGAGGAGTGTCCGCTACGCCGGAGACAGAAGACCAGCTGTGGGACGCCGGCGAACACCTAGTGGCCTGTGTTGGGGGTGTGGACAGCCCGGACACCTGCAGAGAGACTGCCCACACCAGGAAGGGCAGCGGGAAGAACGAGTAAGGCCCGGCGTGGAGAGGGGTACGTCGGCGCCATTACCACCATCCCCTCGAGTGACAATCCGCGCCGTCAGCCGGCGGATGGATGACAACCTCATCGCGGACGGCTGGGTAAGAGGAAAGCCGTGCTGCGTGCTGGTGGACACCGGGGCGGCCGTGACCATCATCAGACCTGACGTGGCGAAGGGTTTGTCGACGAGGAAACCGAGCCGACCATACCAGCTTGTGACGGCATCGGGCGACACCATGCCTGTGCAGAAGGAGGCCCTGCTGGAGCTGAACTTGGGACGGAGTGCCGTGCGTCTGTGAGTGTTCGTCACGAAGGTGGCTGAGGAGGTGATTCTGGGACTGGATGCCCTCAGGAGCCACGAGGCGACGGTCGACGTCGGTAGGAAGCTCCTGAGGCTCAACGGAGAAGAGGTTATACTCCGTCAACCAGAAGAGCACCTTGGAATTGGCAGGGTCGTCTTGAGCGAAGACGTGGTTGTCCCCGCGAGGAGCGAAGTGATAGTGACGGTGCGACCGGAAGGCCAGACAGCACGTTGGGTCCAAAGGCAGCAGGAGTACGACTTCACCTCGGAACATCGCAGAGGGAAGAGTCACGGTAACGCGGACGCTATGTCCCGAAGAACCTGTCCAGAAGATTGCGGCCAATGCACAAGAGTGGAGGGGAAGGTGTGTGCCGCAGCAGTTCGAGTAGTCACGGCAGTGCCTGCGGATGGCTGGGATAGCACAGGCCTGAGGAGGGAGCAGCTGGCGGACGCAGACTTGGGGCCACTCTTGAGGGATGTGGAGAACCTGGTGGACCACCTCCACGACATGCACGAGATGGCTCGCCAGAACATCCAGAAGGCGAGCGACCGCATGAAAACCCGATACGACAGGCAAGCCAACAGCCAAGGGTTCCGGCAAGGTGACCTAGTCTGGTTGTACCGCCCGACCCGGACCAAGGGACGCTGCCCGAAGCTTCAGCAGTCATGGCAAGGACCGTACCGTGTGGTGAAGAGGGTTAACGACATGGTCTACCGCATCCATAAGGTGCCCCGAGGAAAGATGTTGGTGGTACACCTGGATCGCCTGGCCCGCTACGAAGGCGCTGTTCGGGACGACCAGCCTTGAGGAGGGAGCAGTGTCGCCCTGGCTGTTGACTCGCGAAGCCGAAGCCGGTGGAGATTCGGAAAACTTCGGAACCAATCGTTACCGGTAGCGACACACAGTTGAATGTAGGGTTGGAAAAATAAACAGTTTTAAGGTTCTAGCAATTTTGTAATGGTGAACAGTGTATTTCGAGGAGAATAAAGTGTAGTTTTTGTGTTTTGTAACCTCGTTTTATCATTTCACGAACCCACAAAGTCACAATATACTTTCACTGCTGTGATCCATTCGTCTTCGTAGTATAAGGCAAAACCCTGGAAAAGCCTTATCCTTATCCTTATCCTTAGCGAGATTTGAACTCTGGATCTCTTGAGAGTGAGGTACATATGCTACCTCACACACGGAGGTGGGCAAGAAACAGATTATTTATATTATATAGTTATAATATTTACTTATTACGTTTATTACCTCTAAATTGGAGTCGTCACTTTATAGTGTCGTTTTGAAAAACACTCCTCAATTAGATCTTCAATATAGGGTTATCATGGTTTAAGGATGACTCGAGTACACTTGACATTAAAGGCACATAATGCTGAGCGCCTCATATATCACAACGCAATTGGGGCAAATGGTTTTAGAAAATTTACCGACTGAATTGTACATCCGCTAAGCGTCGAGTATTTCTCATTTTGCGAGTAACTGATCTTGTATCTTGTAAATGTTTGATTCACCTATTGGTTTTAAAAGACATAAAGTTACCATTATTAATAAAGACATTTTAATTAAGCGTGAGAATGACAAAAAGTTTATATCATGTACTGATAAACGTAAGACGTTTATGCTGCAAAAACAGTATATCAATTTGACGGTACCTGGACACTTTTGACAACACTACGCTCCGAGGGACTTGTCCGAATGTCGGATAGCGCTGCATAAACTCCTCTATGCAGCGGTTTAAACTATATATGTCGCACTAATTTTAATGCCGGTAGGAAAGTAGCATTCAACCTTGAAGACGCGGTGCTCTGTCTACAGAGTAGAAACGTGCTACTTTACATGTGTACTAGAATGATAATCATGAATACCGTAAAGAGAGGTGAATGGCGAGGCCGGTTGTATAAGTTATTAGCGCAGTCACACTCGTAGTAGTTAGTTACTGTTCCACAAACATTAACGCTTCTTCTCCGTAGATGACGCTATAATTTCAATATAGACTCACCAATCAACTATGACGTCATTCTTGCTCAATTGGAGGGCGGGAAATAATGAATAAAAATGAAAACCGTGTACAAGTCAAATACACATCTCCCGGGCCCCCCAAAATCGACGTCCCCGTCGATTATATACTTATAAGCATTTTTTCCGGTAACTCTTCGGACCCTGGGTTTATTTGAGCATCATTTCACCCATTTCATTCATTGACCGATATTACTTACGTTGCAGGAAGTTATTTAAAAACAGAGAGCGTGGGAAGAAAAGAAAAGAAAATGTGTCTTCAGAAATCATATTAATTCAGTGAAATAACAACAAATCATGCAACGAAGTAAAAAAGCTTGATCATCTAGATTCTACTATAGTATAGTAACGCAAAGATTGTCCCTGTAAGGAATGTGCTGTGGGACAAAGACGGCGATTGTGTGTGGCAGAGAACACCTGCTACACAGGGAGCAGACCGTTAAAAAAACATGTGCCGTATTCACTCTGTACATTAAAACCTAGGAGATTCATTCACAAAAGTAGAAGCCGTCAGAATGTTTGTGAATGGTCTGTAACTGTGCTGACAGGGGGTGTGATAAACCTGTCCAGGGAGGGTGTGGGAACCTTCGCCAACCTCCCTGCGTCTCGTCCATCGGAGACACTCTCCTGTGGAGGAGTATATGTGAGATATTTCAGGTGCGTAAGTTGGCATTTCTGCGTCACTGACGTACAGCAAGAGAGGTGGGAGGTGGTAGAATCGTTTCACGTTGATTTTGCGTTGGTGTGAAAATGTGAAAATCTTTTTAAAGTACTAGTGAAAATAGAGGAAAATTGAAGTTATTGTTTGCTTTATTAGTGTGAAATTGATGAACACGCATAGCGTAACAGCTCAAGAAATACCTGACTAATAGTGCAAAAGAAGACAAGCTATTCTACAAGAATAAGACTACAAAATACCAAGTGATATGACGTGAACATCTGTAACAACTAGAAGTGCTGTGAAAAAATAAGAGCTCCTTCATTTATACCAGGTACAATCACCATTTAAGGCAAAGAGGCATTAGATGAAGTTGCATTAGGTTTACTTACGTCAACTTTAAATTACAAATCTGGGTTTTGTGCATTTCTGCAGAAAGTAGAACAGTTTATTTTGACCATCATTATATTCCGTAATCCCTGGCCCACACCTCCCCTCCGCTCATAACATATTCCACCTTACGAGAGTGTAATGACATAGCGGCTGTTTAATGATTTCAAATCCGACACCACTTTCTTCTGCTTGCTGTACGTTAAAGGGAAGAAAACAAAAATGTTCATGAATTATGTAAGAAATTTGTCATTAACTGTTGGCATGGTTCGTGTAGTATCAATGGATTTACGATTCATTAATTTTAAGGCACTGGAACAAAAACTGGTTAATTTGCACGTGAAAAGGAATACACGTTAATTTATTTGTATTTTAAAGGGAACAAATTCACAAAATGATGCTATTGGGAGAAATTTGTCATTATTTTACTCTTTTTTTTTTTTGTGTAATTTACGTCCTCCGCCGTTGATTCATATCGGGTGATGAATGGAATGGGGGGGCCCAAATGACCTTGTTGTCGACGGGCCCTTAAACACCACACTCACTCACTGAATGGAATGGGTGAAATGAGCCCAGGGTCCATAGAGCTTAGAGTTACCCGACATTCTTCTTTCAGGATAATGGAAATCCCCGGAAAAAACCTTATCCAGGCAGCTCACCCTGACCGAGATTCGAACTCAGGACCTCTTGAACCTGAGGCAGACGCGCTACCATCTACGCTATGAGGCGGGCTTACTCTTCTTGCTGTTCACAGAGTATCCATAGATTTTTTTTTTTTTTTTTAAATTTTCTCTATTTAGAGAAGAAATTCACAATACGCGTCAATTATGTGAGAAATTTAATTACTTTTAAGTCATTGGAACAGAGAAAGGAAAATTTCCATGTGAAAAGAATACTTATTCATTTATAATTTTCTAAAGTGAAGAAATTCACAAAAGTACACATAAATTATGTGAGTTGTTCTCATGGTGTGCATAATATCCATACATTTATAATTCTTTATTTTGAATGTATTGGGACAGAGAAATAAGAATTCTACACTTGAAACAAATATAAGTTAATAGACAACCTGCAATTTATCCTGTCTTGTGTCCCAATGCTTAAAATTAATGAGAAATAAGTCTATGGACACCATCCAAACTGTGAAACCAGTGAAATAATGATAATTTTCCCATATAATTCATATATATTTTTGTTATTTTCTTATCCCTATATACGTATAAATTCTTTCTGGAGTACAAGGAAAGTGATACTAGACAGGGAAATATAAGACAGCTGCCATGTCATTACACATTGCTTGAGAGGGGGGTTGCGCTTAGGGCTATGATCATGGAATACAATAACTGCCGTTATTTTCACTAATGTATAACGTCCATGGGAATCATATAGCAGATAGTAAAAAAGGTAGTAATAGATACAGTATTTTGATGTGATGATATTAAAGGTTACCTTATAATGCTGCTTTTCTGCGTATATAAGTAATGCAAGTGGTGAAATATCTACAAAAGAACAGAGCTCACATTTTAATGTTAGTATAGTTTTATGGTGAGAATATCAAATAAATGTACTACCTCTCTGGTGAAATAAGATTCATTGTTGTAAACAGAAGAAGAGTTTGAAAAGATAAATTGGAATTAACACTGTGAAGTAATGTAATAATTAAAATTATCCTATGAGTTGACTGACACACACTGTACTTCACATACCACAAGTTTTCTTTCAATGTGTTTCACCTCCACTGAAGTCATTATCAAGAGAGAGTTGAAATTTCTTGATAATGCCTTCAAGTGGAGGCAAAATGCATTGAAAGAGAACATGTATGTAAAGTACAGAGTGTGTCAGTCGACTCATAGTATAATTTTAATTAGAAGAAAAATTAACTACTTACACCAAGGTTTACTAAAATGAGCTGTATGCAACATTTACAATACTTGCTGTTTAGCGAGAAGCATTTCAGCATGTTATTTAAGTACCTATTTGACAGCACGTAAAGTCTCTCATATCTGTATATGTATACTATTACCAGTCATATTTTGTATAAATTGATATAGTTGAAATGATTTCTGATAAAAGACGTTAATCTGATACATTCTGTTGGATTGTAATTAAAACATGGTTGTTGTTATTGTTATTATTTCAATTAGAGGGACTACAAATAAACTGTTATACCTGCGGCTAATTTGTTGTTTATTCTGCTGGTCTCACTCTAAGCCTCAAGTTACCATTTCTCATCAAGAGAACAGCCTAATATGCACTGATATCACAATGTCAACATGGAAGTAACAAACCCTATCCAGTACTTGAGAGCCCTCAGCGTTAAAGCATAACCAAGAGATGGTTTTTTATAAACATGAATGGAGCAGTTTTGGCCAAAGGTAACAATTGGGAGGCATAGCCGAAACATTACAGTAACTAAAACACAATGGTGTTTGACAGGAGTCGTCCTTCTCACACAGCACTGCAATTACGGCTGTGTTTTGGTCCAACATGTGACAGTTTTCCAATAAACGAACATCTCAAAAGGTGGGTGGGTCACAGGATTTCAGAGAAGCAAGAACTACTTCTGCCATTAATAACCAGGTATTTATAAAGGAAGACTATTTCTTAACTCTCTCCACTTTTCATATTTGCTGTAGGTGTAATAGTTTTGCCGAAACTACCAGATGTTACTAACATCACTAATTTTTCACACTGCAACAAAGCTATATTGATATGATATTACAGAAACCCACTAAGTATTATCATCCTGGACTGGTATTAAACCAATAAAGTTGAACATGGGGCTGTTTTTAACAGGCATAGTTTGAACCTTTGTAGTGAAGTCCAGTGTACAATAAATTTTCAGGTCTGTTAAAAAGAGGGCACCTTTATATAAATGGCTTTATACAGATAAAAAAGCATTGGTTTCAATATAATGATATCCAACATGCACTTCGTTTGCAAGAACTGCAGCAAACCTCTGAAAAAGAAATCCCCCAGGCATCTGCACAACAGTTTTGTAGTATCATCTGGAAGCGATTAACATCTAGACACTTGAGACATCACACAGTTTGTGTGCAGAGAAACATGGTTAGGCAAAGTTATTGCCTGGTTAAATTCTGTTGCTCATGACTGATGCAGTCATGTGAGCTGACAATTAAGTGTTCCATAGGGGATCAATGTGTGTGCTTGCAGGCAGTATTTAACTAGTACAAAAGTGAATCGAGAATATATTGACACATTGCTTCACTCACACTGTTTATTCACAGGACATGTTTCAAGAGCTCTTGCTCCTATCCTCAGCTGATACTCGAGGATAGGAGCAAGAGCTCTTGAAACATGTCCTGTGAATAAACAGTGTGAGTGAAGCAATGTGTCAATATATTCTCGATTCACTTTTGTACTAATTTGTGCTTCACTGTCCCTACGCTTCTTTCAAGTTTATACTTTGAGTATTTAACTAGTTCTGTTCCTTAGCCATTACATGCCATAATGAGCCTGAGCATAATTTTTTATAGATTAATATTTGTCTTTGTAGACTTTTCATAATACAGGATGACTGCAAAGTTCTCTTCCCTCTTAATAAACAACATAAACCCCAGAACTTATCTAAATAAATTGAACAACAGTTCTTCAGAGCTAGTTTTATTGAGATATAAAGCACTACTTGCCCAACAGATCAGTGTATGTGTGTTTGCGTGCGTGTGCGTGCATGCCATCATTCTCATAGCAAAGGATAATGCACCACCAGGTTGTCTATGACATATTTTGGAGTGTTGCTAATGTAACTTCAGTGAGAGCTTGTCACATAGTGGTATTGTCACAGGTTTGCGAAACAAACCCTTTATGAACTCTCATAAGTACGTCAACACATGTACTGTGATCACATTACACGTACTGGTAGGCAGGAAGTGGTAGCAGCAGTACAAGAGAAGCACGCCTAATTCAGTGTGTAGAGCTTCATTAAGATATTTATTTGTGTACTGCAATGACATAATGGGCAGATGCTCCATTATGCTGAAACCAACATGTCTGTTTAATTCCTTGCTTCTCCAAGAAAACAGTTCTGCAACATATTCAGGTACATTCACAGCATCATTAAAAGAAAATGGCCCAAACAAGCATCTGCTAACCATGTCTGCCCCATTAACAAATGTGGCAAGTTATTTTGTAACTCTTCATAAAGATATAAATTTCTGTTGCATCAAAAACTACATGTTGTGCTCAAGAATTCCAGCAAATTCACTTTGCCTCATTTTGGTATTGGGTCAAACACCTGAAGGAGTGCCACACGTGTGCATTCTCCAGTCCATATCAACATCCAATAATTGTTGGGCTGGGTAAGCCAAAATGAGCACAAGTCCAAGTCTTGTTCCATGTGCTTCTGTCATTGTCAAATGAAATATTCCCAATTCCACAGATCTTATATCTCATCTGCAGCAATCTGCCCACAGAGTCCTCAGTGAGTCAACATGTTTCTCTTCTTATGAAAGATTTATCACTTCTTTCTTTGTCCTTCACTGATCCAGGAGTGAAGAGTTTATCTTCCCACCACAAATGCTTTACTTTCAAAGGAGGATCTCATTGAACCTACATCCAGAACTTGCAAAACATTTATAAAGGCCTAATGGTACTTAGTGGCTACCTTGTAGTTTTTAATGTATCTGTATCAAAATAATATGTTTTAATTTCATTATTTATTTTGTATGCCTGTTATTTATCAGCAATTCTGAAATGTACATATGCTAAATTATGTCAAAAACTATCACTATTAGTAATTCAACTATTTCCCTTCATTTCATCAGTCAGTGATCTGGTACCATCGTCAGCAATAGTTTCTTGTCTCATCTAAGAATTCTAGGTGTTTACAAGGTAGACTGTATGTATAATGGGTTTTAGTCATGTTGATAAGAGCTTTTGTCATGCTCATCTTAACTGTCATAAAGTTCAGCTTACTAAGTAAAAAGAAATTATAAAAGAAATACTTGCTTATAGAAGTTTAGATTATTACAATAAAGACAAAAGTTGAAGGCATATGAATATGGCCATTCTTTTCACATACACCAAATGTAGTAGATGTATATTGGCAACTGCTGCATACATCAGATACATTAAATATCCTTAAAGCATTAAAATCTTATCTTGAACCCATGATGCATGTTTCAGTAGAATTTTTTTTTTTTTGTTAATTTATTTTATTTTTTTATTATTTTTGTTTGTATACGTTAAACACTGTGATTCTGTCCTGAGCATGAATCACTTGACATATATTAACACAAGCATCATTTGTCCCAGTTTCGATGTACATGTTCATATCATATCAAAACACAAAGGAAAGAGAAATTCAGTAAAGTTATTTATATATTAATATTTTAGAGTGAGTTTGAAACGTGACACATATGCCTGATCATTTTAATAATAACGTAGCACTTTAAAATTATTTTTAAAAACACTAATTCATTGCTTTTCAAAGTGTGTGGTTTATATTTTCTTGTATACTGTATGTTTATATTTGAGATAAACATTTTGAGGAAGGAATGATTGTTTTCAGGCTTTCCAATATTGAATAAATATTGAGTGATAAGAAGTACATAATTCATGTTCAAAGAATTGCAGAAACAAGATTTTTGTGGTACCATTATCAGAAAATAAAATTATGCAAAATATTATTATAATGGAAAAATCAGTTGTACTTTCAAACTAGCCGTGTGTAGGATGCACTATGAAAGGATAGAGCCAGACTGAAAAATTCCATGCCATAGCCGGGATTTGAACCACGGATCTTCTGGGTTCCATCCAGCCGTTCTAACCATTTGAGCTACTATGGCCAACATGCCGACATGACATTAAATTCTCCAACTGACTCGTGTTTCTCCCGGTAAACCACTTAGGAGTTCTCATACACACATGAGACAACTACCTTAATGGCGACTTACTATACTGTAAGTACTTTAAGGCCCGGGCTTTATAGTTTGGACCACTATTTGGTACAATTAATGGAAAAATTAGTTGTTCTTTCACACTAGCCGTGTGTAGGACGCACTATGAATTATAATATTGGCATTTATCGCTTCTAAATTGAGTGCATTTAGGGAAGGTGATATTTTCATTTGACCACATAAAATTGGATGTCCCATGGTCTATTTGATAAACATTTTAACAGTCGCATACCAATGAGGGGGAAGGCATCTGCAAAGGAATCCAAAGTTTTTCCCATTGTTTCTTATTTATTGAGAAATTTGTTTCATGAGTTATTGTTATGTTGTGCAAATTGAACGATACGAATAAAAATGAGATGAATCTCTAAAAGGGATCACCATCTAAGTGTGAGATTCAAATTGAAAGGGATTGGAATATCACAATTAAGATAAAAATTTACTTGCAGCAAATGCTTTGCATCTCCTTCACTTGAGATACAACCAAATGTTGGGTTCTGGTATTTATCATTTATTGTTTACAGCATTAATCAGAGGAAATTTTCACGAATTTCATCCTGTTCCTCTTTGTCTCTGGTTTTTTTTTTTTTTTTAATTGGTTTAGTTTGCTTCAAAATCTTGGCAACTAAGGTATAAATTGCAAATTTCAGGCTAAATTTCACTAAGTTCTATTATATGTCTCAGCTTCTGGGAGTGTGCAAGAGGAAAAGCACTGCAATGGTCATGTATTTGACAAGTGTGGTGACTAAATATTGAAAAGGATAACAAATATGAAAAGACTTTACGTATAGAAGCAGCCTTCCAAACAGCCTTAAGGTTTTTCTGGGGTTTTCCATAAAGACGAATGTTGGGTAACTCTAAGCTCCATGGAACCTGGGCCCATTTGAGCATCATTTCATCCATTCCATTCATCATCCGATAATGACTTAAAAAGTTAAAGCACGTAAATTGCAACCAAAAAAAAAGAAAACACAAACAGGCTTAATTATTCATTAATGCTTGTTTTAAATTTTTCGTTTTCAAGTAATGCATAAATGTTTCAAAGTAAATTTGAAAGTAAATTTGCACACAATGAGGATGATATTTTAGTTATTTCTGTATATAACACAAAAGCATGGACGTGTGTTGTATATTTTCACGATTACATCTTATAAATTATCTAATTTCTATGTCTTCAGTAATTTCCAAAACATTTTTAACTATTACATTATAAGAATTAATCATATATAATTCCTTCTTTGCTGGTGATATTCATGTAATAAATTGTAGACAGCATATTGCTTATTAATTATGATGTACATTAGTGAAGTACAAAGAATAATACTGTGACAGGTTTTGAATAGTTTGTTTTATAGAAACTCTTCTTTCATAAAAACCTTTTGGAAGGTGTAAAATATCACATTTCATCTTAAAAACTAATAGTAATTAGTGATGTTATTTGTTTTAACAAATGTGAGAAGTTTAGTATAATTTCGAGTCAAACTAGTACTTGATGCTCCATATATTGCTAGCATCCTTAGCTAATGTTGATTGTTGAATTTTGATTTGGTGAATTCCTTGGAGGCAATAGGGGTGTCTTTGTTGGTAACTTGGGTTTTCTTCAAAGGTAGTGTTGAAATTGAACAGTTTTTCTTCATATTTCTTTATTAATATCTTTTCCCATGTGGTTAAAGCTCAAGCATCAAAGATGCCATTCCATCTAACAAAAAATCTGGTATATACCAAATTGAATGCTGTGACTGTAGTCAAATTTATACTGGAAAAACCAAAAGAAATTTAGAAACAAGAGCAAAAGAACACCTAATGAACATGAAAATCAGCACTTGCCATACATTTTTGGGGAAAAAAAACCGTAACATAAATCCAGAACCAAAACTACTGAAACACACAACAGGAGAACAAGAACTGTCCACATGGGAACAAATTTTCATTTCAAAAAATAGAAACAAAGTATCCAATTTCAACATTCCCCAAAAAGATTTGTTCAGCAAATTCCTCAAACCACCACCAGAGGAGACCTCCGACAAAATATCGCCAGCTACACCCCTGAGAACCAGTCGATGTCTGGTTGACAATGGAGGAAAGTAGCCTCCGAAACATGCTCTGGGAATTAACTTTAAAGAGAGTCGATTAATGACACTAAACAACACTTACTTTTAAATTTTTCCAGTACATGTTTCAGAGGCTTTGCCTCTATCCTCAGCCGGCCATCGACTAGTTCTCATTGGTGTAGTTGACAATATTTTGTCACAGGTCTCCTCTTGGCGGTTAAAGAAACTTGCTGAACAAATCTTTCTGGGGGATGTCGAAATTGAATACTTTGTTCCTATTTTTTGAAATGAAGATTTGTTCCCATGTGGATGGTTCTTGTTTTCCTGATGTATGTTTTAGTAGTTTTGGTTCTGGATTTATGTTGTGGTTTTTTTCCCAAAAATGTGTGGCAACTCTGATTTTTCTAATTGTTTATATTTTATGTTTCTAAAGTGTTCCTTTTCTCTTGTTTCTAAATTTCTTTTGGTTTTTCCAATATAAATTTGACTACAGTCATTGCATTCAATTTGATATATACCAGATTTTTTGTTAGATGGAATGGCATCTTTGATGTTTGAGCAAATTAGGTTTTTTAAGGAGAAATGGTTGACTGGTGCTAGTTGAATGTTTTGTTTTTTGAAGACTTTTTTGAATTTATCATAGGCCCATGGATGGTAAGTGAATTTTTTGAAAATCATATTAGTTTCTGTAGCTGAGAGGGTTGTGGTTTCCTTTAGTAGCTTCTTCTTTTTTGCTAAGTTCACTTTTTTGTCCACTGATGATTTGGGAAAGTTATTTTTTTGTGCTATTTCAATTATTTTGTTGTATTCTGTTTTGAACCGCCACCAGAGGAGACCTGTGACAAAATATCGTCAACTACACCAATGAGAACTAGTCGATGGCCGGCTGAGCATAGAGGCAAAGCCTCTGAAACATGTACCGGAAAAATTTAAAAGTAAGTGTTGTTTAGTGTCATTAATCAACTCTCTTTAAAGTTAGTTTATCATAACAACACTGTTTTCAACACTTCCAAGAAAGGAAATGCTCTGAGAAATTTAAAAGTAAGTGTTGTTTAGTGTCATTAATCGACTCACCTTTAAATTTAATTTATTACAACACTGTTTTCAACACTTCCATGAAAGGAAATTACTTTTTAATGAATCGATTTTCTGTTCTATATCGTGTTTATCATTCCAAAAATGGTACACTACTGTCAGTTTATCCATTTCTTTGTTCTTGATGTTCCTAAAATGCTCTTTAAGCCTAATGTTCAAATTATTTTTAGTTTTGCCAATGTAAAAGCAGCCTTTGCAATTTATTCATTACCACCTGATTTTTTGTCTGTGGGTTTCTCTTTTGTATTATGTGATTTTGAAAGGTGTTGTACACTGAATTTGTTCTGTGGGGCCAAAGTAATGTGTTCTCTGAAGACTTTTTGGAGAAGGTATGTAGCTCTAGGATGGTATGTAAATTTTCTATATGAAATGTTATTACTGATTGCAGAAAGAATGGTTGTTTGCATCTGTTTTCTTTTGAATTTATCAATTTTTTTTTCCAACTCAGCACTGAATCCATTGTATTCTGCAATGTGAATTATCTGATTGGTTTAAGGGGACATTTACCAGCCTTAAATTAAACTGTTAATAACATCATGCTTGGGTTGTATCCATCTCTTTTTTTTTTTTTTTTTTGAAATTTTTTTTGTGTGTGTTTCTCTCCTGTATATGCCAAATTTCTAGGTTTCTGTGTTTTCTGATTAGTTTCAACTCTAAGAAAGGGATTTTGTTGTTTTTCTCTTTTTCAATAGAAAATTTTACTACAGGATTCTGTAAATTAAGTATGTGTGTGTAGTGTTTAACGCCCGCTTTTACTACATACGGTACCGCAGGCAATGACACTGATAATACATGAGATGAAGATGGAGCACCGGTGGAATGAGATGGCGGGGGAAACCGGAGATCCTGGAGAAAACCCGCCCCAGTGCCAATTTGTCCACCACAAATCTCACTTTGCGGTCGCCTGGGATCGAACCCGGGTCACCTTGGTGAGAGCCAAGCGGTCTAAGCACTGAGCCACGGCACGGCCATAAATTAAGTAGTCCTGACACATCATCCACCTGTTTCCCATTTACTAAAAAATTAGTGGGAATGGCTTTGTGATATGGGTTTCCAATGGTAAACACTAGCAATGTACGGAGCATCGAGTACTGGTTTGTCTCAAAATTATGTTAATTTTGTATTTCATTGTATCTAGTCCTTACTCATAAGAATGAAAAGTTGACTTTGTATATTTGTACTTTCTCTACTGCTTACCCATAGTAATTGAAAGTATTGCATTCCATCCAAAAATTTGATACCAAGATTTCCTCACAAACAGTGGTTTTGAGATATCCTGAATAAAAAAAATACATTCTCTAGAAAAACATTCACATATCTGTGAACAGCATAACTCAAAAACAAGAAGTTGGGTTATGTAACGAGTGTCTCAAATGAGTTTGTGCAGTGTACTCAGACACTTGTGGCTGTGGTTAAGTTGGCAGCAGAAGTGCGGCAAAGGAACATTGACCTTCGAGCAGGTAGAGACTGTCTTTCGTATGCCTGCTTGAATAGCACAGTGAGAAGCATGCTTTTGTAAAGTGAAGTCAATATGTTGACCACTGAACAGAAAGCATTTTTAGTTGAGTGTGTGTTCCTTGATGGTGATAAGATTTCAGACAGTGTAAAACAAAAGTTTTCTGAATGTTTTCCACATTTGTTATATCATCAAAACAACATATTGATCAACTAAAGGTAGAAATCACAAACTACATACATTCCATTATACAGGAAACCATACACAAAAGTTTTCGGAAGCAAGTGCAAAGGAATCGAACTCTTCCTAGAGGAAGTAGGACATTTCCAACATCATCTGTGACCTAGGTAAGTAAGTAATCTCAATTCCATTGTGTAAGGACTATGATACGATGAAACACAAAATTAATATAATTTTGAGTCAAACTAATACTCAATGCTCCACTTATTGCTAGTATTTACCTAGAACGCATTTCGTTAGGATCTTCCTAACATCATCAGCTAATAGACGTCGGTTCTGTGAACTCCTCGGAGGTGATAGGTGCGTCTCTTTCGGTATCTTGATGAACTTGAAATTTGGGTGTTCTTCAAAGGTAGTGTCAAAATTAAACAATTTTATTTCATATTTCTTTATGAAGATTTTTTCCCACTTGGTTAATGCAGCTGGACCTTGGACACTTTTTAATAAATGAATTTCTCGTTCTATATCATGATTCTCCTTCCAAAACTGGTACGCTATGGCCAATTTATCTATTTCTTTGTTCCTGATGTTCCTAAAATGCTCTTTAAGCCTAATTTGCCAGCTAATGGCACACCATACACCTATTTTTTCTTCAAGAAGGGGTGCTTCATAAACAATATTAGGTTTCTCAGAGCTCCAAAAGCATATCTTAGGGGCAACTTAAAATGTAAGATGTACAAGACAAACTCACACACTCTGTAAGAATTAAAACAAAATATCCACCAGGAAATTGCTAGCATTTTAAACCATGAACTTTGGCAAGTAATGGATAGTTCCCAAAACATGTGCCAGAAAAATGTATAGACATGGCCAGTTTCAGCATCTTCTTTCACGGAGTTGGTAGGTAAAGTCTGTAAAAGTAGTTTTAAAAAGTTGTATGATTTTCATCCGTGCCTTTCTGTGATAATGACAATCAGCAACGAGCACTGAGGATGTGGACAGGAAAAATACTGTGCCGCCGGTTCAGAGATTTTTGTCTCTCGTGGTATTGGTATGTTCATCAGCTTTGCACAAAATTTAGAAAATGTAGACTTTTTTTTTTTAATGAGATCAAATAAAATCTGGCTCTGGCAATTTTTTTCTTAATGAGGATGATGTTAAACCCTATCAGTATGTTTATAATAATAAATTATTGACAAGCTTCACTTCTCTGTTTTTTAATTGTCTAATCCTCCAGGACTAGTTTCACAATGTTTCCTCCGCAACTTCAGCTGGCACACTGATTGTTCTATGGCTACTGCTGTTAAGTCATGGATTATTCAATATTGTCTTGCCATCTATTGGAAGCAAACAAAACTTATTGACCGAATCTATTGGCAGTATTTGAAGATTCATTACATTTCTGTTTTTCAAGATAAGCATTTTCCCTCAAACCATTAAATCTGTCGGTCCATTTAATTGAATTTAACAATTTATCTTCTGGTTTTGTTTCATGGTTAAATGAGCGATAGTGATGTGCCAATGCTGACTTATCAGTCTGTTTATATTTAATATTCCTAAAATAAAAAATTCACTCCAAATTATGTTTAATCCTTCCAGTGTAAACCTGATTGCAATCTAAACAGTTAAATTGATAAATGCCAGATAACATTTCAGATAAATATTATCTGAAATGGATAGAGTCAACATGAAAAATTCAATGCCATGGCCGGGATTTGAACCACGGATCTCCTGGTTTCCGTCCAGTCGCTCTTTACCTTTGAGCTACCATGGCCAACGTGCCTTCCTGACATTAAATTCTCAAGTTGACTCGTATATTTCCCCGGTAGACCACTAGGGGCTCTCGCATCTGAAAAATTCAATGCCATGGCCGGTATTTGAACCACGATCTTCTGGATCCAAAACCTTAGCCAATATTTGGCTATTGAGAAGAAATTTTTAATTTCCATCAATTAACTTAAAAACAATATTAATGTAAGTTGGCCATGATAGCTCAATGGGTAAGAGCGACTGGATGGAACCTGTAAATCAAACTATTAAGAACAGCAGGCTAAAGTGAAAAAAGAGTTGAAATTGTTATTATTATGTAATTACAGTAAAGCCTGCCTAAAAATTTTAGAACGGAAATATTTTTCGGGAACCATTTGCCTAAATAACCTGATTAAAACAAATTACATTATGTTTAATGAGTTACCACATAAATACTTTAAAAAGTTCAATAATTTTGAGGGCAACTGCACTTTCACTGACGTTCCATAAACCATAGTCATAAATTGCAATCCTTCGAAGAAAAGAGAAAACAAACCATTAACTCCCTCAGCTCTCTGCCAACACAAGTGGTAAGGATACAACTGTTTTGCAGTGTGTTCATTCTCAGTTTCCTTGTTACAAGTGATGAAGTACGGATGGCAGAAAGCTGTGAACTTTGGTGATTTTTAAAAGCTAGTTTGTGGTGCAAATATTCTGTAAAATGAGCTGTAAACATAAGACATCGTTGGAGAAAAAAATTAAGCTTATTGAAGAACACGAAAAGAACAAATGTGTGTTGTTTAAAGAGGGGAAAACTCAGATTTATGAAATTTTGAAAAAATAATAATTAAAGACAAGTAATTAAAGGAAGCAGCAGGGCATGTGAAAACCGTCACAAAATCTACAGAGTATGATGAGCTATACCTCACTTTGTTCAAGTGGTTTGTTAGTGCATGCACTAAAGGAATTCCCAAGAAATTCCAATTTCCACATCTATTCATACACAACCGTCTGTTGCCCACCTTGGTAGCGCGGTGGTAGCATATCTGCCTCACATTCAAGAGGTTCCGTGTTCGAATCTCGGTCAGGGTTTTTTCTAGGGTTTTCCCTTATCCTGAAAGATGCATGTAGGGTAACTCTTATGTTTTATGGACCCTGGGCTGATTTGAGCATCATTTCACCCATTCCATTCATCGTCTGATATGACTTAACGTTGGAGGACGTAAATTAAAAAAAAAAAAAAAAAAAAAAAAAAAAAAAAAAAAAACCAACCATCTGTAAGACGGAAACCTGTGTAAATGGAAAATAAAGGCTGGAATGATCACGTTCCATTTTAGAGAGGTTTTACTGTATCAGTATGAGTTGATTTCCTTAAATGCTGAAATTTAATTTATTGTTATTTTTTATTACCTTTTGGTCCAGAAAAGGAAGGCAGACTCTATTTTCAATTCTAACATGAACTTTATAGCTTTTCCTGCAAATTTAGACGTTTTAAAGCATCATCTATGTATCTATCAGGAACTATAGCAAAAATGTCATCTACCTATTTATAACAAGTTTTAAAACTTAAAAAGAATGCTTTAATGACCTGTATTAAAAAAAAATATATAAAAAAGGCATATTAAAAGATCAGGAAGAAAAGTTGAAAGAGTACTACACATTGCTACACGAGAAGTTTGTTGAAAAAATGTACCATTAAAAATGGAAAAAAAAATTGTCCAAACAAAGATTAGTAAATAAATATAATTTTGAGTCGAACTAATACTCAGTGCTCCACTTATTGCTAGTATTTACCTAAAATGCATTTCGTTAGGATCTTCCTAACATCATCAGCTGTTGTCGACTAATGGACGTCGGTTCGGTGAACTCCTCAGAGGTGATAGGTGCGTCTCTGTTGGTATCTTGATGAACTTAAAATTTGGATTTTCTTCTAAAATTAAACAATTTTCTTTTATGTTTCTTTATGAAGATTTTTTCCCATGTGGTTAATGCAGCTGGACCTTGGACACTTTTTTCTTTCTATATCATGATTCTTCTTCCAAAAATGGTACACTACCACTGATTTATCTATTTCTTTGTTCCTGATGTTCCTAAAATGCTCTTTAAGCCTAATGTTCAAGTTCCTTTTTGTTTTTCCAATGTAAAAGTTGTGTCAGCCCTTGCAATTTATCCGGTACACACCTGATTTTTTGTCTGTGGGTAAGTAAGTTTAACAAAATCATCTATTAATTTTTTATTCAAACCTATAGAACTCAACCATTTTTCAAAAATATTAAAAGTTTTTCTCTAGGAATACTAGGAAATAAAGCAGCTACATTAAAGGAAACAAGTTTATTATTCTGCAATATTAGTGATATTTACAAATATAATTTGTAACTTGAAAAACTTCACTTATCTTTTAAGAAATTATTACTGTATTTCTTACAAATTGAATAGGATTGCAATTTCGTGAATAAATCATCCTCATCATCAGCTCGAACCATCAACAAACTCATTGTTAACGTTGTTAACAAACTCGTTGATCATTGGTGGATGATTTATTCACAAAATTGCGATCCTGTTCAATTTGTAAGAAATACGGTCATCATTTCTTAAAAGATAAGTGAAGTTTTTCAAATTACAAATTATTATATTGTATATATTTGTTTGTTTCACTGTTAATAGCTTCATATTTTACGTAATCACTGATATTATTTAGCAACTGAAAAGAATTGTTTATACTTAAGCTCTCAAATTTATCAAAAGGATTACATTTTTTATTTAACCATTTAGCTAAATTGTAAGCAGGTAAATTTATAAAATTTATGATGGGGTCTCATTTTATTTACAGGTTTATGAATTTTAGGAAGAGCATAAATTCCCGGTAAAACTGGATTACTGGCTTTTACAATATGTTTCTTCTTTATTTGGTATGATCACTTCATTATATGTTTTATTAGCATTTGCGATGCAAGATTTTAAAAAGTCATTATTTCTTATATAATCTTCACTTTGAAATAAAAGTTCTACTCTATTAATATAATTCAATTTGTCTAACACTAAAATCCTATTGCCTTTGTCAGCTTTAGTGACAATGATTTAATAATTTGTTTATTATTATTTCCTTTTGGATGGTTTTTATTCATATTTTGTAAGATTTTGCTGCATTTCAGTTTAGTGATTTATCATTTTCATTTAAATCCTGATTTAAATCCATAGCAATTTCAACATCTACAACATAATGATCCATATTTTTTTAAAAGTCTACATACATTTTTATACCTTTATTTAGAAATTTCAGTTCTTTTTCATTAAGATTACACTTTGAAAGGTTAATTACATTATCTCTTCTATTATTCTGTATAAGTGGTTTTAATTGCCTTTGATTTGAGAAGATTACAGAAGAAGACAGGTAGTGCGTTATGCAAGTTAGCTTTTTTGAAATGCTGCCATGACCAGTTTATTGTTCCACGCTTTGCAGAGATACATCACCACATTAACACGCATCAAGGACGACACCTCTTGCAACGTGCCAGTCTTGCACTAGTGAAGGAGAAGATACACTACACTTATTGTTTGTTGAACCATATCTCGAAGAGCTTCTGACCCTACTTCTGGAAATCTATGCAGCACTTCATGTCTTGGACTATGAATGGATTGACTTCTCGGTCGCTGCGCAATGCGAACAACATCAGGTGAGAATCATTGATCATCATATCAAGTTTAACAGACTTCATTGCACACAACAGGCCGTACCTTTGGATTCTTCGAAGCTGGTGGTTAATCTCACAGACCAAACATTAGACCAGTCTACTATTTCTGTGTTGTCTAAACGTCTTAATTTATGCCCTAGTACAAAGAATCATTCCAACCAAAATTTTATTAGTGGTACTGAACAAGCACTGATCTTTCAGCAGACTTAGCCGAAGAAGTACGCCTTGAAGTTAGCCTCATTTTAGCAAAGACCAAGAAACCCAGATCCAATCTGTCATCTGGTGGATTCAGAGCTTTGAGAACATTGCAGCAAGATCTCACTTTAACTGTGCTAAATGCTGATAAGGGGAATGCCTCCGTTGTGGTGGGGACTGAGGACTATAAGAAGAAGATGAGAGTTTTGTTACAAGATTCCGCCTTTAAAAGGCTAACCAAAGATCTAAAAGCCAAGATTATTATGAAAACTGTGAAATGTATTAAGACTTTGAGTCTAACTCCTGAAACTCGGAAGTACATTTTCCCACAGGCAGCAGCTCTTCCTAGATTGTACGGATTGCCTAAAATTCATAAACTTTGAGCACCCTATGAACTATTGTTAATACCATTGGCTCGCATACTTTTCTTCTTGCTAAATTTCTTACTACTCTGTTACATCCTCTAGTGGGTACTTATCACCATGTCAAGAATTCTAGTTATCCAATAGCCAATTTATCCAGGCGATTTCAGCCTTGAGGGTGTACCTGGAGGATATTTTGGTAAGTTTTGATGTAGAATCTTTGTTCACAAGAGTGCCTGTAGAAGATTCATTGCTGTTATCTGAGCATTTTCGTGAAGATATCACCCAGCTCTTTAGACACGTCACATCTACATATTTTTAAAGAGTGATCAGTTTTTTTTAACAGACTTATGGTGTGGCAATGGGCTCCCCACATCACCTGCCATTGCAAATTTCTTTATGGAAAATTTTGAACATATGGCTCTGGACACTGCTAAAAACAAACCTAAGGCCTTTTTTTTCTTTTAGATATGTTGATGACACTTTTGTTATCTGGCCCCATGGGGTGAAAGACCACCTTAATAGTCTTCACTCTAACATCAGATTCATGATGAAAGTTGAGAACAATAGCTCCCTTCCCTTTTTGTATGCTCTGCTATACAGGAGGCCAGACCACATCTTGGGCCATAAAGTATACAGGAGGCCAACACACACCAACTGCTATTTGGATGCATCCAGTCATCACCATCTTATCCAGAAGAGAACAGTCATATCCTCATTACTTCACAGGGCTTTTGACATAGCAAACAAGGACAGTATGCATCAGGAAATTCAATTCCTTTGGGCTACTTTGCTGCAGAATGTCTATAGCAATCGTGACATCAAGGTCTACTGAAGGGTGTTGGACAATATAACTAATGATTCCAAGAACAGAGACAACTGTTTAAGCAAGGCATTTATATTTCTTGATGGCTCTATTTCCAACAAGATTGCCTGCATTCATTCTAATTTTAGTATTAAAGCATACTTCAATGCACCTAAAAAGATCCAGCAATACATTAGACTGATAACAGGTCCGTTGAACCTTAAGGTCCCAGAGGTATATAAGATTCCTTGTGAACGTTTGTGTATGTTGGACAAATGGGATGCACAGTTGAGGAGAAGTGTAAAGAACATTGTCACATCAGGCTTCTTCAACCAGGAAAGTCAGCTGTAGCTCAATATTGTATAGTACATTCAAAAAATTAATTTTAATGATGCCTCGGTTCTGGAACATTCAGACAAGCATTTTGATAGACTTATTAAAGAAGCCTTCCAGATTAAACTCCATCCATGGAATTTCTATAGAGATTCGGGACTTCATTTGAGTACAGTTTGGGCTCCAGCCATAAAATATTCTTGCAATAGAAACCCCAACCAGATGACAGACCGCACAGAAAACTCAAGATGGGAGAATCCCAGTCCAGATGATGGACCATGCAGAAAACCCAAGAAGGGAGAATCCTTAACCAGATGACGAACCGCGCAACGTGAGGTCATCCTTCCCTTGAACCAGTTGGACCAATGACAGACTGCTATGCAGTGGCATGACACAAGCCTTACCGACGTGAGGAGCCTATATATATAGGGATGGTTGGCCAGCTCTTTTCATTCAGCTCCTGAAGAAGGCCATGGGGCTTGGAAAGGCTGAAAGCTTGAATTTAGTTACTTTGACATGGCTAATCACCAGTGAAGCTTTGATTAATAATTTATTTAATTTAGTTTTTTAACGTTTTAGTTTTAATTTTCATACTGAAGTTAAGATTTTCAAATAATTTGGATTCCAAATTAAGCCAAACTGAGTTACGTAAAACATTTAATAATGAAAGGTGTATATCGTTCTATATTATTTAAACTTTTTAAATCTAAATTTCTTTCAGCTTGAATAACTTTTTGTTGTGCCACAATTTGCTGAACACTACCATTTTGAAATTTAACGGTTTTTCTAACAAAGATGGACATTATGTTTTAAACAAAGATTTTAAAAAACGAATATCCACAAAATTATATTTCCACCTCTTGAAGTTTTAAACACAGTTTAATTTCAGGTTTAACTTAATTAAAATTCAAATTAAACGAGCAAGTATTCTTTTTTGAACTATTCATCATAACCTAATTTGTGACATAAGTAAAGCAAACCGTCAAATCAAATAATGTTTATTCTGTAAAAACTAAACTTACTGATAGTAAAGCAATACAAATATCTGTTGCCTTTTTCTTTTAATATATGTCAAGTTTGTCACAAATTGTTATAATTTATAATATTTGTATTGCTTCACTGTCAGTAGCTTCAGGTTTTTATAACAAAAAACTATCAGTATGCTATTTATGAAGCAATGGGTAATTTTTATATTGGCAGAATATTTTCTTACTTTTAACCAATATCACTGCATTTCTGACATCACCACTAATCCAAGTACAGTACTTCATTAATTCTTCCTTACAGCACCTTCCAGTCAAAGTTTGTTCACATAATGGTTACACTATTATTTCAGATTGTCTTACTGGAAAGTGTGAATAAATGGTATTTGGTTTATATTGATAGATAGCAAGTGTATAATGCCTCATCCCTTTTTTTTCTTTTTTTTGTAAATGTTATAGACTGGGGCCATTTATTTGCAAGGATTTTGAACAGCTTGCCAGCTCATGCTGAGCTGCATCAGCCCCCACCTTTTGCTGCTGCTCAAGAAATTGTTTCGCTCATTTCATGACACTAAAATGGAAGGACTTTTGTCCCGCAACTTACAGCCCTATAACATTCCTGTGTTCAGGATGAAGAGCTCATCATCTCGTGACAGTGATATAGAAGAACTTCACAGATGTGAAAGGATATTTGTTGATGGGGATTTCCTTAGGTTTGTATTGCAGTACTACACTTAACCATAATTAATAAAATGTTATATGTAACATTTCGGTTTCCTATTTATATAATTTCAGTTTTCTTTTTTTTCTTTTTTTCTTTTTTTTAGTTTGATTTATGAATCACTATGTTTACACTCAACTTCACTTACTATGTTGTTGTATAATTGAAACGTTTTCAAGATCATTCGATCTCATCCTCAGTCACCAAACATCTGAGGATGAGATCGAATGATCTTGAAAACGTTTCAGTTATACAGCAACATAGTAAGTTAAGTTGAGTGTAAACATAGTGACTCATAAATCAAACTCAAAAATGAAGAATACTTCACTGTTAATAATGCTTCTGCTTTTAATATTGAAACAATATATGTGGCGAGCAAATAGTTCCACTTTTACGGGACAGTTTGAAACAAATAGTGTTTAGCTCAGGGTAAAGCAATGAGGTTAATCTCAGGGTATGCATGGATATGTGTGAGAAGGATAGTTTAATGACACTGGAATGCCCGTTTCAAACTGATTTATTGACTGCTTCTTTTTCTCAGAACGTCAAACTTGAAGTTGTGGACCAAGGTTTATCAATATCACTGTTTAAAGTTACTGAAGGCGGAATGCTTATTACTCGATCACTTCTTAATTAGTTACGTATAAACTGACAAATATCTACTCTCATCACTTCTTGGTCTGCCTTTGACCAAGACAGAAGAAGTTGACCGCCCTAATCGGCTCCACGCCGTGGACTGAATGAATGACCACAGATGCACGTGGGTGTATCACTTACACTTTCTGAAAACCCTCTTTACACACAAAGATTCCCTTTGTGGCTATTTTGACGCCATTATGAAGGATCCGAAGAATGCCCTGTTCACCAAGTCAAGTGCTATCCTTTAGAAATCTGCTAAGGACACTGTTTCTTACATTTCTTTTGTTATAAAAAATATCCTCCCAAACTGCTATTCAACTCAACTGCCCTTGCACGTGTTGTAACAAAGAACCAGCATTCCTTTGAAATCCATCATGATTCTTTATACATTGCAATTCTTAATTTTGTTATCAATATTTAATTTTAGTTTGTTTATAATCTCAAGGTACTGTCTTTGGAGATTCAAAATTCTTTTGTCTATTATTTCATTTGGTATATTTTCCCACTTATGCAGAAGGAACTCATCACTCCAATATTTTGTTTGTTGACAATAAAAAATATAGTGCCAAGTGCTTGTCTTCTTTTTCACACATTGGACATCTGCCCTTATATATCCATTCCTTATACCCCTTAAGTATATTACTCCTGTTCTAAATCATGCCAACCCTTCTCTTTGCACTTTATCACAGATTTCAATATATTTTTCTCTTCCCCAATCATTTTTCAATGTTTTATATAATTTCAGAGAAATTTTGTTATTAACCCATAATTCCTGTTGTTCAATATTGTGACTTTGTGGGTTCGTGAAATGAAAAGTCCAATTACACAGAATTACGTAATGCACACAATTACGATTCACCAGTTCGTCCGTTACAATTTCACTTGCACTAGTAATTACGGACAATACTCCGATGCACGTACACAATTACGTAAATTCTTCCGTCGCACAGTCTTCTCTTCCACTAACACGGCGCTACTTCACTAGCACGTCAAGCACTGACTGACTAACTGTCTCTCTGAAACCCTTTTTATAGGAATGTCACTGTTTTCTCGACTTCTCCAGTTTCCAAAGGAAGGTTCCAGATGGCTGTGGAAGAGAGGGAAGGGGCCGGCAGCGCAAGCGACACTTCTTCCAACCTTCCCCCTCAGTTAGTGACAGAGACTGATGAGTGGGCGTGGCCCAGCTGTCTCGGGGTCCTTCCAGCGGTCGTCGGTCATCCCTTTCCCTAATTGGGTGACACTGCTCCCTCCTCAAAGCTGGTCGTCCCGAACAGCACCATTGTAGCGGGCTAGACGATCCAGGTGTACCACCAACATCTTCCCTCGGGGAACCTTCTGGATGCGGTAGACCACGTCGTTAATCCTCTTCACCACCCGGTACGGTCCTTGCCATGGCTGCTGGAGCTTCGGGCAGCGTCCCTTGGTCCGGGTAGGACGGTACAACCAGACCAGGTCACCTTGCTGGAACCCTTGGCTGTTGGCTTGCCTATCATATCTGGTCTTCATGCGGTCGCTCGCCTTCTGGATGTTCTGGCGAGCCATCTCGTGCATGTCGTGGAGGCGGTCCACCAGGTTCTCCACATACTCGGTCACCGGCTGCTTCGCCTCCGGAGGACTTCCGAAAGCCAGGTCACAAGGGAGGCGTAACTCTCGACCGAACATTAAGCTGGCTGGCGTCATCCCAGTTGTGTCGTGTGTAGACGAGCGGTAGGCCAGCAAGAACAGTGGCACCTTGACGTCCCAGTCTCGCTGATGGCTGGCCACGACCTTCCTCAGGTGTTCCTCTAAGGTCTTGATGTATCTTTCGACCATGCCATCCGACTGGGGATGTAGAGGCGTCGTGCGGGTCTTGTTCACCCCAAGCCTTTGTAATGCCTCCTTCATTAGGTTGGACTCAAAGTTGGTACCCTGGTCACTGTGTAGCTCTAACGGCACCCCAAATCGACAGAACACTTGCTCCACGAGGCAGTCTGTGATTGTCTTTGCCTCTTGGTTTGGGATGGCATACACCTCCGGCCACTTGGTGAAGTAGTCCACGACCACCATTAGGTACTTGTTGCCTCGGTCGGAAACTGGGAACGGTCCAGCAATGTCAACGGCGATCCGTTCGAATGGCGCTCCGACGTTGTACTGCTGCATGAGACCCCGGCTCCTAGTCTGGGGGCCGCGACTCGCCGCGCACACGTGACACTGACGGCACCACCTCTCAGCATCAGCTCGGAGTCTCAGCCAGTAGTAGCGCTGCCGTAGTTTGTCAATCGTTCGGTTGGCTCCCAGGTGTCCTCCTGAAGTACCGGCGTGCACTTCCTCCAAGACTTCCGGGACCTTACTCCGGGGAAGTACCAACTGTTCTCTCTGCGTCTTCCCATCGGGTGACTCCCATACCCGGAACAGCATGCCCTCTCTGGTCTTCAACGAGTCCCATTGGGCCCAGTACGACTTGTAGGTGGCGCTCCTCGGTGCGATGTCCTCCCAGGTTGGTCTCGTCCCTGCCTCCACTTCCCTCAAGAGTGGCCCCAAGTCTGCGTCCGCCAGCTGCTCCCTCAGGCCTGCACTATCCCAGCCATCCGCAGGCACTGCCATGACTACTCGGACTGCTGCGGCACGCTCCTTCTCCTCCACTCTTGTACACTGGCCGCACTCTTCCGGACAGGGTCTTCGGGACATGGCGTCAGCGTTACCGTGGCTCTTCCCTCTACGATGTTCCGAGGTGAAGTCGTACTCCTGTAGCCTCTGGACCCAACGTGCTGTCTGGCCTTCCAGGTTCTTAAAGCTCAATAGCCAGGTTAGGGCGGAATGGTCAGTCCTCAGGTGGAATGGCTGACCGTACAGGTACTTGTGGAAGTGCTCGAATGTCTTTACTACCGCCAGTAACTCCCGTCGGGTGACGCAGTAGTTATTCTCTGCCTTGGATAGCGTCTTGCTGTAGTAGGCTATCACCCGCTCATGGCCGTCCTGGATCTGCGATAGGACACCTCCAATGCAATGGTCGCTGGCGTCGGTGTCCACAATGAAGGTGCCAGCCGGTTGTGGGAAACCCAAAATTGGAGCACTGCACAGGGTCTCCTTTAGGTGCTGGAAAGTGTTTTCGGCGTCCTCCGTCCACACATAAGGCCAGTGTTCCTCCGTCAGGCGGGTGAGGGGTTTAGCGGTGCTGGAGAACCCCTTTATGAAGCGGCGGTAGTAGCTGCACAGCCCCAGGAAACTGCGCAACTCTTTCTTATCCCTTGGGCGAGGCCAATCTCTCACGGCCTTTGTCTTCTCCGGGTCTGTGGCCACTCCGGTTGCTGAGACTATGTGGCCCAAGTAGTTAACTTCCTTGCGGAAGAGCTGGCACTTCTTCGCGTTCAGCTTCAAGTTGGTCGCTTGCAGTCTCTGTAGCACCTTACTCAGATTCTCGAGGTGATCTTCAAAAGTCTTCCCGACGATGATGATGTCGTCCAGGTATAGCAGGCAGGCATCGTAAGTCAGCCCTCTCATCACTGACTCCATAAGGCGCTGGAAGGTAGCTGGTGCGTTGCAGAGGCCAAAGGGCATAACTGTGAACTGCCAGAGCCCTTGGCCTGTCGAGAATGCGGTCTTCTCCTTGTCTCTTGGGTCTAGAGCTACCTGCCAGTAGCCCGACTTCAAGTCCAGGGTCGAGAACCACTGTGCACCAGCTAGCGTGTCCAGGGTGTCGTCAATCCGGGGTAAGGGAAAGCAGTCCTTCCGGGTGACAGCGTTCAGCTTTCTGTAGTCTACGCAGAAGCGCAGTTCGCCGTTCTTCTTCGTCACCAAGACTACAGGGGAACACCAAGGGCTGTCAGACTCTTCAATCACTCCCCTGGATCTCATGTCCTCCAGCATGTCTCGTACCGCCCCTTGCTTCGCCAGCGGAACGCGTCTATGTGGTTGCCGAATAGGCCGGGCATCTCCGGTGTCGATGCGGTGAAGCACTTTGTCCGTGCGGCCGTAGTCACTATCGCCTTGGCTGAAGACGCGCTCGTATCGCCTCAGTAGTTCTCGAACCTTCTCCAGCTGTTCTGCGGTCAGGTGGTCGGCCGCCCTCTCCAGTAAGCCTTCTAGCCGGGGCCCCAGGTGTTGCTTCGGCGCCGGCTCCTGTGTCTTGTCGACTGCTGTTACGCTCACTACAAGCTCGCACGTTCCCAACTCCGTCCCGGCCTGGACGTCGTGATCGGTGTCCGTTTGATTTAGCAGTCTCACTGGCACCTCCTCTCGGCACGGCAGCAATGTTCTGGCTACACACAGTCCGTGTACAGGCGTCTTCTGGTCCAGCATCATGTTCCTGGTTCTCTGGCCCTCCAGTCGCGCCGTCACCACCACCTCGCTCCTCGCGGGAACAACCACGTCTTCGTGCAAGACGACCCTGCAAATTCCAAGGCGCTCTTCGGGTTGACGGAGTATAACCTCTTCTCCGTTAAGCCGCAGGACCTTCTTGCCGACGTCGACCGTCGCCTCATGGCTCCTGAGGGCATCCAGTCCCAGGATCACCTCCTCAGCCACCTTCGCGACGAACACCCACAGACGCACGGCACTCCGTCCCAAGTTCAGCTCCAGCAGGCCTCCTCCACAGGCAAGGTGTCGCCCGATGCCATGACAAGCTGGTATGGCCGGCTTGACTTCCTTGTCGGCAAACCCTTCGCCACGTCAGGTCTGATGATGGTCACGGCCGCCCCGGTGTCCACCAGCACGCGGCACGGCTTTCCTCTCATCCAACCGTCCGCGATGAGGCTGTCATCCATACGCCGGCTGACGGCGCGCAGTGTCACTCGAGGGGATGGTGGTGATGGCGCCGACGTGCCCCTCTCCACGACGGCCCTTACTCGTTTTCCGGCTGCTCTTCCTGGTGTGGGCAGTCTCTCTGCAGGTGTCCGGGCTGTCCACACCCCCAACACAGGCCACTAGGTGTTCGCCGGCGTCCCTCAGCTGGTCTTCTGTCCCCGGCGTAGCGGACACTCCTCGTTCTCGACGTCGGGATGGATGTTATTTTGGCCGCCTCCATCCTTAATGCCGCTGTCAGCGCCTCGTGGATGGTTTTATATTCCCCGAGCATTAGGCGCTGACGAATCTCCGTGTCCCGTACCCCGTCGACAAAATTGTAGGCGGCTTCCCGGGATACGAACTCCAGTGGCAGGTCAACCAAGGCCTTGCTAGCCAGCTGCTCGATCGCAATGGCGAACTCCTGCAGCGTCTCCCCCGGCTGCTGTGACCTTGCCTTTAGCTGGCTGCGGTATGCTGCGGCTAAGCGGTGGTTCCCGAAGCGATTCTCCAGGGCCTCCCAGATGTCCTTGGGCGCCGCCGTTGTCTGCACCGCGTTTAGGACTTCCGCGGCTCTTCCCTGGAGGCTGGCTATTAACTGTGTGGCCTCCTCCTCCAGTGACCATCCGTTGTGCCTGGCCACTGTGTCGAACTGGCGGCGGAAGACCTCAAATGTTGACGCGCCGTCATATTTCGGAGGTTTGACGCGCGCCGATGTTGTGTCGCGTCCCGGTTCGTCGGCCTTCAAATCCTTCAGTCTCCTGCCGACGACGTCCTCCACTATGGCGTTCAGGGACTTGACGCTGTTGTCGGCCTTTCCTTCCAGCTCATTAACGCGGCTCGCCAGGTCTTCGACGCGCTCGCCTAACTCTGTGACGTCCTCTTTTACGCCGGCCAACTGTTCTTCAAACTTTGCGGCGAGAGCCTCGTTCGCCGCCTTCATTTCCGTGGCCAGACAGCCGTTCGCTGCTCTCATTTCTGTGGTTAACTCGGCCTTCATTTTTTCCATCTTCCCGGTGATGTTGTCGTTGGCCGTCTTCATTTGTTTCAACTCTGCGGTGATGTTGTCGTTTGCCGTCTTCATGTGTTTCAGTTCCGCTAAAATCTTTTCTAATGCTGCCTCCATTCTGTTATATCCCACTCCTGACACCAATTGTGACTTTGTGGGTTCGTGAAATGAAAAGTCCAATTACACAGAATTACGTAATGCACACAATTACGATTCACCAGTTCGTCCGTTACAATTTCACTTGCACTAGTAATTACGGACAATACTCCGATGCACGTACACAATTACGTAAATTCTTCCGTCGCACAGTCTTCTCTTCCACTAACACGGCACTACTTCACTAGCACGTCAAGCACTGACTGACTAACTGTCTCTCTGAAACCCTTTTTATAGGAATGTCACTGTTTTCTCGACTTCTCCAGTTTCCAAAGGAAGGTTCCAGATGGCTGTGGAAGAGAGGGAAGGGGCCGGCAGCGCAAGCGACACTTCTTCCAACCTTCCCCCTCAGTTAGTGACAGAGACTGATGAGTGGGCGTGGCCCAGCTGTCTCGGGGTCCTTCCAGCGGTCGTCGGTCATCCCTTTCCCTAATTGGGTGACAATATATTCAATTTGAGGAATAGTAACCCTTAGCATGTATTTGCAATGATCTAGCCTCCTCATTTTTGGTTTACATATCCTGAATACTGCTCCATGGCTTAATACGTGGCAAAGGGAAAGGAACTTTTTGTGCATTATTCAGTCTTCAAGTGAAGAAAATAAAATCTCTGGGCAGACAGGAAAACTGGAGACATGTTGGGAACAGAATCCTGTGGAGCATGCAATTTGAAGGTGCTTCACAGTCATGTACATTAAAAACCAGACACTCTTAAGATTGCCAGCATGTGCTGGTCAGATCAAATAACAAAAGTTTGAACAGTAGAAAGAGTAACTGAGATGTTTTCAGGTAGGAATGGGCTTGCTAAAGTTGTGTGTCAAGAATGCTGATGGTAGATAACAAGATCTATCCAACATTCAATATCTATGAGATATATTTTTATTAAAAGATGAGTAACTTTTCTAGACAAATTTTCTAGCATTCAAAATTCTGTGAAAGCATGGTATGACATGTATACTAAAGTAAGACCCATCAAAACTTTGTTTTGATTTTGTGTGATAGTAAAGGGTGTGATGTATGCAATATTCTTAGTAGTTTAAAACCCTTCCAACCAAGCTTTCTATGCTCTGTTACTTATCAGTGCATAATTTCTTCTTTTATTTTCTCCCTCCTCCCCCACAATAAATATTTAAAACTGGTAACTATAGGGAGATTTTTATTTTGTATGTGTTGTATGGAAACATAAGTCTTAGTTTTTATCAATAAGTCCAGTTACTTGGATAGCTTTTCTTGGTTGAACTGGCAGCAATGTCAGCTTGAGCTTCTACATTATCAACATTCAACCTCATGAAGTAATCAATGCTCTTATTAATCTCATCCATTAACTTTAATACTCTCAGCTTTGTAGAGTATTCATCAGCAAGCACATATTTCATGTGATACGAGCCCACTGTACAGTAATATATAATGGTGATACTAATTTGAATAGGAAGCATTGCTGCATTACAGTTTTGTTGTTCTTAATATATTTATGATATTGAGTTATGTTCTTTGCAGTTATGTTCCAAATTGTGATAATAAAGTTGGAGTATATGCAGCCAGCACTCCTCTCACACCTGATAGCTGTTACTTTGAAGCAGAAATTATTGATACTGGAATAGAATGTGCTATTTCAATTGGACTGTGTTCAAGATTTCACCCACTGGATATACCGGTTGGCTGGGCACCAGATTCTGTTGGACTTATGTTGGATGATGGGAGGTATGTTTTCCCATTTTATATACTAATATTTAGAAGTGTAATCTGGTGATATCTAGTGCTAAGTTACATGCATAGCATTCAAGTTGAATAGTAAGGGGACAATGGAACCTGCCAGATTATTATGTTAAGTTATAGGTTGAGTATAAAAGGGTTGAGGATTAAGATGCCAACATGCAAATGATATAGGAAACCATAGTAGGAAATGAGTGCAATACTGTTTCCTGTGCCACAAACCATGTTAATGCTATTTGGTATTCACCATCCCTGCAGGCATGATTGAACCAACCATTAATCTGATCTAGATGTTCTTGGTGAGTGAATACTGAATCACAAATACAAATATTTGCTACAAAGGCTTCACTTACCTTAAGAAATTGGTGTCAATACTTCTTTCTAATGGAGATCAACTGTATATAATAAAGAAGAATTTAATAAGGAATATAAACATATTAATACTGCTTTAATTAATGGTTTTAATAAAGACTTTATAAAAAAGAAGATTGAAAAATTTAAATATAATAAAACTGTTAATGATATTTCTACCCTTAAAAAAATAAAAGACGATTATAATTTTAAAAAAAATTACTTACCATCCTTGGGTTAACAGACATTTTCAAATTTTTTTTAAAGAAGTTGGTATAACTTTAGTTCCTCAAAATAAATATAGTATTAAAAATGTACTACATTTTTCTAAAAAAAAAAAGATAAAATTCCTAATAATAAAAAATCTGGTATTTATCAATTTAATTGTTTAGATTGTGAACAGGTTTATATTGGAAAGACGAAATGTAATTTGGAAACCAGAACAAAAGTACATTTTCATAACATTAAGTATAAACTGATAAATTGGCCGTAGCAGATCATTTTTGGTCATTTAACCATGAAATAAATCCTGAAGTTAAATTATTAAAACAATTAAATGGTTCGATAGATTTAATAGTTTGGGAAAAGATATTTATTTTAAAAAATAAACATCGTGTAATGAATTTTGAAATACCAGCAATTGATTCTGTTTTTAGGTTTGTTTCGTTTTCAGATTTTGGTAATACTGAAAAAGCATAATATCATAGTAATCTGTATCCCTGACAATTAAGTGTGTGGACTGAAGACGCAAACGAATTGTCTGTGAAATTGATCTCCATTAGAAAGAAGTATTAACACCAATTTCTTAAGATAATTGAGGCCTTTGTAGCAAATATTTGTATTTGTGTAGTATTTGTTGCTTCACTGTATCTACCTTCATTTTCTAAGTACCTACTGAATCATTCGGAATTGTAGCGATGGTTATGACAACTTGGGTTCACTTATATTATTTCACACCACAGTTAGCAAGTATTATAAATGCATAAATGTTCTTTAAGGAAGTTCTGTAATCCATGTACATAATGTTAAACTTAGCATTGAGATTGCATTTTGAAGCTGCTAATCCATGTTTTGCTTTAGACCATAATAATTTAAATGCTTTATCTAAATATTAACAATTTTACTAGTTTATTCATTCATTCATTCATTCATTATCTGCTGTAAAAATTACAAAGTAATTCATAGCATCGTCAAAAAACAGAAATACATGGGATTAAACATATTACAAAACAAAAGAAAAAAACATATTTACAATGATAATTGTATGTGCACTTATACTAATACATATGACCGTACCTATATAAATCTATTTCTACACAATAGTTTCGTAACTACCTTTACACTTTTTAATAATACATTCTATTACAGTTGTCTTACTAAATATTTACAATTTTACAGCTATGACTTAAATATTATTTGTAAATTCGTCTAAGGAGTAAAAGGCTCCAGCAATACAGTATTTTTTTACTTCTCTTTTGAATCTATGTATACATTTTATATGTTTTATAATGTTTAATTTTAATGTGCTTCCTGCCCCACACAAAAGAAATAACTCAGAGAAAGGTATCCGATTTTGGCCCAATTTCTTTTCTTGTACTTAGCATACTAGCTTCTAATTAATCAAGAGATCCTAGACATAGAATGTTTACTTTTTTGGAACACCACATTGAAGCGAAACATAAATTCAAGCTGAGTTGTACATCTTATCCTGAATTTAATTAAGTGATCCTAGGTTCAATTCTTAGCTGAAGGGAGATGGCTAAAAGGGCTATACCCTAAACAGCGGTATATGTGTGTGCATATATTAGTCGGATAATACTACATGGATTAGGTGAGGTTAGCAGCTGAAATTTTTTTTGGCTGAAAGTCATACAGGGTAGCAAGAATACTTTATACTATTTGGAGGTAAAATGTAATTTGTGGAGATGATTCATCTGCCTCCAATGAAATTGGCAATGCACTTGGCTGCCATTAGCATGCCAACTTATTTACTCTTCTGCCATGTTTGGTCCAGAGAGGTTTGATTACTTTGCAGCTACATAATCTGTGATTAGGAATGTTAAATTGATAAGCATTATATGAAGAGTTTGAAGTTTTATTGTAATAGTGGTATAAACTGCTGAAGAAAGGACTTCTTAGATAGGGTTTTTAACTGCTGAAGTACCCTGCAGTGGCAAAAGAATGCAAGACTGAGTTTGTAAATGTGAAATGTCTAGTGTTTAACGCCCGCTTTTACTACATACGGCACCGTAGGTGATGTCACTGATGATACATGAGATGAAGATGGAGCACCGGTGGAATGAGATGGCGGGGGAAACCGGAGATCCCGTAGGAAACCTGCCCCAGCGCCATGTTGTCCACCACAAATTTCACTTTGCAGTCGCCTGGGATCGAACCCACCTTGGTGAGAGCCAAGCAGTCTTAACCACTGAGCCACGGCGCGGCCACTGAGTTTGTAAACATGTCCTATATTCCAGTGATACTCAAACAGCATGTCATGCAGTGTCTTGTGGCAGTGAAGAAATTCCTGCATTAAGCATGTGAATTCTGAAACACATATGCATATTTCTCTGCAAACTTCAGGAAGAAACAAATGGCAAGCATTTGTAATCATTATTTTCAGCACATGTCAGAAAAATTACTCTGCAAATGAGATTCTTGAAGATGCACTGAAGCATTCATGAAGGCAAACATCCTGCTGGACAAGAATGGTAAAATATAAGGAAGGTATGTTTGCTACATTCAGATTTTTTTTAAGCCTTTTAGATTTGTACAGGAAGATGGCATATGCCTACCAAACTAAAAATAAAACTTGGTGGAAAAACTATACTTGTTCAGAATGGAAAAGATTACTGGAAAGCATTTCTATAAAACTTATTACAGTAGAACCTCGTTTCCCCGGATCAGACTCAGACCAGTGATATCCGTGAGGCCACAATCTCTGAGAAAATCATTACTCTGAAGCCTGCCAAAACAAAACTCTTGTCTGCACCTACAATGCCTTCCTCTCCATCAGGAAGGAGATCACCAGCACAGTCACCGGCTAAAGCCTCAACCACCAAGACCGACAAGCTTGTCCTGTACGATGTACTGCAAAAACAGTTTAAGACTAATCTCAGAAACTATTTGTAGTTGGTTTATTAATACTCGTCATTTACTTGTTTATATTTATGAGAGACTAGTTTCAAAGGCATTCGCCTCCATATTCAATCTCTTTCCAACTGGCATCTGTTGTCTGCTCTCTCTCTCTGGTGATGGAACTATGAACTTCTTTGTTAAATTATCTACTGGTGGGATTTCAAAGTTCATTACGCGATCCTTATTTTCCCATATGAATATGTTCTCCCATGTTGTCAGTTTATTTTGGTTTATCACTCCTTTTAATAATTTTGGATTTGGATCAATGTCATGATTTTCATTCCAAAAGTGAAATGCTACTGCTGACTTATCTTCTTGTTTCAATCTGATGTTTCTAAAGTGCTCTTTGACTCTGGTTTTTAGAATTCTTTTAGTTTGACCTATGTAGCATTTTTCACAATTCTTACAACTTACCTGGTATATTCCGGATCTGTTAACTGATGGGATTTCATCTTTTGTTTTTGAATTTAGCAATTTTAAAATTGAGTGTCTATTAGTAGGTGCCAAGGTGATATTTTGTTCCTTGAAGATGTTTTTAAATTTATTAAATGTTTTTGGATATAATTTGGCCAAATGGTTGCTAAATAAATTTAATAGTTTCCCAAAATTCGAAAGTACAAATTTAAAAAAACTCTTTAGATTTAGTAGGAAAAATCAAAGATATAAATTTGGGCAAAAATGACAGACTGGTTTCATTTGATGTCACATCTTTATTTCCAAGCATACCAACAGACTGTATTAAAAAAGTGGCTAACTACAATAGAAATGGAAGCAATAAAAGCAGAAGAATACATTTCTCTAACAAAAATATGCATTGAACAAAACTTCTTCAGCTTTAATGGAAATCACTACAAGCAGAAATCAGGGTTATCAATGGGCAATCCACTTTCTCCTTTTTTGGCTACCTTATTTATGATTGCATTTGAAACACAAATTAAAAAGTCCTTCCCATTGATCTTCAAAGTTTGGTATAGATATGTTGACGACATCTTTACAATTGTACCGAATAAACATTTAGAAGATGCATTAAAATTACTCAATCTGCAAGAAAGGACTATAAAATTCACTATAGAAAAGGAAATCAATGGACAACTCTCTTTCTTGGATCTAAATATCATCAGGAATGACACAAAAATAAAATTTGGAATTTACAGGAAACCAATACATTCAGAAAATTACATAAAAAATAATGGCCACAACCCAATTACACATAAACATGCAACAATAAACAGCCTTACACACAGACTAGTCAACATACCCATGGAAAAAGAAGAATATTTCAAAGAGCAAAAAACAATACTACACATAGCAGAAGAAAATGTATACAACAAAAGTTTGGTGTTGAAGAAAATTAGAAAAGCTAAACTAAAGAAAACCATTAAGGAAGCAACCACATTTACAAAAGAAAAAGAAAGCAACAGCATATTCAGTTCATTCACATATCACCCAAAAACATTTAATAAATTTAAAAACATCTTCAAGGAACAAAATATCACCTTGGCACCTACTAATAGACACTCAATTTTAAAATTGCTAAATTCAAAAACAAAAGATGAAATCCCATCAGTTAACAGATCCGGAATATACCAGGTAAGTTGTAAGAATTATGAAAAATTCTACATAGGTCAAACTAAAATAAATCTAAAAACCAGAGTCAAAGAGCACTTTAGAAACATCAGATTGAAACAAGAAAATAAGTCAGCAGTAGCATTTCACTTTTGGAATGAAAACCATGACAGTGATCCAAATCCAAAATTATTAAAAGGAGTGATAAACCAAAATAAATTGACAACATGGGAGAACATATTCATATGGAAAAATAAGGATCGCGTAATGAACTTTGAAATCCCACCAGTAGATAATTTGACAAAGAAGTTCATAGTTCCACCACCAGAGAGAGAGCAGATAACAACAGATGCCAGTTGGAAAGAAATTGAAAATGGAGGCGAATGCCTTTGAAACTAGTCTCTCATAAATATAAACAAGTAAGTGACAAGTATTAATAAACCAACTACAAATAGTTTCTGAGATTTTACGTCCTGTTACTAAATTCCTCCAAACACATATAGTTTAAGACTAATTACAAAAAGTCTGATTTCCTCAAGGATACAAGCAAACGACCAGCCAAAAGAAAAGCCCCAGTGCTTCTAGAAGTTCCTCCTCTGAGGAGTCTTCAGGTGAGGACTCTGATCGACGCTTGTCATTCTCGTCGATCTCCGTGTCCAATTGGTATGGGGCCCTTGAACTGAAGTTCTCTATCGGGAAAGGGGCCTCATTCATAGAGAAGATGGACCAGGAGAATGCAGATGACACAGCCAGATTGGCTTTCAGAAAACAACCCAATAATTCGGATGAGGGTTAGCCCGAAACCCCCCCAAAAAAGGGTAAATTGATTCGGCCACCTTCGAAGTCATCGTAAAGTGGAATAACCCTTAACCTCCTATTCCACAGTTTTCAATGGCGATCCTACAGTGGAACATATGTGGGCTTAGGGCACATCGCCCAGAGCTTGATTTGTTACTCAGTAAGCACGATCCCTTAGTCTTTTGCTTACAGGAGACTAAGCTACGTCGTCAGGATTCCTTTCAACTAAGGCGGTATACTCCCTTCAGGCATGATCTTGCTTCTGAAGAGGGTATTCCTGCACACGGAGCCACTATGGTTCTCGTCACAGATGACCTATATATGGACGATATACCTTTACGCACTAACACCCAGTCAGTTGCTGCACGTATAATACTGCCGATGATACAATTGGTTGTCTGCAACATCTATATTCCACCTTTAGATGACCTATCACCTACCCCGATACAAGCTCTGGTTGTTCAGTTACTAACCCACTTTCTGTTGGTGGGAGACCTGAATGCCCATCGCCCTCTCTGGGGTTCAACTCATACTTGTGCAAGAGGTAGAGTTCTGTCAGACTTCCTGGACAGTAACAACCTAATTCTCCTGAACACCGGAGAGCCTACGTTTCTTTCTATTGTGTTCAACACCTCGCATGTGGATTTGGCAGTATGCTCACCGCAGTTAGCAGTGTCCCTACAATGGAACGTCATCTCTGACCTACACTCCAGTGACCATTTCCTGTGCCTTATTAGTCTCCTAGCATAACATATTAACTTCACTTCACTTTACATAAGCATGCTTCTCACTGTGCTATTCAAGCAGGCATAGGACGGTCTCTACCTATTCGAAGGTCAATGTTCCTTCTCCGCACTTCTGCTGCCAACTTAACCACAGCCACAAGTGTCTGAGTACACTGCTATTCGTTGTGCATGGATCATAACCACAGCTGGTTCATCAATCTGAATAATTTTCATTTTCAGTAACACTGCATGATGCAATAATGCTTTCCTCTGTAATCAGTTTATTATAATCTCTATCATTGTAAGTGTCTTCATCAACAGCAGAACAGCCATTGATATTTTTAAAAATGTCTATAAAATCTTCTTCCACACTTATTTTTTCTTCCTCTTCATTCTTGCTTTCTGGCAAGTCACACATGCCAGGCCACAACTTTTTCCATGACTATCAAAGTTTCTCTTCCAACCTGGTTCCAAGAAGGTAGGACAAGTGCAATGAATTTGCTCGCTGGCAGGAGAATTTGAGTAATATACCTACTGAGAATACTAATTTATCGTCTGTAAAACAAGTCTTCTTTTAAATAGATAGTCAACATGAAAAATTCAGTGCCATAGACGGGATTTGAACCATGGATCTCCTGGTTTCAATCCAGTCACTCTTACCCATTGAGCTACCATGGCCAACGTGCCGTCCTGACATTAAGTTCTCCAATTGACTCATGTATTTTCCCAGTAAACCACTAGGGGCTCTCATATCTGAGATCCACTGTTTGTGGTGACTTACTATCGTAAGTACTTGAATCCCAAGGTTATTATTTAAGTTAATGGATGAAATTTAATGATTTCTTCTCACTAGCCGTATATAGGCTAAGGTTTCAGATAAAACCTAAAACCTTAAAATAATAAAATAAAATCTAAAACCGTAGCCTATATATGGCTAGTGAGAAAAACTGATTAATTTCCATCAATTAACTTAATAAGTCTTCTTTTAGTATGCTATGCAATCTATATTCCCCCTATATAGACACTGTGGTGTTCCAATATAGTTAAATCTCGATATATTTCCCCTTTTTCTAAACTGGTCTGGGTTATCTGAACATCTGGGTTAAAGAGGTCCGGGTTAACGAGGTTTTACTGTATTTACATTTTGTTACTTAGGTTTTTCACTAATTTTATTAGCAGAAAGCCTCATTTTGCTTTTAGACAGAATAATTTACTTTGTTATATACACCATGAACTTTATTTCATTTTCAGATTTTTAAGGAAGACAAGCCACTTGAAATGTTAGGTCATATTTTAAAAGACATAAAGTGCATAAGAATTTTGTTGCAATTTTGTAGAACAAGATCAAGAAGTAGAGCTTGGTTATTGCTCTTTATTACTTAAATTTTGTTTAGAATGCTGAAGAATAATAGCATAGATGAAAACTAAGCAAAACTGTTTGAGGATTAATATTAATGTTTCATGAAATTAATAATAGAATTACTAATTTTTGCATAGATATTCTGAGATGCATTCCAATAATAAGAGAATGACATTGTAATCAGTGCAAGCAGTTTTGGACTGTAAAGAATACATAGGCAGGCATTTAAAATAATATTTTTAAAAAGTAATATAAATGAAAATGGTAAAGGATGATACTTTAAACTAATGCTGTCGTGGCAGCAGTGAGGGTGGTGGATGAAATAATTGGATTTTCACCAACTACCCTCTGAAATATTGTTCACTGGATTGGATTCAGTTGTTTCAAGAAGCTACTATGGGTTTATGTGAAGACAACTTTTTATGTTACACACACACATTATTTCTGTTCTTAATTTAATTCCCTGCTTTAAAAATGTGATATTGCTGTATTTTAATATATTAATATTCAGCAGAATAGTAAAAAAGTTCTTTAAAGTCTCTATAAATTTATATTTTATAAACTTAATGTTTTATGTATCCTATAATATTTTTCATTTTTCCCATACATTCACTCTGTGCAACAATATTCACCTGTTTTAATCTTATGGGTTGGGACTTTATGCCATATATTTTACTTTGTAAAAGTTAAACAGTACACAAGTTATATTTGTTTAGATATGCTGCATAAACCAGCAAATTTTGTGGTTACAGTGGTTGCATTCATGTTTGCAGTTACAGCTCCTTCAACAGAAGGTGAAAACTATTAACATCCATAACCAAATATTTATCATTTGAGATGCAGTTGCTTATTATATGATATACATACAAGCCCCAGCTGACAGAGAATCCTCAGAGTGCATGTCCCTAGATTTTCAATTGAAACTATGATTCAATTTTGTTATAGGCTGTTTAAAGATGGACATGGAGCATCACCGATACCTGCAGCCAGATGCGAATGTGGTGATAAAATAGGATGTGGAGTTAAGTTTGATCAGATATCAGAATGTAGAGGAGATCCTTTTTCTTTTATGGTGCCTGTTTATTTTGTTCGGAATGGAAAGGAGGTAAGCCAATAGTAGCTAATACCATATTATAAAACAAAGTATTTTACGTAGTTTTATCACATTCACAGGAACAGAAATTTTTGTTTTATTAATAATATTAACCATTGGATAAAGAGTCAACACGAAAAATTCAATGCCATGGCCGGGATTTGAACCACGGATCTCCTGGTTTCCGTCCGGTCACTCTTAACCTTTGAGCCACTATGGCCAACATGCCATCATGACATTAAATTCTCCTAGTAACTCATATGTTTTCGCGGTAAATTGCTAGGGGTCCTTGTATTTGAGATACACACTGTTTGCAGCGGCTTACTATTGTAAGTGTTAAGTACTTGATTCCCAGGCTTAATCGTTAAATCATTTTCAAGTTAATTGATAGAAATTAATCATTCCTCTATACTAGCCGTGTATAGGCTAAGGTGTTGGATAAATAGTCACCCTGAAAAAAAATTCAATGCCATAATAATAATGGTTTAACAATGAAGCGTGGATATCAAGTACTTACAATAGTAAGTCGCCACAAATAGTGTGTAGCTCAAATACAAGGACCCCTAGCGGTTTACCGGGAAAACATACAAGTAAATTGGAGAATTAAATGTCATGACGGCACGTTGGCCATGGTAGCTCAAAGGTTAAGAGCAACCAGACAGAAACCAGGAGATCCATGGTTCAAATCCCAGCCATGGCATTGAATTTTTCAGGTTGACTATAATCCATCACCTTAGCCTATACAAGACTAGTATGGAGGTACGATTAATTTCCATCAATTAACTTCATATTAACCATTGTTTTTATGGTTTTTCAATGCTATTTTTAACAGTTTTCAGTTGATTCTGGTGACATTTACTGATGCCATGCCATTTTAAAAGTTTGTTTATATTGAAAATGGAACCTACCCTGAAGCAGAATTTTAAATTACTTCATTAAAATTAATTTTCAATGCAGACATGTCAGTAAAGAAAACAAGCCCAATGTATCAGGAATTGGCACATTCTATTTTCATATTAACTTTGGAGCTATCATTCACTCAAATACTATAAAATATATTCATGCACGCTTAAGAGTTGACACCTAGTATGGTTGTAGCTCCAGATTTTCTTGTTTTAGATTGTGTCTTCAGTCAGTAAGAATCTCTTTCCATTGTGAAAATAGTTCATTCAGTGCCCATGTTGGAACAAGGAAACCATACTATTTGCAGAAATCTGGCGGCTAATTGAGAATTATGTACTTTTGTTTGATTGTAGACAACAGTGTTAACCTTCCTTCAAGCTGACTCCATCCTAGAAGTAGCAATTGACACAGTCTTCAGATAATCTTCATTCCTAGCATTTATGAAAGTGTTCTTAGGATTAAGATTTGTTTGGTATTGAGAACACAAATATTGAGGGATCAGAACTCCAAAGCTGTGGGAACTTATTTTTATGACTACTCGTATCAGAGAGTGCAAAACTGATTGCCAAAGCTTGTTTCACTTTCAGAAATACTCATAATACATGAGAATACTCATGTACTGCAAAGCTCAGATTAATCACAGGCCACAATGTGTACCTCGAATATGAGAACCCCTAGTGGTATACCGGGAAAACATACAAGTCAATGACCAGGAGAGCCATGATTCAAATCCCAGCCGTGGCATTGAAATTTTCAGTCTGACTCTATCTGTTTTAACAGTTTTTAAACATTTTTACTTCTTTTTAAATCCTCAACAGTACTATAAAATCTATAAACAAATATTTGTTTTGGGCCCAAACACGAACAACGGCTTCAGCTAAGAGCTTTGTTAGTCAATCTTCATAGTATTTCTGATGTTAAAAATTATCTGCTGTTAGAAATACTGCTGTCACAGTAATGACTTCTTGTGAATTAATTCTTATTTTGCATTTGTTTTGGGCTTACTTCTAGGTGGCCACAACAATGATGCTGATGCCAATGGGTGGTTTGTTCCCAGCAGTTGGACTACATTCAATGGGTGAGGAAGTTCGTCTGCTACTTGGACTCAATTGGATTCCTGAGGAAGATAGTCTTATGTCAGTTGACACAAATGAAGATGAATGGTATCGGCTAAATGATATTAGATTAAATGGCCAAGTGAGTATACTTTTTAAAAATAATAGTCTATATAAGAGGAGCAACATAAATAATGAAAAGTCCAACTTAGAGTTTTTTAAGGTTAGTTAAAATGTAGAAAGTTTTGAAGTGTAAAGGCATTAATGGTGAGGGGGGATTTGTAAAAGTTACTTTCGTGAAAACTGGATTATTTTTCTTAAAAAGCATTGTACCACTTTGTTAGAACTTAGTTATGACACTGTGGTATTGTCCAGAAAATGAGCAACGAAAGATGAAATCCCAACAATCAATAGATCTGGAATATAACCAATAAATTCTAATGATTGTGAAAAATTCTACATAGGAAAAACTAAAAGAAACTCAAAAACCAGAATCAAAGAACATTTTAGAAAATCAAATTTAAATAGGAAGAAAATCAGCAGTAGCATTTCACTTTTGGAACAAAAGCCATACCCTTAAATCAAATCTAAAATTATTAAAAGGTGTGATAAATCATAACGAACTGACAACATGGGAGAACATCTTAATATGGAACTATAAAGACCAAGTAATAAACTTTGAAATCCCACCAGTCGATATTTTGATAAAGAAGTTCATAGTTCCACCACCAGAGAGAAAATTGCAAGCAACCATAACAGTCAACAGTCAGGCCTTTAGTGTTGAAAGTGGAAGCAACAGCTCCCGAAACTAGTCCCTCAGCCTTTGTACAATTACTGGTAATGTACAGTATGTATGCCACAAAACTTGCCCAACAGGGTTATGGGCCATCTCCTGGTCACGTACTGTACAATTTGGCTGGCAGTAACACAGCTCATCTCCTGGTCACACATGCTGGACGTTAAATCAAATCTCAAATCACTTTAACAATTATCAGAATAAACACAAGACATACTTTATCATAGGAGAAGTTGAAAATGTTATCCATCTGCATCAGTATATCTACGGCATTCTCTGAAGAAATTTCCATTCATATTGTCGCGAACCCGACCGCAATAGGCGGCTTGTGCACACAAAGAAAACAGTTGGTGGATAAAGTTTCATGGTAATAAGGAGCTTGCACAAGCAATTAACGATAGCGCCGATAAACAAGAGATGGATAATTAATTTTTCGCTTCACTGTGGTGTTCCAATACAGTTAAATCTCGATATAAGAGATGGATAGTTTATCACAGAATTGAAAGACTTGCCGGCATCAATATAGTTACATTCTAGAACATTCATGTTTTATCTGGTGACATTTTAGAGAAAATTCGATAACAGTCTGGAATTCAGAATTTGTGTATAAAAAGAAGCCATGGCTAGTGATGAGTCAGTTGTGAAGCAGTTGTTGTGACACGAGAGACAGCTGGAAGTGTTATTGTAACGAGAGCTAATGATGTAATCTGCTGTCACTGTTATTGTCATCAACCTTGGTAGACTGATGGTGTACGTAAATACTGCTGCTGTAACCTATAAGAGTATTTCTACGGAAATAAAGGAGATTTTTAATTTCTGCAACGGCCTTTTAATTCTACGAACCCACAAAGTCACAATATGCATTAGTTCAGCTTGTGAAAGAGCTTTAATTTGTCTTGATATTTGATTTGATTTATTGATTCATCCATTAAAACATGTACATGTTATAGGACATGTCAAATTAAAAACTAAATAAGTTTGTTTTAATGCTTCCAATGTGTGGGGAATTGGTTTCCTATACTTTATTTTTCAAGTTGCCCCATAAATAAAAATTTCATGCCGTCAAATCAGGGGACCAAGTACCAACAAATAATTCTATAAAAAATTTATGCAATAAGCTGTGACTCATCAGCTCTATGCACATTGGCAGAGTCATATTGAAAATACTGACACTTAATGTCCGTCAGCTGTTCAAAACATAGTGCCAGTATATTATTTCTGTATCCTTTTACTGCACACTATACTGTGATTTTTTTGATCATGCAAGGGATTTTCATAAACAAAATTGGGTTTATCTGTACTATATTGGTAGTATTGTGATGACACTTGGCCATATAAATAAAACCATGCTTTGTCACTAAACAGTATTAATTTTGGATTGATTGTTCCATTATTAGTATTCCTCTAAATGAAATTACAGAAATTTACCCCACTCTAGTGATGACGTGGTAGAAATTCTTGGACAATAGTAATATTGTATGGTTTGAGTTTTGAAAGTGTTGATTTCCGTGCTGTAGCTTTCAAAATGCCAGATTTTTTAGGTGCTGTTCTAACTATTCTCCAATTTCATCTAATTTCTGCTCCATAAGCACACACATTTTTATCTTTCTCTTCCTATCATGAATTGATCCCATCTCCGTAAATTTATTTACAAGCAAATGAACAGCCTCTCTACTCAAAACTTGCATGCCAAGAAATTTAGTTTCAGATTGCCTTGTAACTTCCTTACAAGATGAGGTAAGCACTTAGTTACGTGAATTTGTAATTTGTTGCCTGATAAGTAATGATTGGCCAGAATTATGAATGAGTGCTGTCAAAATCTTATCTGTGATAAGTGGAAAAAAGTTAACATACTAAGGCAACATTTTTGCAGTATTTGTGAATGAATGAAGAAAGAATTAAATTAATAAAGGTATATGAAGTAGTAGGATTAAATACAATTTTTAAACATGTCAGTTAAAAGATTTAGGGAAATTTCTGTGAAATGGCAAAGACAAATAGGTAAAAATAAGATAATGTAGATTATGAATGCCATTCCTATTTAAATAAGAATGTATGTTAAATTGGAATATGGAGAGCTGCCTGAGAATGGCCAGGGCCAAAAAGGTACACTTTGATGTAGTGCACTTAACACTGACTGCATAAATAATCAATCAATTATCCTAGTATTTAGTGCAATTGGGACCATTATATATGAAAAAACTGTAACTCAGGAGTGCTCATACATTTCATGTTATAATTTGCTGTGCACTTTATTATTATTATTATTATTATTATTATTATTATTATTATTATTATTATTATTATTATTATTATTATTATTATTATTATTATTATTATTATTATTATTCTCCGAGTCAACAATGAAGTAATTCTTCTTCTGGCTTCCCAGTACTTAGATTTGACAAAAAAAATGAGCGTACTCTGGAAGCATATATTTTTCTAAGTCCACATCGTTTCCACAGCCAGTTTACAATGGTGTCACGGAACGTATCTCTTCAACTTCGTCCTACTGAATGCTCTCATAATAATAATAATAATAATAATAATAATAATAATAATAATAATAATAATAATAATAATAATGTTCACACATTGTGTATTAATTCATATGTTTCGTGCATATTCACATAAGGAATCCTTCCTTTTTTCACACATCACAGTGTGCAAAAAAGAAATGCGAAATGTGTATTACGCATATTGTAATATAATTTTCAATTGCTAAGATTTACTTGATTTTATGGCATTTATACTCACATAAAACTGAAATACACTACTCTTTTTAAACTAACTGAAATAAGTGTTTTATTCCTATATGTAAAATCAAATAAAAATGGAAATTAACTTAGTATCAGGTTTGTAAAACCTCTGTTTCTATTACTGCCCTCATACTGCAGGGCACGGATGAGACCAAATGCCTAAAATTTTCACAAGAAGATACTTAGCATTATATGCCAGCACTATTCATAACAGATGAATGAATATATTATTTATCGGAAATTAATTGTTCTTTCACACTGGCTGTGTGTAGGCTAAAGTATGGAAAGATAGAGTCAGACTGAAACATTCAATGCCATAGCCGGGATTTGAACCACGGATCTTCTGGTTGCCGTCCAGCCGCTCTAACCCTTGAGCTACTATGGCCAACGTGCTGATATGACATTAACTTCTCCAACTGACTCATGTTTTTCCCGGTAAACCACTTAGGAGTTCTCATAAACACCTGAGACAACTACCTTAATGGCGCCTTACAACGTGTAAGTACTTTAAGGCCCAGGCTTTATAGTTAACCACTATTAGGTCAATTAATGGAAATTGTTATTTCACACTGGCCGTGTGTAGGCTAAAGTATGGAAAGGTAGAGTCAGACTGAAAAATTCAATGCCATAGCTGGGATTTAAACCACAGATCTTCTGGTTGCCATCCAGCCGCTCTAACCCTTGAGCTACTATGGCCAATGTGCCGACATGACATTAAATTCTCCAGCTGACTTGTGCTTTTCCCGGTAAACCACTTAGGAGTTCTCATAAACACATGAGACAACTACCTTAATGGCAACTTACGACTTACACATTGTAGAAGTATTCACAAGTTGCGACTAAAGTAGCAGCATCCAATGATCTAACCAATTAACTGACTGATTAACTGATGACTGACTAACTAACCACGATCTGACTAACTATGATCCGTCTAACCGTTCCTTACTGGTTGTCATCGTTTAAATAGAACTGGCTTCCAAAATGTCTGCCATCATACAAAAATCAGCGGTTCTTCACAGAGGGTTTACATCCTATGGTGCAATCTTGTGCAACCCAAGAATGACTCTTCTTCATTTTTCTATCGATTTAACAGAACACATGATAATGATAATGGTTTATTCACTTATAGACATGAAGTACATGTTTCAAGTTTCGTCCAAAAAGTTTACATATTACAATATTTAGTTACATACATCAAGATTTACAAATTTTACAACGCATATACAGAGATTGATAATTAATTTAACCGTCTTCATGGTAAAATAAAAAAACAATCTTCGGTTTTCCCTTTCTTTGAGGAGGGTCTCGCAGTTCTTCCTGTCCATTGGTCATAAGGTGAAGATTTCAGTAATATGAAACAGAAGATGTAATAAACTGTATTAGTATTTTCTTATTTGTTATATACTAAATGAACTTAAATAATAATAGTAATAATAATAATAATAATAATAATAATAATAATAATAATAATAATAATTCATAAATATGTACTTATTTACTGATTTCAGAAATATATTTTAAAGATTATACTCACTTGTTGAAATTACAAATCACAATTGCAGATATTCATCTATGTCATAAAAGGCCCTCTCAATTAAGTAATTTTTTAAACATTTATTATACTTGGAACCAGTTGATTGTTTAATTGTGGCTGGCAGCTTATTGTATAAAGTTCTTCCAATTACAAATGGATTTTTATCAAAAAATTTTACTCATTGCTTCCCTATACATATTCTCTTTAGTTCTTATGTCATATTTATGTATATTGCTATTACTCCTTATATTTGTAGTTCTCCTAACTAGTAAAATAACTCTAAAAATATATAATGCAACTACTGTAAGAATTCTTTCTTTTTTTAAAATTTCTCTACATGAATCCCTTGATTTTAATGAACAAACAATCCATACACACTTCTTCTGTAATACCAGTAATCATTTCAAATTCTCTTTAGCCGTTGTACCCCATAATTCAATACCATAATTTAAATGAGGATGAATTATTCCATAATAAATCAATTTTAAACTAGGTTTATCCAAATAGTGTGCCACGTAATTTAATAGATAGATACCCTTACTTATTTTATTGCATATATAATTTACATGTTTTGTCCATGATAAGTTTTTGTCAATATTCAATCCTAGAAATAAGTGATCATCTGTTGTATCTATTTCTTCATTTCCAATTTTAATTTTCATATTGTTGTACATGCAATTACTAATTTTAAAATATATTATGCTTGACTTGTTTAAATTATTAACTAGGTTGTTATTAGCAAGAAATTTAAATATTACACCTGTACCTGAGTGTATATTATTAGTTAAGTTGTCTAGATCTTTTCCCCAACAAATTATAGATGTGTCATCAGCATATGATACAGTTTTAACATTATTAATCACAGGTAAATTGTTAGTGTATAATGTAAATAGTAAAGGCCCAAGCACAGATCCCTGTGGGACTCCATATTTAACGGTTGCTAATGAGGATTCATATTTTGTTTCTATTTGGTTTAGTTTACATATTATTTCTGTACTTTGTACCCGGCCTTGTAAGTATGTGTTAATTAATTTACCTGCAGTCCCCCTTATACCATAATGTTCCAATTTTCGTAATAAGACTTGGTGATCAACACTATCGAAGGCCTTTGATAAATCAAGAAAAATCCCCATTACTTGATTGTCATTTTCCATTTTGTTAATTAATTCGTCTATAAATTCTACTGCAGCAGTAATTGCAGAATAACTTTTTCGAAAACCATGCTGGGAATTAGATAAAATTTTATGTTTGTCCAAAAAACTTAAAATCCTCTTTAAAATAACATATGAGCTGGCAGGTCAATACCACTGCTTACCTGATCACTGAGTTATCCAACCTGTCTCAACTTTGTTACTTCCTGCTAAAGCCCGGGGCTTACTACGAAATGAAATGTGAACCTCCAATAATTAAAATATTTCCCAAATCTTGTTCAGACCTTATACGCAACAATATCTTGATAATTTTGTAAAACTGCACAGTTTTGTAGAGGTTCTCTATCCATTTCTATATCTTGAGAGCACAATACACAATTTGGGGAAGTTAGTATGCCATAGGCAATCATGCCCTGTATTATTATTATTATTATTATTATTATTATTATTATTATTATTATTATTATTATTATTATTATTATTATTATTATTATTATTATTATTATTATTATTATTATTATTATTATTATTATTATTATCATTATCATTATCATTATCATTATCATTATCATTATCATTATCATCATCATCATTATCATTATTACACTAATAAAAGCACAAAAATGTGCAGGCAAGCAGAGTATTGAATTACACTAAGTCTGGTGCACTGTTTACGAAAATACATTCTGATTTTTCCTATCACGCAGGGTTTCGTAATTTTTGGGTGATCTTATATAACTGTTATATACTCAGCAGGCTTAGATTTCCATGCATTATACATGCATACATTTCCATACATTATACTGAATCTGGCCCGGATGCCACCATCTTATGGCAAGAACTATCTGAATCTGACAAATCTTCATCTGATTAAGCAGTACAACCATCTACATCCAAAGATGCTGCTTATATTCCAGAAGAATAAGAAGCGGCGAAGCCACACTTAATTACACAGGAGGAAATCAGTGATCCGGTACGTGATTTATATCTAGCCAAGCAGTTAGCCAAACTTCTCGGATCTCGTCTTCAACAATGGAAGCTGTTGGATAAAGATACTAGGGTGACAGTGTTTGGGAACAGAAATAGCCATTTCTTGCAGTATTTCACAACCACAGATAGTGGTGTCTGTGTATGCAGTGATGTAAGTGGATTAATGTTGAAATTAGGTATTACACATAATGCTGAAGAGTGGCACCTATTTATTGACAGCTCTAAAATAAGTTTGAAGGCTGTGTTACTACATAATGGCAATGAGTTGCCCCTCTGTACCTGTGGCAGTGAAAGAAACTTACGGAACTATGTGCCATATTCTTCAAGCCATAAAATATGAAGATCACTGCTGGTGTATTTGCAGGGACCTTAAAGTGATTGGTCTTTTAATGGGATTGCAAAGCAGATTTACCAAATTTCCCTGTTTCCTTTACCTATGAGACAGTCGTGATAGGGAAAAGCATTATAAAGTTAAGGAGTGGATAGGAAGAGACAAATTTATTCCAGGGCAACAAAATGTAACATTTAAACCATTCGTTGACCCACAGAAGGTGTTTCTCCCACCTTTACACATTAAATTAGGGCTGATGAAGAACTTCATGAAGGCCATGGACAACAACGGTGAGGGTTTCAAATATCTTAGAACTGTTTTCCCTGGTCTGAGTGATGCCAAATTAAAAGAAAGAATAATCATTGGACCTCAAACCAGAAAAGTGATCAGTGACAACAATTTTGATACAAAATTAAATGTAAAGGAACTAGCAGCATGGAGGTCATTTAAAGGTGTTGTTCATAGCTTCCTTGGTAACCAAAAAGATGCAAACTGTAAACAGCTGGTACAGAATCTTCTGCAGACATATCAGAAATTGGTGTGTACGATGTCTCTCAAAATTCACTTCCTTCATTCCCATTTGGAATTTTTTCTGGAAAATTTAGGTGCAATAAGAGATCAGCAAGTTGAACATTTTCACCAAGACATCTTCCAAATGGAACAACATTATAAAGGCAGATGGGAATCATCAATGATGAGTGACTACTGCTGGTTTCTAATAAGAGTTATGACAACACATAAAAGGAAAGGTCTGAAGTGATCATTCCCTTCTATCACATAAATGTGAGTAGCCATTTTATTTTAATTAACTTATTTTCCACTAAAATAAATAACCATATTAACAGAATTTGAGAGCTTTTCACGATTTCTTTATTAGAATGCACGTTCTTGGAACTGGCCAGTTAATTTTGATTTACAATTTATCATAATAAGTATTGCAAACAATCTGAAGATGACATAGAAAAACTGATTGCAGTTTCGAATTCAGCGCAACGAATTCATTAAGATTCATCTTCTTTCATTTCTGCATATTTTTTAAAGTTCAAATTTGTAGACTAGTGTTGTTGTTGTTGTTGTTATTATTATTATTATTATTATTATTATTATTATTATTATTATTATTATTATTATTATTATTATTATTATTATTATTATTATTATTATTATTATTATTATTATTATTATTATTATTATTATTATTATTATTATTATTATTATTATTATTATTATTATTATTATTATTATTATTATTATTATTATTATTATTATTATTATTATTATTATTATTATTATTATTATTATTATTATTATTATTATTATTATTATTATTATTATTATTATTATTATTATTATATGTTGTTATAGATGGCAGTGATGGTCACCTGTTAGTTATATCAGATAAAATTTAGATGTTAAGATTAAAGTAATGCCATAAAGTCAAGAAATAATAGAATTCAAATGAATTATTGCTTTTGATTAATGGCATAATTTTTGTTCATTTAGATCCTTGAGTACACTGGTCGGGGTAAAAGCATAATAGATGTCGGTCTAGCACAAGCCAGAAGTCCTCTTAACACAACAGTACATTACTTTGAAATAGAGATTGTGGATCCTGGTGAAAACTGCTATATTGCTATAGGTCTGACAAGAAGGGTAAGTTATAGTGTACAGAGAACTTACAAAGTGTCGAGCTGTGTCATGTTTAACATACAAATTATTCTTAAGCTTAGTCTACAGTTTCAGTACAAGTCTAGTCTAAATAGTTAAATAGAATACAATAGTTTTTATGAAAAGTAACAACTATCAAGCCAGAAGATACAATATTCCTTCTAAGTCTGGGTACTATTAATGCTTTGAATGACCTTGAGTATTAAATGGGATTTGTCCAGTGGTAAAATATATTCTTATATTTGTATTTTCTGCTGTTCCCTTTCCTGTATACATTTTGTTTTATTTTTGGTATCAAATAAATACACATCACAGTTCTTAAAGATAAAATAGTTCTAATAAGAATTACTTTATAAATATACAGTGAAACAACAGTAATAACTGTGTCCCTTTTTAGATATGTGCCAATAAGAATGTTTAACTTAAATACATTTATGTTGCCATATCCATTTGCTGATTCCATACTAGTAGTTAAAACTAGTTTATCAGAAACATGTTCAGCATAATATATCAACTTAAAGCTTTCTCAACCTTCAGTCATGAAAACTAACCCTTTCACTGATGTGAATGTCCTAATATCCATTTTAAAATGCAGGAGAAGAAATAAGGACATCTAGGAACATCCTGTGCATACATGTATTTAATGCTTATTCAATTCTAATTATTTTAATTTTTGTGTTCTGCAGTAAATTCAAATAAATTCTATAAGATATAAAAGCTTACATTTAAAGTTGTTTATGTTGAACTTGTGACAGTGATGTCACTAAAAATTTAGTTAATTATAGAATATATTTTGAGGCACCACTTAATAAGGAAAACGTGTTTGAGTAGTGAACTAGTCACACTTAATCACACTCAACTTCACTTTTAATATTAAAAAATAGTTTAAATACTTTCAAGGACATTCATCCTCTTCAGCTGCTGGATGACTGAAGGTCTCTCTCTCTCTATCTTGTTTTCCCTTCCTATTGTGACTGATAATGCTGCCATCTGGTGTTGGAGATGCAAAAGTCCAACACTTTATTAGCGGCAGATTTTAAAATTTATTATATTTTTATTGTTTTTAAGTATGCATATTTTGAAATCTTGCAATTAAACAAAGTGCAAACACTTTTCACTTTGAACTATAATGTAGTGTGCTATCAGCAGTAGTTTGAAGATAAAAGAATTTTCCGGGCTCAGGAGCCGTGGTCTGATGGAGTTGGAACATCCATATGTTTCGTTCACATCTGCAGTGAACGTCATTAGTGGTGACGTGGTCTGAGTCAAGTTTCAGTCACAACTGGACTGTGTGACAGTTGTGACTGAAACTTCACCCAGAAGACTCAGACCACGCCATCACTGATGATGTTCACTGCAGACGTGAACGAAACGTATGGATGTTCCAACTCCATCAGACCATGACTCCTGAGCCCAGAAAATTCTTCTCTTCAAATTAGACTCCGGCCGTGAAAGCTTAACGATCGCAAGGATACCATTTCCTGTAGATGATGCTATGATTTATAAAATAGTTAGTCCCCTCTGCAGTGTGATTGTAGCATCTCTACCTCAGGTTTGGGAGGCCCATAGTTTGAATCTGTCAGGTGAATTATCTGGATAAGATTTTTTGGGGTTTTTCTCTTATTCTCTAAGATGAATGTGAGATAACTCTTAAGTTCTATGGACCCTGGGCTCATTTGAGTATCATTTCACCCATTCCATTCATCGTCCAATGTGACTTGATGTTGGGGGACTTAAGTTAAAAAAAATTGTATTAATCCATTGATCCTATAACCGGTAAAAATGTTCTTTCTATGTTTGAAGCATATCTGAAGTTTCATGTGTTTCAGGATTATCCCAAGCATAGACATCCAGGCTGGAACAAAGGTTCCATCGGTTACCATGCTGATGATGGCAAGATTTTTATTGGTAGTGGAGTTGGAGATCCTTTTGGACCAAGATGTCACAAAGGGGACAGAATGGGCTGCGGAATTCTTTTTCCTAGAGATTATGTGTGCCAGTATGATAGGTAATAAATAACAAATGTATAGAACAAACTAATATTACCTGCAACTCTGATAGGTCTACTGCTTCAAAATATGGAGATTGCAGATATGTTCTGTTAATCATTTAAGATAAAACTACTTTTTGGAGCTGTCAATAAAAATTAAAACCTAAGTAAAAGATTTAACAATTAAACTTTCTTATGTGTGATTAGAGGAATTTAGTAACAGTTACATCAAAATTAATTGAAAAAACTATTTGCAGTCAGTTTTTCGACACTTTGTCACCCACACTTTTATATTATTGAGGGACTAGTTTCGGAAGCTGTCTCCTCTATTTTCAACCTGTTTCTAATGTTGTCGTCTGCTCTCTTCTCTCTGGTGGTGGAACTACGAACTTCTTTGTCAAATTATCAACTGTGGAATTTCAAAGTTCATTACTTGGTCCTTATTTTTCCATATGAATATGCATTCCCATGTTGTCAGCTTCTTTTGGTTTATCACTCTTTTTAGGAATTTTGGATTTGGATCAATTCCATGGTTTTTTTTCCAAAAATGAAATGCTACTGCTCACCTATCTTCTTGTTTCATTTTGATGTTTCTAAAGTGCTCTTTGACTCTGATTTTTAGGTTTCTTTTCTTTTCTTCTTCCTTTTTTTAATTTACGTCCTCCAACGTTAAGTCATATCGGACGATGAATGGAATGGGTGAAATGATGCTCAAATGAGTCCGGGGTCCATGGAGCTTAGAGTTACCCAACATTCATCTTTCAGGATAAGGGAAAACTCCGGAAAAAACCTTATCCAGGTAACTCACTCTGACCGAGATTCAAACTCGGGACCTCTTGAGCGTGAGGCAGACATGCTGCCACCACGCTACCGAGGCGGGCAGGTTTCTTTTAGTTTGACGTATGTAGCATTTTTCACAATTATTACAACTTATTTGGTATACTCCGGATATGTTAATTGGTGGAATTTCATCTTTTGTTTTTGAATTAGCAATTTTAAAACTGAGTGTCTATTAGTAGGTGCCAAGATGATATTTGTTTTGTTCCTTAAAGATCTTTTTGAATTTATTAAATGTCTTTGGGTGGTATGTGAATGCACTGATTATGCTGTTGTTTTCTTTGCTTTAGTGAATGTGGTTGCTTCCTTAATGGTTTTCTTTAGTTAACATTAGTAATTTTTTAAACATCAGACGTTTGTTTTGTTGTATCCATTTTCTAAAACTTAAGGCTAAACATTAGTTGAAATGGAGGCGGCTTCCGAAATTAGTCCCATCATAATATAAAAATGTAAGTGATGGAGTGTCAAAAAATTGAGTACAATTAGCTTTTTTCAATTAATTAAATTTACGTCGCTTGATTCGTTTTACAGTGTAACTAGAGCTATGCTGCTTATTGTGGTAAATATTTTATGTACACAAAAATATAATAATAATAAATATATTTGTTAATATTAACAAAAATTTGAATAAATTGTCAAGTATGCGAGATTGGAATAATTTAGTTACAGTGATGTCCAAGTAAATTGAAGAAAACTATCTGCAATCAATCTATTGAGATTTAACTGTATTGGAACACCACAGTGAAGCGAAAAATTATTAATTTTTAAATGAGTCGTATTTATTACACATCTGCTGCACTTTCGTACCTATTTTGAGGACATGTTTTGCAAATCATCGTTTGCATCTACGGCTCTTATGCGACTAAAGCTTGATCCAGCGGTGTGGGTAATTCTGGGGTTGCTGCTGCCATCTGTTGATTTAGTGATGAACTTAAATGTGGGATTCTCTTTTGGCGGGATTTCAAAGTTCATAAGTTGGTTTTTATGTTTTTCTATGTATATCCTCTCCCATATGACGAGTTCACTATGTTTTTGTACGTATTTTAGTAATTCTGTGCTATCTTCAATTTCATGATTTTCAGACCAGAAATGAGCTGCTATTGCGGACTTATCAATATTTTTGTATCTTAAGTGCCTGAAGTGTTCTTTCTTTCTAGTGCCTATGTTTCTTTTTGTCCTCCCTATGTAAATTTTTTCACAATCTTTACATTTAATCTTGTAAATGCCTGACTTTTCCTCTGGTTTTATCTTATCAGTATTATTACTGTGAAGTAGGTGATTTTAAGGTCTAAAAAAGGTAGAGTACAGTCCTCTTCAGTTTCCACTGTGAATTGTATGCTGGGTTCTTGCAGGTTGAGTAGTTTCAAAGCATCATCTATTGACATTTTAGTATCCTTTGATGTCCGCTCCCTCTTCCCTAGCATTCCATTAGACAAACTTTTGATTCAACTGAAAAAAATGGCTAAATTCTATAAACCTAGATGCCAATGCAATAGAAGAATATTTGGCAATGACTGAAATATGTATACATCAAAATTATTTTGTCTTCGATGGAAAATATTATAAACAAATTTCAGGACTAGCTATGGGAAGCCCGCTATCACCATTTTTGGCCAATCTATATATGAGCTTTTTCGAAACACATATAACTAAAGCCTTCCCTCATATGTTTAAAACATGGTACAGATACGTAGACGACATCTTTGCAATAGTGCCCTACAACCAAATAGATGATGCTTTGAAACTACTCAACCTGCAAGAACCCAGCATACAATTCACAGTGGAATCTGAAGAGAACTGTACTCTACCTTTTTTAGACCTTAAAATCAAAAAAAGCAATGAAAAACTAGAATTTGGTATCCATAGAAAAGCAACACACACAGATAATTACATCAAAGCAAATAGTTTCAACCCAATTCCACACAAACATGCAACCATCAACAGTCTCACACACAGATTAGTAAATCTACCTCTCAGCCAGCAAGAATATCAAAACGAATACCATCAAATCTTAAAAACTGCAATTAAAAATGGATATGGAAAAAACCTTGTAGATAAAAAACTAAAATCATTCAAACTTCAAAAGAGATTAAAACAGATCACAGCTCTCACACCAATAAAACAAGAAATTAGATTTGCTAAATTTACTTACCACCCCTGGGCCACAAAAAAGTTCCAAAAAATATTCAAGAAATACAATATAACATTGGCACCAAAAAACAATTACAACATTAAAAACCTACTTCACAGTAATAATACTGATAAGATAAAACCAGAGGAAAAGTCAGGCATTTACAAGATTAAGTGTAAAGATTGTGAAAAAATTTACATAGGGAGCACAAAAAGAAACATAGGCACTAGAAAGAAAGAACACTTCAGGCACTTAAGATACAAAAATATCGATAAGTCCGCAATAGCAGCTCATTTCTGGTCTGAAAGTCATGAAATTAAAGATAGCACAGAATTACTAAAATACGTACAAAAACATAGTGAACTCGTCATATGGGAGAGGATATACATAGAAAAACATAAAAACCAACTTATGAACTTTGAAATCCCGCCAGAAGAGAATCCCACATTTAATTTCATCACTAAATCAACAGATGGCAGCAGCAACCCCAGAATTACCCACACCGCTGGATCAAGCTTTAGTCGCATAAGAGCCGTAGATGCAAATGATGATTTGCAAAACATGTCCTCAAAATAGGTACGAAAGTGCAGCAGATGTGTAATAAATACGACTCATCTAAAAATTAATTATTTGCAGTCAGTTTTTAACACTACATCACTTATATTTTTAAATTTAAATTATATTAATACAATATAAAAATGTAAGTGATGGAGTGTTAAAAACCGGCTACAAATACTTTTTTCAGTTAAATTGTTAGGTGTTCATCCTGTCAAAATTGTATAACTAATTAAACTTGTTAAAAACATTAATATCCATTTAAAAACCAACATGGGTCAGTCAGATGCGTTCTGAAGATGGGAACACATGTTCCTGAATATGTGGGTGCATGCCTTGAAATAATTTGGAAAAGTTTTTGTGATATGTGTTTTAAAAGCACTCATAAATAAATCTGCCAAGAAGGGAGACAATGGGTTGCCCATAGCTAGGCCTATTTTTTTGTTTATAGATCTGTCCATTAAAGCTGAAAAAATTTTGATTGATACAAATTTCTGTAAGTTGTGAAAGTTCCTCTATTTCTTCAGATTTCACAAAAACTTTACCAAATTATTTCAAAGTGTGGTATCGCTATGTTGACAACATTTTTGCAATAGTACCTAAAAAACTCATACAAGATGGTCTTAGACTTTTGAATATACAAAATCCAGCTATAAAATTTACATTGGAAACAGAAGAGGATGGTGTGCTTCCCTTTTTGGACATCAAGATCAAAAAAATGAACAACAAACTCACTTTTGGTATTTACAGGAAACCGACACACACAGAACAACAACAGTTTCATCCCAAAACAACACCAACATGCCATTTTCAACAGTTTAATCTTTCGGATGATCAACTTTCCACTAAACAGAGAAGATTATCAAGAAGAATACCTACACATAAAAAAAGTAGCTATATCCAACAGTTTCAACCCAAATTTAGTAGACAAAACAGTTAACAGACTCAACAAAGCTAAGAAAATAAAAGAAACCACCACCCTAGAACCTACAGGAGAAAAAGAAAAAACTTTTTAAAAAATTCACCTTCCATCCATCAGCCTATAACAAATTCCAAAAAATCTTCTCAAAACACAACATAACTCTTGCACCTCAAAATAGGTTTAATATCAGAAATTTGTTGAAAAGCTCTCCCAAAAATTCAAATCACTACCAAAGAAAAACCAGGAATCTATGAGATCAAATGTGAAACTTGCCCTAAAATTTATATAGGAAAAACAAAAAGAAATATTAACATCAGAACTAAATAACATATAAGAAACATTAAAAATGGTGAAACAGAAAAATCAGCAGTGGCTTTTCATTTTTTGAATACTAGACATGACATCAACTTGGAAACATCTCTAATAAAATATGTTAATCACCCCCATAGACCTTTCCGTATGGGAAAAAATCTTCATTAACAAAAATCGTCATAGAGTCATGAATTTTGAAACTCCACCACCGGACATCTTTGACAAGTACATCACGCCATCTATTGACAATACGGAGAAAGAGGAAACCACTACAACTTGCACTAATCGAGTATCAGCTGATGATAGCAAGAGCTCTTGAAACATGTCCTGTGAATAAACAGTATGAGTGAAGCAATGTGTCAATATCTTCTCAATTCACTTTTGTGCTAATTTGTGCTTCACTGACCCTACGCTTCTTTCAAGTTTATACTTTGACTTAATTCGTTATTCACATAGGAACCGATAGATACCTTTTCTCTCCGGTTCTGGTCTGCCTTCGCCGAAGACAGAACCAGATGTCCGTCTTAATGGGCCGCCAGCCACGTTCTGCCTCTCTGGGGCACTGCCTTCCTCTGTACAGCTGCGTGTGACTTTCACCTCTTGAAGCCTCTTTATTCACACCAAAACTCCTTTTGTGACTATTTTGTCCATTGTGATTATTAGTGTCGGTCATGCCATTATTAACCGCTTTGCCGATGGCCATTTAAACCCTTCAGGGGCTGGAAACGGATACCCAATAAACAGAACAGGACATTTAAATTGTTCAATGCTGTAAAAATGCATCATAAATACAATTCCGTATATTCCGTATTTATTAAGTTATTTAAACGAAACAAAAACTGGTTTAAAACTCATTAAAGGCAGTATAAATCTACAGTAACAATAAAGTAGAGACTACATTAATAAATCGTTGAAATTTCACTACTTTGTTTCACTTTGGTTTCACTGTAGCAAAAGCCATTCTTTGCACGGAACACGTCTAACATTTGAATCATTTTGTTTTGTGTGTATACGAACGAATACATATATAGCTACCAAGTGACTACTCCGGTTCAAGTTTAGTTTAGTTTATTCTATACCAAGCGATAATCATACGAGAATATATTGCGTTACACACTCACACACTGGAAAGGAAACTCTCTGTCAGCATCTGTTATTACACTGTTTCTCAACCAAGGTTTCTGGTAGCCTTATGCAGCGGTTTTCGCTCTGTATTTTAGTTATTTATACTCTGTGTTCAGAGTGATTTCTTATAGCTATCAAGAGCTAAATCAGTGGCACATTTGAAATTGTTAAATTTCAGTGTTAACCATGGCTTATCCCCGTAATGTAGCAAATAAATTAGCTTGGGTATGATGTGTACAGGCTTCTGATATTACTGTAGAAAATCTGGAAGATTTGTTGTACGATTATGAAGGAGATCTTTAGGACATACATAGCAGTGACGTGTGCTGGTCTACAGATGGCATGTTAGCTACTCCATTGTTTGGGGAAATGGTGGGTCAAATATGGGTGATGCGGATCAGCTATTACTAGCTATTCTTCTTTACGGAAAACAGTTAAATGGTAAAAAAAAGTATTTTTATACCACTGGATGTAACTATGCACAGTTGTTTAGTAATTTTCATAGCTGTAAATTCATGCAAGACATTCATCTACCTGTACTTGCGCGTATAAAGAGCTCGTAACCTAATTGAGTATTATAATACTCAGAGGCCTCTTTATACTAGGGGGTAAGAAATTCACCACGACATCACCTCTCATACTTGAGAGAAAACACTTTCCTAAAAGTATACCACCCACAACCAAAAATAAGTTGTAACCATTTCGAAAATGTGTAGTGTGTTGCGAAAAAGAAGTTCGCATGAAACCAATATTATTTGGTGTGAATCTGCAGATATGCCCTTGGATGTTTATCCAGGTTTGGAGGTGTAGAATTCAAAAAGAAACCTTTATGGGTACGTTTACATTCCGTATAGAACTAATTTAAATTTATTGTAAAATAGCAAGATTAAAATAATTGGCGTTAAATGAGCATTAAATGCATGTATGCGCAGGACGTCTATACACGTCCATATCGGTTTGGCGCATTTTAACTTGGACGTCATATGACGTCCATATCGGTGAAAGGGTTAAGGGTCTGAACAATGCCTTTTCAAACTAAGTCAAGTGTTATTCACTTAGAATCCCTGCTAGGAACACTCTTTCTTCCGTCTCTTTTGTTAAACGACTCAACCCAATGCACCTGCATACTCATTGCATCCCTTAATTTCGGTATCAGAATCTATACTACCACAGTAGAAAACAAAATGCTACGTGCGGCAGAGATATGGGGAGTAAATGAAACATAGGCAGAGGTGGACGTTATTAATAGATCCTTCTGTAAATATATTCTAGGCCTGCCGTTAGCACCTAATGGGGCAGCTCAACTAAAATTGGGAAGATATTCAAATAAGGTCAAAATTATCTTAAGGGTAATTAAATATTTATACAAAGTAGCCAATTTGGAGGAAAGGAATATTATTAGGGAATGTTTTCTTGTGCAAATGAGAAGCAAATGGGAAGGGTCTTGGACACAAAAAGTAAGGGAATTGATAGAACAGATAGGTATGGAACATATTTGGAGGAATGGGAAGTATTGTTATAGAGGCTTTTGGAAAGAAGTAGAATTAAGATTAGATGATATTGATAGTCAAGCTATTTTTGCTAGCACAAGGGAGAAAATCTTGTTGAGGATATATAGGGAAATAAAAATAATTTGGGGTAGGGAAAAGTACATAGAAGTGTGTAATAAGCTTGGGCGAGGACAGGAGTCAGAAATTTGAAAAGTATTAGATATAAGGGTGAAGGGTAATGCCCAATATATGGAGTAGATGATACAGACTGTCATAGTATGCTATACTGTAAACAAACAAAAGTATGGAGAGATCAAATTTGGCAACAAAAATAGAACAGCTTTAAGGAGGGAGGTGAGGTATTACTAATCAGGAAAATGTTATCTGTAAAAGGAGAAAAGAATGTAAGAAATATAGGTGATTTACTTGGGAAAAGACAGAGAGAAATGGTTATGAATGTTTAAGAATAGTCAACAAGTAAGGTTGGAGAAACGGGAACAAGGGATAAAAGAGAGCAGAGGGTCATCAGTAGATGGAAAACCAGGCATTGTGTGTATTGAGACCTAAATTTAAGGCAAGCAGGTAGGAAGGTTATATATTGGGTGGGAATAAGAAAGAAAGTTTGTTATTAAGTGCTAAGAATGTTGTTAATGGTAATGTATAAATGAATGTATGTATGAAGAAAGATGACAAATAAATATAATATTCTATATTTAGCATAATAATTTTGATTAAGTTTCATCAAGTTCTTACTGGTCCAAACACTTCTCTAAAAACATTTTAATTGAATCAACAAAATTGCATTCTTAATTATTAAATTTTAGATGAGTCGTATTTTTTACACATCTGCTTCACTTTCATACCTATTTTGAGGACATGTTTCGCAAATCTTTGTTTGCATCTACGGCTCTTGTGCGACTGAAGCTAGATCCAGTGGTGTGGGTAATTCTGGGGTTGTTGCTGCCATCTGTTGATTTAGTGATGAACTGAAATGTGGGATTCTCTTCTAGCGGGATTTCAAAGTTCATTAGTTGGTTTTTATGTTTTTCTATGATTATCCCCTTTTCAACTGGGACTCTACCATTTTCAGAGGGCCCGCCTTGGTAGCGTAGATGGTGGCATGTCTGCCTCACGTTCAAGAGGTCCTGATTCGAATCTCAGGTTGAGTTACCTGGATAAGGTTTTTCCGGGGTTTTCCCTTATCCTTCAAGACGAATGTCAGGTAACTGTAAACTCCATGGTCCCTGGACTCATATGAGCATCATAGAACCCAATTCATTCACCATCCAATATGACTTAACGTTGGAGAACGTAAATTACAAAAAACAAAAAATTCAGAGGCATGTGTCATCATCCAGCCCATTTTTAAGAGGTTATTAGACATCCCATGTTGTAAATATCCAAAAATTGCCTTAATAGACATATCATGCTAAAGATGCAAGTGTACAGTTTTCAAATTAACATTATCACTGTCAGTCTTCATGATTCAATACCCAAAAATTTTTGCTTTTCAATTGGTCATTCTCACAAATTGAAAGCTTCATGGAAAGATAGAGTCAGACTGAAAAATTTAATGCCACGGTACTGGTTGCCGTCCAGCCACTCTAACCCTTGAGCTACTATGACCAACATGCCGACATGACATTAAATTCTACAACTGACTCGTGTTTCTCCCAGTAAACCTCTTGAGGAGTTCTCACAGACACATGAAATAACTACCTTAATGGCGACTTATGAGAACTCCTAAGTGGTTTACCGGGAAAAATACGAGTCAGTTGTAGAATTTAATGTCATGTCGGCACGTTGGTACTCACTGCATTATGGTATGTTAACAATGGAAAGGAAGGCTTCAGCGAGAAACTAATTTATTGATAAAGTTATTACCTGAGATAAAGCCCAGTTTCATCATTATGACCAAAGGCAAACCAAGAAAGTGCCCAACGAAAACATCCTTCAAATCCAAGACAAAAAATGCCAAGTTCAACCAAGTGCATGCAGAATCATACACCTAGTTCTTGTCTTTGTTGTACATCATTGTATACAGCACAGGTGGATAAGTTACTGCTGAGTACTACTGTGAAGTATTGATGTGACCAATAAGGAGGAAAATTGGCAAGAAAAGACCATATCTTGCTCAAATGGAGTGGATACATGGATATTGCACCCATTCATCATGCCCTGAATACTCAAAAAACAATCATAGATTTAGGTATTGAGGTAATGCCACATCCACTTTATTCAAGGGACCTAGCACTGTGTAACTTCTATCCATTTTCTGCTGTGAAGAAGAGCTTCAGGATTGTCATTTTCATAGTGATCATGAAGTAAACCATAAAATTTTGGTTATTTTCAACAGAATATTTAAAATGCGCTTCAGGTAGTGTTTTAAACAGTCGACAAATGTAACCATTGTAGTATGTCTAAGGGAGAATGCTTTGAGGGTTTGTAAAAGAATTTTAATAAAGGTGAACAGGATTTTCCAGCAAAAAATAATTCTGGTTATTTTTTGACACCCTCATATGTTTCTATACCAACTAGCTATCACTGTGTTCCCATTATAAAACCGCTCATATATTAAACCATGTTCATCTGATTCATATATCCCATGAATCTCTAAAGAGACCTCAATACATTCAAGAATAGAATAGAATCTTCAGTGTCATAATGTTTACATTGTGAGCCTAAGTTAGTAAACTGTTGACTCATCAAGTTATACAGAGTGTTTCAAAACGACAGCGAACGAATGTATAGAAGTAATTGCTCAGTTTCTATGTGACACATACACATAGTTTTTATCACCAATATAGTTGCATAAAAAACAATCCAGAATGAGTGTGGATTAGGCATTGACAGGAACAACGCTGCATGCCTCATGCTATCGGAGTTCGCAGATAGGTGATACACTGTGCCGCCTGCTGTTACAGTTTTTAAATATACTGGCATACTCCACGGTAGCACGCTACTATTAAGAATTTCTTTGACTTATGAAACAGCATTAAAGAAGCTATTCCTTAGTTATTTGTTTATGGGTGTTTGACATGTTTCAAAATTTCATAACAATACTCCATTACAGCAAATAAGCTGATAGACATATGCAACTTACACTTTTTAGAGGGAAATTAATGTTAGTGAGGTTGAGGATGGAAGCATTAAATGATAAACATAACAAAGAACAATATCAAAGAACTGTAGATAAAGTTAACCAAAACTAAATGTGTACACAACAAGACAAGCATTTTATTGCACTGTGTTTAATAGTAGTAAATAAAGCATTTGTGACTGAAAAGGATGCTGTTGATATTTACAGTAATTGGTTGAAAGTATTGTACAATCTTGGAGATTCTCAATTTTCTTGAATATTTTCATTTATAACATATTAAAGCAAATGCTCAAACTGGCGACCTTCGGGTTCTAAACAAAGGGTCCCCCCCCCCCATTTATACCCTGCCTTTAACTCCAATGGTCATATTGGCGGAGCCATTCTCCTTTGGAACATATCAAAGGTGTTAACTTGTATTCGTTGGATTTTAATCATTAGATCATGCACACATTCGCACTCTCATTCATACTTCCAAACTCTGGGGAAGATGAGGAATTATCTTGGTCGGAGAAAAATCCACACCCCCACTGCTGGGAATCGCACCCGGGACCCCTAGCACGGCAGGCAGGTGCTCTACCGACTGAGCTACGGTGCCAGCCCTAAACAAAGTTGATATCTTCATAAAAGTGACTTATGCACTCCTACAACTGCTGGGTTTGAACTCAATTCTACCCATGCAGCATGTACCTGGCTACTAGTTCCACTTCTGTTTGTACAGGTGTTGCATACACTGAAGATTTCAAGTGTCTCCACAAGTAGAAGTCGACTGCTGGTAGATCTGGGCATCAAGGTGGCCAAGAGATAGAACCCCCATGACCGATCCATTTGTTTGGGAATACAGAATTCAAATATTCCCGAATCTTAAGGAAAAAATGCAGAGCTGCACCATCATGTTGATGCATCATGCTTTGTCTTATTCCTAAAGGAATGGATTCCAACATTTCTGGTAAACAGTTCTGCAGAAAGGTGGGATACTTTGGGCCATCTAGGTTTCCAGATAACAGGGGGGTCCGATAGGAGAATCTGAGACTATACTTCTTCAGAGGTTTATTGAAAATCAATGCTGGTGTCCTCTTTCAATGAAACGCCGTGGATTTTCTTCGGCCTAATAATGCTGATTGTATACTGTAGTTAGCCCATCTCTGGTCAGTTGCACATAGTCCATGAATAAAATTAACTTGTAAAATTCAGATCGGCATTGTATTTCAGCAGTAACTATTGGCAAAATTCCTGTCTCCTTGGATAATCAGCTGGTTGAAGAGCTTGAACTTTGTATGGATAATGGGGATGCAGTTTCCGTTCATGTACCACTCTCCAAATAGCAAGATGATCTACATTCATTTTGACCACTAAGTTTCCGTTCATGTACCACTCTCCAAATAGCAAGATGATCTACATTCATTTCAACCGCTAATTGTCGAATATTGATTTCAGGTGTTTCCTCCGTTCTGTTAAGTTCTTGCTCCTCAAACGGCACAGTCCTTACAGACCTATTGCGCCCCATGTCATACAGCCGTGGTCTGAAGCTACCAGATTCCCTTAAGCACTACTCTATTGCCATAAATATGCCACAATGAGGTACACGTCAATTAGGAAATCATTCTTGATACATCTGATGTGCATTCATTGAACTCTCTTTAGCTCTTCCATACATCAAAACCATATCCGTCATTTCAGCATTCATATAGAGCTCCATATTGCTTGAAATTACTATGTAAGTACACACAAAATCATCTCTGTTAGGACGGAATGCATAGTTGTACACTGAAGAGCAATCTTGAAACTGTTCGAGTCATTAGTCAACTTTTGCACAAGTAACTGCTTCTTGTCCCATTAACTGAGAGCTAGGCTTGAGTCACTGATAACGAGCAAGGAGCAATGTTTTTGTTTTCGTGGCTGGTGCATCCCAATAACTTTTGAGGTTCGCACACCAGTGAGTCCTGCACTACCTAATCACAAAATAATGTAATATTTAATGTTGTATATAAAAATACTTAACAGAATTTTGAAGCTGTGACACCAAAATTCGGACTAGTTAAGTTATAAACTATGAAACGGCTATATTTGTTCAGTGTCGTTTAAGAACAACCTGTATATAAAACATGAGTTAAAAGAGAAGACTAATTCTAATGTGTGGATAGTATACAAGGTTGAAAAATGCTGACTACAAATAATTTTTTCAATTAATTTTGACATCACTGTTACTAAATTCCTCCAATCACGCATAAGTATACAAGGTATTATTTATGCAATATAAATAACTTGTCAATTACAGGTAATGCAAGGTTCAGTAGTACTTATATTGTGTCATCCATGAATTCTTGTATGGAGTAATATGTATCTAATAGCAGTTATTTTACGCTTTTATTAAACGATTTTGAAGTCTTTATATTTTGAATCATTGAGGCAATTTATTATATAATTTTATACCCATATAAGAGGGTATTGTTTCATATAGTGTCAGTCTATGCATAGGGTATTGTATGCTAGACTCTTTTCGAGTGCTGTAAGGATAATGATTTTGTTTTTGCATAAGTTTGTCATAATTTATATATATATATAGGTGAGCAACTTTAAAATATATACTGAGAACATTGTTAAAATGTTTAACTTTTTAAATAATGATTGCATGAATCTTTAAAGCTAAAATGTAATATTATGCATATTATTTATTTTTTTTTTATTTTAAAAGCTGTCTCCCATCCTGATACGTTTCCCCATAGTGTTATACCATAGGCCAAGATCAAATGAAAATAGTTATAATAGACCTTCCCTCCCCCCCCCCCCCCTGCCCCTCATATTCATTATGTGTGTCAGACAAAATGTAGCAGGCCAAATTCAATTTCTTGGTTATATGTTCAATATGGATATTCCATTTTAAATATTCATCTATGTGCAATCGTAATATCTTACTAAAACCGTTTGTCATTACTGTCTTGAGTTATCTTGTTTCAAATTATCATTAGCAACAATTTTAAATTGTATAATAGACAACAACAGATGCCAGTTGGAAAGAGATTGAAAATGGAGTTGAATGCCTTTGAAACTAGTTTCTCATTAATATAAAAAAAGTAAGTGACGAGTATCAATAAACCTAACTACAAATAGTTTTTGAGGTGTATAATACTAGTTCTTGTTTTATTTAAGTTCATACTATTATCAGTGATTGACTAAAAAAGAAAAGTTGGAGTAAAATGTAATCCATATTATACAATTAAATAATATATTACGAAATCGGAGTGATACAAAATTTTATTTCTGTCACTAAAGATCCACACCTAAAAACAGATCTCATGACTCTTATTTAATCAAATTCAATTGAGACAATACAATTAGTGACCTGAAGAAACTGAACCGCAGAAACTGACGACTTGGGAAAGGATTGTGATTGCAGCGAAGATTGACAGTGTCAGAGAAGAAATAAGAAAGTTCGCAGTGAAACATTGTTTATGAGTGCACAACCATGAAATTAAAGAAATGCAGGATGTGTTTAGCAAGAGTGTAATTCGACGACTGAAAAGGATTAAGCCAGTGGATTTAACGTGTGATCGCAAGACTTAGATGTATGCTCTGGAGGTCTTCAGAGGAAGATTCACCAACACAAAGTTAAACATTTAACCCTTTCACCGATATGGACGTCATATGACGTCCAAGTTAAAGTGCCCCAAACCGATATGGACGTGTATAGACGTCCTGCGCATACATGCATTTAATGCTCATTTAACGCCAATTATTTTAATCTTGCTGTTTTACAATAAATTTAAATTAGTTCTATAAGGAATGTAAACGTATCCTTAAAGGTTTCTTTTTGAATTATACACCTCCAAACCTGGATAAACACCCAAGGGCACATCTGCAGATTCACACCAAATAATATTGGTTTCCTTGCGAACTTCTTTTTCGCAACACACTACACATTTTCGAAATGGTTACAAGTTTTTTGGGTGTGGGTGGTATACTTTTAGGAAAGTGTTTCCTCTCAAGTATGAGGGATGATGTGGTGAATTTTGCTACCCCCTAGTATAAAGAGGCCTCGGAGTATTATAATACTCAATTAGGTTACGAGCTCTTTATACGCGCAAGTACAGGTAGATGAATGTCTTTTACAGCTCTGAAAATTACTAAACAACTGTGCATAGTTACATCCAGTGGTATAAAAATCCTTTTTTTTTTTAACCATTTAACTGTTTTCCGTAAAGAGGGATAGCTGGTAATAGCTGATCCGTATCACCCATATTTGACCCGCCATTTCCCCAAACAATGGAGTAGCTAACATGCCAGCTGTAGACCAGTACACGTCACTGCTACGTATGTCCTAAAGATCTCCGTCATAATCGTACAACAAATCTTCCAGATTTTCTACAGTAATATCAGAAGCCTGTACACATCATACCCAAGCTAATTTATTTGCTACATTACTGGGATAAGCCATGGTTAACATTGAAATTTAACAATTTCAAATGTACCATACATTTAGCTCTTGATAGCTACAAGTAATCACTCTGAACACAGACAGAGTATAAATATCTGAAATACAGAGCGAAAACTGCTGCATAAGGCTACTAGAAACCTTGGTTGAGAAACACTGTAATAACAGATGCTGACAGAGAGTTTTCATTCCAGTGTGTGAGCGTGTGACGCAACATATTCTCGTCATATTATCGCTTGGCATAGCATAAATAAACTAAACTTGAACCTGAGAAGTTTCTTGCGTAGCTATACATACATACTATGGCTCGTATACACACAAAACAAAATGATTCACATATTAGGTGCGTTCGGCACAAAGAATGGCTTTCGCTACAGTGAAACAAAGTAGTGAAATTTCAACAATTTATTAATGTAGTCTCTACTTTATTGTTACTGTAGATTTATACTGCCTTTAATGAGTTTTAAACCAGTTTTTGTTTCATTTAAATAACTTAATAAATACGGAAGATACGGAACTGTATTTATGATGCATTTTTACAGCATTTAACAATTTAAATGTCCTGCTCTGTTTATTGGGTATCCGTTTCCGGCCCCTGAAGGGTTTAAATGGCCATCGGCGAAGCGGTTAAGAAAGAAATATTACTAGATAGGCTGTAAAAAAGTTTAGTTGTAATTTGAGTTTAATAAAAAAATTTCTTCGTATCAGATTTTACGTCTTACAAAGAGGAAGAAATACAATTAATTGCATGACAGTGTGTTGCTTGTATCAGTTTGACTTATATTTTGTAAAATAATTGATGTGTCATCTGCATACAATATTGGATTCCCACTTATACCTGAGGTAAATGATCAGTCTACAGTTTATAAAGCAGGGGACACAGCATAGAGTCTTATGGTATACCGCTGGTATTTGTTCTCCATTTTGATTTATAATTTCCAGAACTACATTTACTAGTAATTACACTTTGTGATTGGACAGGTATGAATGAAACCACTTTAAGTTTTGATCTTTTATATTATAGTATTCATTTTTTTTTTTTTAAATAATTTGATGACTTACACAGTAAAAGCCTTCAAAATGTCACAAATTTTACAGCAGCAGTATTTTAATGTAAATCTAAATTTAGTGCTATTTCATTTACTGTTTTGGTTAGAGCTGTAATGTCAATATATTGTACCATGAAAGCAACTTGCAATGCTGCAAGTATTTTCAATTCTTTATTTCTAGCTGCGTTACTGTAGTTAACTTCTATTATTTATCCTTTCACATAGATAGCATAGTTGTACAATCAACATGGAAAGTTCTAAGTATCTAGTTAGGAATGTCAATAATGACATTGAAATATTTAAGTATGATTCAAATGCTATCTAGACTACTCAGGCCAACCAAGTCAGCCCCTGCATTGAAAAGCAATCATGCTACCAGTATACTAGAATTGGTCACAGTGGCAGTAGTGTTGGCGGTGGCAGTGACTTCGGAACAAATTTAAGAAAAGCTGTCCTTGGGATTCCAATCTTTTGTTCACAATATTCCATTTATGCTGTTAAGGCTTAATTTATAATTTGGAAGACATGTCAGCAAGAAAATTAGTACAGTGTTTTATCAGTTTTCCACTCATTTTCATTTGTTATTGCATTTATAACATGCACAGGAAGTTTTGTGGTAAATAACTTATAAATCAACTGAAACAATTTTCATAAATCATGAAAGTCTTTACTTATCTCAGGATTTATCACTTCAGAACTTCCTTCATATTGTTGCAGTGACGGTGGTTCAGGGGAATTCAGTCCGTCCTCTCCTACAGAAGTAGAAGACCTGCTGGATACAAGTGATAGTGAGGAAGAAGAATGGTGGAATAGAAATAACCCTTGTGGTGCAGAGAGTGACAGCAAAGTTAAGGTAATTGTGCTTATTCTTGATACTGTAAGATGATTTCAGTTTCTATCCCATTTTCATTCTTTGCTGATGGCTATCAGTCACTTTAACACTTTAAATATACTCCTGCTGTCCTAAGAAGCACACTTTCCTGTGAGCAATTTCCGCGAACAAAACCTACAAAACAAAACCTACTGGTAAGTTACTCTTGTGCTTACAACTTGTTTGAATGTAATATAGCCTAACACATGGACGAAAGTGTCACTGTTGTCTGTCACTTTTGTGCATGTGGGTGCAAAGTAATACAAAAGGTGTGTTTCTTAAGATGGATGCAGTATAATGTGCATCATCAGGTCCTTTACATTTGTATCTCACTTGGCCTCCAGTGCAATAAACTGTGAGCAGATTAGACATTATACAGAGGCATTGTCTTGAGCATGTGTTTGGCTTAATGGGAATTTTCTTAACAACATGAAGCACACTGTTTGCATTGGCCTTATTCATAATTCCTTATATTCATCAGACTTCTCATGCAAATTAGAATTATTATAACTACTTACTTTCATCATAAATTATGTTGGAAATGATGACCTTATGCTGCTTCACATCTCTAATACCTTTTAAGAAAATTTGAATTTTTTATTCAGTGAAAAGGATCTCTCAACATCACATGATGTTACTGGAACATGTGAAAAGCACCACAGTTCTTGAGTGAATTCCTCTTCAATATGTTTCAGCACCAGAAAGGTTTTTTTACAAATGTTACACAATTTTTTGTAATTTTTTTCATTTATTTATTTTTTTTACCTTGATTTATACCCGTTACTGAACCCACTGTTATTTTGAACAAATTCTGTAAGATATTTTTTTCTGTAACAAATATCTTTTTTTTATTTACGTACTCCAACATTAAGTCATATTGGACGATGAATGAAACGTGTGAAGTGATGCTCAAATGAGTCCGGGGTCCATGGAGCTTAGAGTTACCCAACATTTATCTATCAGGATAAGGGAAAACCCTGGAAAAAACCTTATCCAGGTAACTCACCCTAAACGAGATTCGAACTCGGGACCTCTTGAACATGAGGCAGACACGCTACCATCTACGTTACTGAGGCAGACTTTTTTTTTTTTTCATTAATACCTTACTGTGTGTTAATTGTTGTTAAGTGTTGCAAATTGTAGTTATAAACACTACAATTTGCACTAGTCGAGACTCAGCTGATGATGGGAGCAACAGCTCTTGAAACATGTCCTGTGAAAAACAGTGTGAGTAAAGCAATGTGTCACCTTCTTGATTCACCGTTATCTTTCTGTGATCCCTTAAAATATCTATTTCTTCCCATGTGTAAGGACTATGATACAATGAAGCACAAAATTAATATAATTTTGAGTCAAACTAATACTCAATGCTTCATTTATTGCTAGTATTTACCTAGAACGCATTTTGCTAGGATCTTCCTAACATCATCAGCTGTTTTCGACTAATGGACGTTGGTTTGGTGAACTCATTGGAGGCGATAGGTGTGTCTCTGTCGGTATCTTGATGAACTTGAAGTTTGGGTTTTCTTCAAAGGTAGTGTCGAAATTGAACAATTTTCTCTCATATTTCTTTATGAAGATTTTTTCCCACGTGGTTAATGGAGCTGGACCTCGGACACTTTTTAATAAGTGGATTTCTCGTTCTATATCATTATTCTCCTTCCAAAAATGGTATGCTACCGCCAATTTATCTATTTCTTTGTTCCTGATGTTCCTACAATGCTCTTTAAGCCTAATGTTCAAGTTCCTTTTTGTTTTTCCAATGTAAAAGTTTGTCACAGCCTTTGCAGTTATCCGATACACACCTGATTTTTTGTCTGTGGGTATCTCCTTTGTATTATGTGATTTCAAAAGGTGTTGTACGCTAAATTTGTTTTGTGGGGCTAAAGTAATATTGTGCTCTTTGAAGACTTTTTGGAAAAGGTGTAGTGTAGTGATTTCTGCTTCACCTAAACAGGAGGTAAGGGACTAACCCGCCCCTAATCAATCGGCCAGGACTAGGTACTGTACTACCAGGGTGAGTGGGATGGCGAGCCCGCTATATCCCCTGTGTAGCCCTGTCATCCCAGTGGGATGACCCCTTGTTGAGCTCTGTGGTGAGTGGGGAGCACTGGGGGATGAAACTCATTCCATTTCTTAAGGCAAACAAAAATTTTAACAGAATTGTTAACAAAAGTGGAAAAGAAATAGCTGAGTCTTGTGGTCCTCGCTATTTGGTTATTTTTAGAACTGAGGAAGGTCGGACATTTACCACCATGAACCCGTTTATTATCCAGAAGGGTTTAGATAATATCGCTGGTCCCATAAAATTGTGTATTTGAACTTGCAATGGCACGCTGTTGGTCGAAGCTGTTTCATCGACCCAGGCTACGAAAATTTTGAGAGCCACTATGCTTGCGAATTATCCGGTGCGCATTGAATTGCGTAGGACTCTGAACTCCTCGCGTGGTGTGGTAAACACCAGCACACTGGATGGAATATCCTATGAAGAGATTCAGAATTACTTGGCGGAACAGGGTGTAACCAATGTTTATCGAGTCCACCGCAAAGAACGAGGTGAACCGGTGCCCACTCGTACCCTGTTTCTTACCGTTGATCGGGTAGATCTCCCGCAAAGGATTAAGGCAGGGTACGAAGTTATTGAAGTGAGGCAGTTTATACCCAATCCACTGAGGTGTTACAAACGCCAACGCTTTGGCCACACGCATGATTCTTGTACTGGTATTGCTACCTGCGTTGACTGTGGGGAAGTGAAGCATGATGGTACATGCACTTCACCTCCAACATGTATCAACTGCAGAGTAATCTTCCTCAAATGCCAGAGAATGTCCCCGTTTTATGGAGGAAAAGGCAATCCAAGAGATTCGGGTCAGAGAGTAAGTATCCTTCTTTGAAGCCCGGAAGCTTTTGCATAGTCGTCAGCCTTCTGTCCCTAGGACCATTACTTATAGTGCAGTTGCAGCTAAGCCGGTACCCAAACGCAAAATCGCAACACAAACTAGCAACTTAAACAGGGCGTTAATTGCAAAAAAAAAAAAAAAACAGTCACACCAAGATCATAGTCACAGCAAGAGACACCAGCACGAACAACAGTGAGCATGTCCAAGTCCAGTACTAAGAAGAATGTTTCAGCCAACTCACCGCTGAAAGTATCAACCTCAAAAACATGTGAACCAGTAATAGATACTGCATCGTCCAGAAAGTTCAAGACCACATATGAAAGAACTGGCCTCCTTAAGGACAATAGTAAGAACAGTAAGAAGCCAGCTAGTCAGCGAAAAAGTCAGCGACCATCTTCTCATAGGTTTTCTTCTGAAGAATCATCTGAAGAGGACACAGAACGACAATCATCATCGTCGATCACAGATTTCGAGCCCCTCGAACAGAAATTTTATGCTGGAAAGCAGTCCTCCTCCATAGAGGAGATGGAGCAAGAAGATGCTGCCCTCACTACCAGAATGGCAATGAAAAAGAGGCAGGATGAACCTGCTGAAAAGGGTGTTGGCCCATTGCTGAAGAAAAGAAATAAATTGATTTGCCAAGCGCAGGGCAGGTAGTTTTAAAATTGTAGAATCGATTTTTATGTCTGGCATTTTACTAATTGTTATTTAGTTTTTCATTGCCCCTTTTGTTTTCTAATTGCGCATGTTTATTCGATTTGTCATTTTTTGTCATTTATAGTTGACTATATTATGGATTTTGCCAGAATTTGGCCTTTTAGGGAAAATTTGCAGGTAGCTAGGAAAGTCAACAAAGACAACCGTTTTTATGCCTTTTGGGGTTTTTAATTTTCTTTTCTCAGTTCAATTATAGCTTTTCATTAAGGGGAATAGCTTCTACATACCCTTCAGAGTTTTCATTATTGTCATATCGTTTGTACTGTACTTGTGTATTGTGCAAGTTTATTTTATCTGCAATTATATTTCTGATTTCTTTTTTGTTGTTATTTATAGCTGCAATGTCAGACTTTTACCGTGACAGTTTTTTTTAATGGCGCTGAATTTAAATATGTTTTTAAATTTTAGATTCGTTTTTTTATGCTTTGGCAGTTTACTAGTTGTTAATTTATAGTTTTTGATTGCTTCTTTCCTAATTGTGCATGTTTATTTACTAAGCCATTTTACTGTAATTTAGTTTCATTTATATTGAGCTGACAAAAACAGATGGAGAACTGACAGCACAACTAGTCACATGTTATTGGGTGGCCAGAAGGAAAATGGAAATTCTCCAACTCCATGAGCATTAGCAACCAACCAACCAACCAGTTTCATTTATCTCTGGATATTGCCATGATTTAGTTTTTAATGGGCGCTGATGACCCTAGTAGTTAAGCGCCCTTATATACACCATGGTCATCTGCATTAATTAATTAATTAATTAATGCTGCATTAACCACATGGGAAAAAATCTTCATAAAGAAATATGAAAGAAAATTGTTTAATTTCAACACTACCTTTGAAGAAAACCCAAACTTCAAGTTCATCAAGATACCGACAGAGATGCACCTATTGCCTCCAATGAGCTCACCAAACCAACGTCCGTTAGTCGACAACAGCTGATGATGTTAGGAAGATCCTAACGAAATGCGTTCTAGGTAAATACTAGCAATAAATGGAGCATTGAGTATTAGTTCAACTCAAAATTATATTAATATGTGTACTTATTTAGGAAGGTATCAGCATATAACAGTATAAAACAAAATACTGGATTTGTTTCAAATGTTATGAATGTTATGCAATGAATGTTTTTATTTCTTAGGTATTCTTCACTAGAAATGGCAAGACAATTGGAATTCGACAGGTGCGAATTCCTAAAGGTGGTTTCTTTCCCACGATTGGAATGCTTAGTGTCCAGGAGAAAGTGAGAGTAGACCTAAGGCCTCTGTCTGGGTAAACTATCTAGTCCTAATCTGTGATTATAGCGTCCGTGAGAACTTATTTCAAGTAAGTGAGCAATGGGGCAAATGCAATAACATTAAGATTCTATTCCCACTGCATCACCTATGTCTCCATTGTTGAATCTTTCCTTCTTCTCCAAACTTTTATACCGTTTTATAATAAAAAATACTTGTATAATTCTTATGTTGCAGATTGAATGCTTTGTGAAATGGTTTGAGTGGTTCATATTTTCAAGAAGTCTGATATTCTTGTATTGTAAGGCTGAGTAGCCAATAATGGTGCTTTTTCCTTTATTTAAGTTATTTGCGTATAAATGCACACTTTGGGTCTAAAAAGACCATGTTCAGCATAAGATTTATGAAGAGTTGTTAAATAATTCTAAGCAAGAGAAGTGAAAAAGGGCAGTGTTAGCAAACATTAAATACTTAATGAAAATGTTGTTAAAGTTATGAATACTTAAAGGTGCTTATGCTTGAAAAAACATTTGAGTTGCACAGATTTAATCTATTTTGATGTTCCTTTATCTGGATAATTGTTAATGTTGTTGCTTTCACTGAACAACATTTTAGTTTTCAAATGCAGTAAATTCCTGATGCATTGCTATTAGGGAAACAGAAGGACTGTAAACTGTTAATTCAAATTTAATTAATACTTAATTTGTATTTTTAAATGTTCTTGTCTCTTACAAGGGAACTATGAGGAGCATTCAAATGAAACTTGGTCAGTGCATCTAACTTTGCATTACACGTAAGGTGACACCACGTAACTTCTTGTATGGTGGCACTATCTATTGGTAGAGCAACTGCAGCATGTGCAACGTTTGACGTTGCATATCGATAGTGTGGTTTCACACTAAAGAGAGGGTGGTCACACAAGTTATCGTTCACTACTGAACATGTGGCAGCAATGAGGAGTGATTAGATTTTTAGCGCTGGAGGGAATTGGAGGCCGTGAAATGTATGGGCAGATAAAGGCTGTGTACGGTGAGTACACTGTTTCTTTAAGTGTTGTGGAGTGGCGCAAAAAGTTCCTTGTGGGGCAAGAGTTACTGGAAGACAATGCTCGTCCTGGACAGGCTCATCGTGTTATCACACCTAAAATGATTGCAGAAGTGAATGCTTTAGTTTTGGGTAACCGCAGAATCACCATGAATGAGATTCATCAATTACTGGGTATTAATGTCGGCACCATTCACACCCTAATGCATCAAACTTGAAATTTTGGAAAGTTTGCGTGCAGTGGGTTCCCCACCAACTCATCGTGCAATACTCAAATGGCATTGTCTTTGAGGCTTCTGCAATATTATCATGAGGAGGAATATGGCTTTTTCTCACATATTTTCACTGGTGACGAAACATGGCGTCACCATTTTGAACTGAAAAGTAAGCGTCAGAGCAAGCTGTGGAAACATGCAATTTCACCACCTCCAAAGAAATCAAAGGCTGTGCATAGCAGTTCTGGTAAGGTCATGATGTCCTTTTTTGACCACAAGGGGCCACTGCTTTTCGAGTTCCTGGAATGGGGAACACTCATCAATGCCCAGCATTATCAAGCACTCTATAGAACCTTAGACAAGCCATCAAGTCGAAACATCCAGGCATGTTGTTCAATGGCGTTATTCTCCTGCATGATAATGCCTCCCCCCACACACACACACACATTGCCAGTACAGTGAAGATGATGGGAATTACTGGAACATCCATCGTACAGTCCAGAACTTTCATTGTATGACTTTTCATGTTTATGGACCTCTAAAACAAGCTATTTGCAGACATCAATTCACAACAGACAATGAAGTGAGTGAATGGGTCCAGTTCTGGATCTGACGGCAGTCTACTAGCCACTTCAAGGATGGAATCCACTGGCTAGTGTTGCAATGGGGTAAATGTGCCAACTGTTTTGGCAACTATTTTTTAGTCAATAAAATCGTTACCATTACTTACACAAGTGATCGGGTTTCATTTGAATGACCCTTCCATTATATGCCCACAGCTTTATGTGCTTAAGAGTTTGATGGTATCATCTCTGCTCTATGTGGAGCCTGTGTGCCAAAAATTGAGTGCAGAGTATAGCTGGAAGTACCAAAAATGGGTCCAGAATATGTAGGAACATGCAGGTATAATAACCTAGAATTGTACCGGAGGGATTGTTTACCCCTATTGGGGTAAACATGGTAAACAATCTACACATGGCATACATAAGCAAACATGTGAATCAAGGCCACTTGCAGTTGCAGATGATGTATTTGTCATTCATTTAACGTGTTCTGTAAAGAGTGAGCTATGAATCCAGTTATAACATACTCAATTTTTCACTGGTTTATTTTCATGATAAAGGGATTTTCTAGTAAAATAAGTTTGGAAGAAATGGAAATAAGCAAGCAAATTGATTTAATTGTAAGGAACCGTACCAGAGTTTGCATTTCAGAAACAATGTTAGACATCGCAGACGAAGGCAGTGACAGTGAAACTAGTGACCGCTTATTTTCATTTTCTATGTGTGACATTCACACCCCAAGTTCAAACTGTTTTAAGGGCCCAGGTTCGAGTCTCCAGTTAGAATCTTCGGAATGTAGTAACTCAAATCAATCTCCAACAAAGTCCACTAGTTAGAGTATGTGTGCAGTCCACCAAGAAAAAGGAAATATATTAATATAGATTTTAAAGCAAAGCCATATTCTGCATTAACCAGGGTGGTAAGAAACGCCAATTATCCAGTATCTGTTGTAAATTTCATTTACTGATGTCTCTTAGGTCAGTGTTTCTCAAAGTGTGGTCTGGGGACCCCCGGGGGTCTGTGAGGGGATGTCAGGGATTCACTTTTGTGCCCATTCTTCGTACTTAAGGATTTTCTGTGAAGTTCTGGATACATTAATAACTCAAACTAAATTAAGATTTGATTCACAGGAGCAGTTGAAATTTTTGGCGTTACTTGATTCTAAACGTTTTGCGAGTTATGATAGAATGTTTCCAACAAATGTATTTCGTGAACTGAGAGAACCATATGTTTCCTATTTCGATATACTCTCTTTGAAAAATGAACTGAAGGTGTTATATTTCTAACAAGTCCGTTCAAACCATTGCAAATTATATGAAATCAAATAGACTTTTCATGTTGACTCTATCTATCAAAAACCTTATCCTATATACGGCCAGTATGAAGAAATGATTAATTTCCATCAATTAACTTAAATAATAAGAGTTAAATGATGAAGCCTGGGACTCAAGTACTTATGATAGTAAGCCACCACAAACGCTGTACCTCGAATGTGAGGGCCCCTAGTGGTTTAACGGGGAAATATACAAGTCAAATGGAGAATTTAATGTCATGACGGCAAGTTGGCCATGGTAGCTCAATAGGTTAGAGTGACTGGACGGAAACCAGTAGATCCGTGGTTCAAATCCCAGCCATGGCATTGAATTTTTCATGTTGACTATCTATCTAGGCAAATTTATATTACATTTGCTTCAAAGTGAAAAAAATTAAATTATACGATTTAAAAATATATATATTTTATTTAAAATACATTTTATACACAAGTTTATTTTATTTAGTTTAACTTTAATTTTTTAATTTCTTGTTAGTTAAATTTAAAACTAAATATAAAAGAAAATATCAAGCTATACAGTAATTATTTAAATTCCAATTTTAAAATTCAACCAAAAGTCGACTCATTTATATTAATTGAGTTGCCAAACTCTGGGGGTCCACATGATAAGGGAGTCCTTGAGGCAGAAGAGTTTGAGAAACACTCTTAGCTAACTTCACACTTGGAAGAAACCAACTGAATCCATGTCCCTTCACCCCATGTAGCATAAAAGAATTGTGTATGAGAAATTAAATGCTCGCTTTGTAAACGTTATAAGATTAAAACAGAATGTGAGTGACGAAGATATGAAAGTATTGGCCTTGGAAATTTCAAGAGACACTTTACTTCAAGAAGGTAATTTTAGTGCATACAGTGCATGTATTGCTTGTTTTAAAAAAAAATTGAAGCAGAAAAATTACAAAACCTGTATATCAATCCTTCGTAAAAGAACAAGAAGAAGACATAGTGTCTGATTTGTTTTTGTAAACAGAGAGGCTATTGAATTATTCTCCATCTTCAATCTATAACACTGACCAAAGTGGGTTTGAATGCGAATTGAGAGCTAAAAGGAAATTGTCCTTTGTTGGAGAGAAACATACACAACTGTTGCTCTATCTGTGAACACACTGACTTTCATGTACTATTATGCCCCTGTTAGTAAAATGGTACTCTGTTGCCTAAATTATTAATTGTATTGCAGGAGGCTAAAGGCACTTTGGCCCTAAAGTTTTTAAGCACATGTTTAAGGCAGAAAACTTGTGACTTGGCTTAACTCTTAACATGTTCTAATATTAATATGATTTATTGTATCATATGTGGAAGTATATGTAACTAATTTCTATTAAAGCTTAAAATACAATTTCTTATATAATAAATATGACATGAATACACTCTTAGACAAAGTTGTACATAAAATTTTAATTTCAGTTTCTTAATTCAAAACACCTCTAAGCCCTCTTGAATAATCGGTCCTCAGTTGTTTAAATAGTTTGCCTTCCTCCGGAGTGGTTGAAGGACTTGGTCGCTTCTTGACAGCAGAAGGGGTGGTTCCCTCATTAGAGGGGCCCGGGAGAGCAGACCCGACCACAGCAGAGGAAGAGGGCATAATTACCTCTGCGCCTCTCTCCGCCGCTAGCCTGGCCAGCCTCCTCTTCTCCGCTCCAGATTTCCCTTTTTTTCTTAATCTTAATTGTAGTCCCACAAGTATGGGGGATAATCTATCACCACCCCAGAAGATCACTGCAGAAGTAGAAGGTCTGCAATACAGTGGGGTTCCACCTGATTCCCCAAGGGGATCGTTCAAAACACCATCACTTAGTCAGTGCAAGCCACTTCTGTTATACATTCATTGCAGAGAAACAGTATTAAGGAAGGACACCATCCCCCTTACCCTTTCCTCAAAGAGCTGATGAGGGATGTTCAGCAGCTACTTGCAAGTAATCACTTTACAGGCTTCAGTTTTGGGCATTGCAGCTACATTCTGCAGCAGATTTTTGGTGCACATGGTTTATTATACCATCAAATGTCAAGGACATAGCAGTGTGAGTACAGTGATAATGTTTTGGCTCTTCTTTCTAATATGCGACGCGGCAGATTTTTTTCTAAGTCCTTCACACTTTTTGATGTTTTTATATATATTTTTAATATAATTTCTTTACTTTTTAGTGCAGTTTCGTGCTGGAGGACATTCTTTTAATGTTATTAATTATTTGTTTATTTACTTACTGCATATGTAGCCATATTGAAGAATTCAGTGCAGCCAAACTATCCTTGTTTCTCCACTGACGTAATGCTGTCAACAGTCTTACTTGTCCGTAAATTACACTATCTAGCAAACGAACACAAAGTAGTACCTAAATTGCACCACCTAGCTAGCTAATTGTACTAAACACACACAGTAGTCCCTAATTTACACTAACTAGCTAACAAATTACACTAAACATAGCTATCCTAGCCTAAACACTAAGTGCATTCGTTACACTACAGGGTAGACCTGCCTAATGTCTTCAATTAATTCTTGAAATGGGTCTGCTGACCAGTTTTTGCAGTCATTGTGCCACAAATACTCAGAAAAAAGAGCATCCACACTGTCTTTGCGAATGCCGCCCCTTGTTAGATGATGCCGTGGTGCTCCCAACATGACTCAATGTCATGTACTAGAGTCATGTACCTGAAGATGCTATGAATTACACTGTAATTTTTACTGCAGATAATAAATGAATGAATGAATGAAAGTGATTCACAGCGAGGTGCGCAGTAAACCCTTCAGCCATCAACCCATAGTACCCCCGCCAGGCATCGGTGTGAATGGTGCTGGTGAATTCTGTGTGCTCTACAATTAGAATATAGAGCATATTTGCATCCCTTCTGTTGGGACATATCGTCATCTGCACCTCATTCGTTTCAATAATTCCCAGGATCCAGTTGCGCTGTAGGATGCGCCCATGCGCCCACTTACATCATCCTATTTTGCACTTGTCGATTTGAACGATGTGGCCGGGACCGGGACTGCCAATTTTCTCCCTTGCAGTATATTTAGTGTCATTTGACATCATGCACACTTTGCAGCAGTAGCCGAACCAGTCCGCGAGCTCATACATTTTACTGATTTGTCGAGAGGAAACATGGTCAGTATTTTCCAAAACTGACCTGCACTAATTACATCCACATGTGTTTTTGCACCAGTGTAGGACAGATGTCTGGAGCATTTTTGCAGAGGTTGGCTGCAAGTGTTACATATCTTTCTCATGTGACGGACATATTTTAAGAATGTGACGGACAGAATTGAGCGCGTGCTTAAAAGCTTTAAGGTTAGAACTATTTTCAAGCCCACGAGGCAGATTAAGTCGTTATTACGCTCATCCAAAGACCCTAGGGACCCTCTCGCTTTAGCCGGCGTCTACCATATTCCTTGTTCCTGCAGTGCTGTATACGTCGGTACCACACAACGCAGTTTCAACACCCGGCTTTCAGAACACAAGCGTAACTGCCGTCTGGGACAATGGGACAAGTCTGCGGTCGCGGAACATGCCATTTGGGCCGATGGTGAACATATTATCCAGTATGAGGAGACAAAGGTGCTTTCTTCTACACCATACTACCACGCCAGACTACAACGCGAAGCTATTGAAATCTATAAACACTCCAATAATTTCAACAGAAAGGGAGAGGCTCTTAAACTGAACAACATCTGGCATCCGATACTGGAACGGCTAAAACAAAAACCAAAAGGCAGAAAAATCACGAGAGCCAATCAACTATCAGTACAGGGAAACCCCACCCACCGAGATACACCCCCGCTCCAGCCGCACCAATCCAGTACGTCCAACCAGGATATAAATACGACACCTCTAGCGAGCGCCTCAGTTGTGCCTGAACCTTCACCTAGAAGATTAAGACCACGCCACTGATGATGTCCACCGCAGGGATGGGCGAAACGTATGGACAGCTTAACTCCATCAGACCACGGCTCCAAAGCCCGGAAGGAATCTCTTATATTAATTCTGACCCCGGCTGTGAAAGCTTCCGAACACTCATGACTCGCCTCTACGGGGAGGAGACACACAGGCTGATTCGCCAACTGGAGGTGCTACGAAAACAAAAATCGTCTCTACTCTGCTCTCTCACGTTTCTCCTACGTTGTCGGGACACTGGTGTGATCCCTAGATTTCTACGACAGAAGCGCTGCTTCCACACCGCTGCTGCACATCGCATCTACAATCGTGCGGAACATTCCATGCTCCGTGAACGCATACACCAAACACGCCGTGAGCTGGCTGCCAACAACACCCAGCTTCTTTCTGTGCATCTTCGGCTGAGCAACACCCTTCATAAACATGACTGGGACCGTGCAGATAGAATTACTTATATTTCCATGCTACACAACATGGATGCTACTACCATAAGGCACAAGAAGAAATTTAACCGCCTCCTGACCACCGTGAAGTCTGCCACATCGGAGCAAACCAGTCGCACTGTTGTGAACTTATCCAATCATGTTCTCTCATCTGCTGAAACTTCTCTGCTTGCCAAAGGAGGCAATTTCACTGTGATCCCGCCTTCCTTACCGGTGGAAGAGATTATTGCCAACATCGAGTCCGGAATACGCTCTCTTCCGACTTTTGCTGCGGAGAAAGTTCGCCGAGAATCCGCCAGGATCCTTCAACGGGCCAGACCTCCAAAAAGCAACCTGACACACGTAGAAAGAATGGCCCTTAAGAATCTTAATGCAAACATGGACATCATTGTCTGCTCTGCGGATAAAGGCAATGCTACGGTCGTCCTGAACCAGCTAGACTATGAAAGCAAAATCCTGGAGCTTTTACAATCCGATATCTACCGGAAGCTTCAACGTGATCCTACTTCCAGCATTTTACGAAAAACCAACAAGCTGATAAAATCGTCCTCCCTACTACCTGAGGATAAACGCCGCATCACTAGGTCTGAAGCTCTACCTCCGAGATTCTACGGTCTGCCTAAGGTCCACAAAACAAATGTGCCACTACGGCCCATCGTCAGCAGCATTGGGTCCCCTACCTACACCGTCGCAAAATTTTTGGCAAACTTATTGCAACCGCATATTGGCTCCACAGACACTTACATCAAGGATTCGCACCATTTCATCCAGAAGCTACAGACCATCACTCTACAGCCTCAAGACATCCTCGTCAGCTTTGATGTCGTTTCTCTCTTCACCATGGTCCCTGTAAGTGACGCCATCTCCAACCTGAAAAGTCTGTTTCCGGAGGATATACTGGCGCTATTTCATCATGTGCTCACCACCACTTACTTTCAGTGGAAACATGAGTACTTTGAACAAAATGACGGAGTCGCCATGGGCAGCCCACTCAGCCTGATAATTTCCAATTTGTTCATGGAGTCCTTCGAGGCCCAGGCTCTGAGCTCTGCTGCTTACAAACCGTCAAAATGGTACCGCTATGTGGATGACACTTTTGTTGTATGGAGTCATGGTGAATCTACTCTTGATGGGTTCCTTCAGCATCTCAACAGCATCAATCCGCGTATTCAGTTCACTATGGAGAAAGAAGAAGATGGAAAACTGGCATTTTTAGACGTTCTGGTGAGTAGAAAACCAAATGGGACACTTGGACACAAGGTATACCGCAAACCGACCCATACAGACAGATATCTGAACAAAAACTCCAACCATCACCCTAAACAGAAACGTGCTATCATTAAAACCCTCACGGACCGCGCTACCCGCATCTGTGAACCCGGCTCATTACAACAGGAACTCCGTCACCTCCAACAGGCCTTACGTTCCAACGGCTACACAGCACGTGAAGTCCGCAGAGCTACGCGACCACGTAAATCTCGCCCTGCCATCTGCGAGAATAGTCCGCATGAATACAAAGGCATTGCATTCCTGCCATATTTTAAGAATGTGACGGACAGAATTGAGCGCGTGCTTAAAAGCTTTAAGGTTAGAACTATTTTCAAGCCCACGAGGCAGATTAAGTCGTTATTACGCTCATCCAAAGACCCTAGGGACCCTCTCGCTTTAGCCGGCGTCTACCGTATTCCTTGTTCCTGCGGTGCTGTATACGTCGGTACCACACAACGCAGTTTCAACACCCGGCTTTCAGAACACAAGCATAACTGCCGTCTGGGACAATGGGACAAGTCTGCGGTCGCGGAACATGCCATTTGGGCCGATGGTGAACATATTATCCAGTATGAGGAGACAAAGGTGCTTTCTTCTACACCATACTACCACGCCAGACTACAACGCGAAGCTATTGAAATTTATAAACACTCCAATAATTTCAACAGAAAGGGAGAGGCTCTTAAACTGAACAACATCTGGCATCCGATACTGGAACGGCTAAAACAAAAACCAAAAGGCAGAAAAATCACGAGAGCCAATCAACTATCAGTACAGGGAAACCCCACCCACCGAGGACACACCCCCGCTCCAGCCGCACCAATCCAGTACATCCAAACCAGGATATAAATACGACACCTCTAGCGAGCGCCTCAGTTGTGCCTGAACCTTCACCTAGAAGATTAAGACCACGCCACTGATGATGTCCACCGCAGGGATGGGCGAAACGTATGGACAGCTTAACTCCATCAGACCACGGCTCCAAAGCCCGGAAGGAATCTCTTATATTAATTCTGACCCCGGCCGTGAAAGCTTCCGAACACTCATGACTTTCTCATGTTGTCTACAACACAAAAACCTGCAGGTTGTCTGCTTGCACATGCGTATACGTGCACCTTTGGACTTAGAAAATATTCTCGCATTGCACAAAAGAAAGTTTCTCCAATTTTTCTTTTTTCTTTTTAAATATCTTTAACTCTATCTTATAAGAGTAAGGAACATGATATACCATTGATCAATACAGTGAGAAAAAAAGAGTAAGGTTCATTTATAACACTGAGACTGACTACCTAGGACTAAATGGTTTTTGACAGTAATTGCAGGAAAACAGCAGTAATCAATGCATCAGTTGTAAGAGAGTTTGTTTTAAATCTGGTTTTAAGGGTTCTTATTTAGTTAAGAAGATTAAAAACTTAGCTTATCTGGCCTACAATATAGCCACAGCATTAGTATTTGTTGCATTAAATGGCAGGGATGATTAATTCATGGATTGGTTGTCTTACACAGTATTATAATTTATTTTTAAGTTCAGAAGTATCTGTACAATGAAATGATGTAGAAGAATTTTATGATTACATTTAGTGGAAAGTGGAGAATTAATAGAACAGTGGTTTACTGTCATCAACACTGTGTAGAAGGTAGAATGTCAGCCTTCAAAATAGTATTTGGCTTTGTATAGTTTCACTTCACTGCATAGTTTTGTAATAAATTGACTAAATAATATTTTTACCCACATTTACCAGTTGTCATGAGAGAACAAGATAAATTCCAGGTACATTTTAATCTATGATAAACCTTCATTCTTATTTCATATATTTTATTTGTCAGAAACTTTGTTTTCATCTTGAAGCCCATATGCTCAGTCTATGCATGCAGACAACAGCATAATGACTACATAATGAAACTATAGTACATTTAGTTCATCAAGTTTACAATCATGTGCAAGTATTTGTGCTGATAATGATTCATGTGTTATATAGATAAGGAGATAGTAAAGCAGCTTCTCCCATATCCTTATCTGATTTCAGCAAGTTAAGTTGATTAGTGGCCTTCATATTACCTTATTTTGTAATGGCAGGTGTGCACCAGAGCCTAGGTGTTCCTAGGATCCAAGATAGTTTTAAATTTGTTAAAAAAGCATAATGTAGTTTTATTAATTGTTATTCCCTATTCTGGAAAGGTGGAATTTGTATGAAAAAGTAAGTCAGTCGAAATTTGAGTTCATTATCTCATGAGAAGTTGAGAATATCTTCATGACATGCCAAAATATTTACACATGCACAAGTTGCCATTTGGCCATACCTGTGTGTTGTCCGATATAACTTAATGTTGGAGGACATAGATTTAAAAAATAAATAAAAACCTGTGTGAGCGCATGAGTAACCTATATTTTGGAACATGAGAGACCTGCACAAAGCTGTGAGTGAGCCACATCAAAGAGCCACTCTGTTCAAGTGCCTCAATAGCTGGAAGTGTGACTAATGCAATAATGGCATTTAGATCAAATGGCCCATTCAGTAAACAACAAACCCCTTATATGTACCCCAACAGCTCTTAAAACTTAGTTTGAAACAAGCCACCACCCCTGTGAACAGTCTCCTTTGTGTAAGACTTGAAGCTTTCACGGCGAGAATAATTAATCAAGGCTTTGCGGGTGATCAGCCATGTCAAATTTATGAATGTTGATCTTTTGGCCATTATACTCCATAAAGGTAAAACCCTTCTTTTTTTCACATGTTCCTTTATTTATTTTGCTATGTATCGCACTGTGAAATATTCTTGAGGCTTCTAGGCATTTGAAGACAATACTACTGGAAATAATATAGTTTTGAAACATTATTTATTTTCCTCACTCCCAATCATGATTGGCTCATCAAACAAAGGAGTTGACTACAGCCCTGCAAGCAGTATGAAACAAAATATTAGTATAGATATAAATATAACTTAAAAACCTTTCTATTTCAAGAAAAACAATAATAAAACATTATAAATAACACATTTAGGATAGGAAGCAGAAAATGTTGATGTATAACTTTGTTAACAAATCAGCATCCAATGATTGTAAAGAATAACCATGAATCCTTAATACCATATTTATTCAAAAATAAGACCCCCTTTCTTAACTAAATTATAGTCGAAAAATCGGGAGAGTCTTATAATTGCATACTTCGAGCCACGAAAAGATCGAGTTGCTATTTTGGTGGCTTTTTGCTTATCACTCTGGTTTCCTCAGTAACGGATCATGTTTAGTAGTACTCAGTACAGTGCACTCCTGATACACTTTTTTTTTTGAGTGAATTCCAAAACAACTAACTTAAAACCTACACTGAAACTTTTTCATGAATTCCCATTACCAATAACACAGACAAAACACAAGAGAAACTCAAGTTCAGTAAAGCTGCTGCAGTTTTAACCAAAGTTCTTGTTTTACTAAAATGGTAAGAAATAAGCAGATGGTAACCACTACATACCTTCAATAATTAGAAAGATACTGCCAAAGGGTAGAACTTGTCTTGGATGGTAACTGTATGTACAATATCAAAGAAATTCTGAAGAACAGATTTTCTTGGAATTACAGCCTGTCTCACATTAATGGACCAGGTCTAACATTTGCACACTTCTTTTTTTGTCTATAATATACTCGCAAAACTTGGCAGGTATTATAATCAATGGTGTTTTATTTTCGAGTAAATATGGTATTCTAAACCACATATCCTATTCTTTTATGACTTGTTGTAAGGTGAAGTCAATTGAAAATTATTGTAATGCATATTAACATGAATCACACGTTGAAAACAGTCTTTTTTGTGTGTTCTTTCATAACACAAGAGGACACTGTAAATTAACATATAACATACAAAATCATATATTCACAAGGCATGTTTATTAAGTTTACAAATGTAACAAAAAGAACAGAAAAATAATGTAATTGAAGTAAGAGCATATTATGCATGATTGGAGGAATTTAGTAACAGTGGCTTCAAAATTAATTGAGAAAACTACCTTTGAGGTTGATAATGGATGCAACGGCTTCTGAAACTGGCCCCTCAATAATATAAAAATGTAAGTGACGAAGTGTTAAAAACAGACTATAAATACAAAATTTAAAGGGAGTCAATTAAAGACACTAAACAACACTTACTTTTAAATTTTCCCAGAACATGTTTCAGAGACTTCGCCTCCATCGTCAACCAGAGGCAAAGTCCCTAAAACATGTTCCGGGAAAATTTAAAAGTAAGTGTTTTTTAGTGTCATTAATCAACTCCCTTTAAATTTAATTTATTACAACAACACTGTTTTCAACACTTCCAAGAAAGGAATTGTAAGACAATAAATAGTTTTTTCAATTAACCCTTTCACCAATATGGAGGTCATTGACATCCAAGTTAAAATGTCCCAAACCGATATGGATGTGTATAGACATCCTGTGCATACATGCATTAAATACTTATTTAATGCCAGTTATTTGAATCTTTCTATCTTACAATAAATTAGTCCTATAAGATAAAAATTATTTGTGGTTGGTTTATTGACACTCTTCACTTACTTTTTCATATATTTATGAGAGACTAGTTTCAAAGGCCCTGGCCTCCATTTTCAATCTCTTCCCAACTGGCAAATGTTGTTATCTGCTCTCTCTGGTGGTGGAACTATGAACTTTTTTGTCAAATTATCTGCTGGCGGGATTTCAAAGTTCATTACGCGATCCTTATTTTTCCAGATGAATATGTTCTCCCATGTTGTCAATCTATTTTGGTTTATCACTGCTTTTAATAATTTTGGATTTGGATCAATGTCATGGTTTTCATTCCAAAAATGAATGGAGGCCAGGGCCTTTGAAACTAGTCTCTCATAAATATATGAAAAAGTAAGTGACGAGTGTCAATAAACCAACCACAAATAATTTTTATATTAATTTTGACGTCACTGTTACTAAATTCCTCCAAACACACATTAGTCCTATAAGGTTTGAAAAATTACCCTTAAAGGTTTCTTTTTGAATGGTACACCTCAAAACCTGGATGAACACACAGGGTACATCATCGATTTACGGCAAATAATACTGGCTTCCTTGCAAAATTCTTTTTCACGACACACTAGACATTTTCAAAATGGTAACAACTTTTTTGGTTGTTGGTGGTATCCTTTTAGGAAAGTTTTTTCTCTCAAGTATGATGGGTGCTGTAGTGGTGGATTTCTTACCCCCAGTATGAATAGACCTATGAATGTTATGGTACTCTGGTTACAAGCTGCTGATGCACATATAGGTAGGCCATTGTCTTGAATGAATATAGAGCTCTGCAAATTACCAAACAATTGGTATGGTTACATCCAGTGGTATAAAAATACTTTTTTATGACATTTAACTGTTTTTCGTACAGAGGGATAGCTTGTAATAACTGATCCACCCCACCCATATTTGACCCATTATTTTCTCTAAAAATGGAGCAGCTAACATGTCATCTGTAAACCAGTACCTGTCTAATGTAGGTTTACAAATAACACACACATTGTCCACTTCTGAAGTCTCCTCATAGGCCCTAAATTGCCTTTAGAGGTCAGGGCTTTCTTCGTCCTACTCACATATATGTTAGTTCCCGTAACAATGAGAGACACTTAAGTCAGCAGAAGAAAAAAGTATTGTGAAAATGTCAGTTGGTTGACTGTCAGAAGTTAGCTGTACACCAGAAAGTATGTCTATTTGTCTGTGGGTGTTCAAGTGATTTTGACCACTGCACAATTTTGATTCTTCACAAACCCTCAAAGAAGCGGGTCATTTTCTTCCTCACTGCTACGTATATCAACACCTACCTTATAATCGCCATCAATATCCAAATCATGTCAAACAGCAAAAGGTCTTCCACATTTTCTAAAGTGATATCAGAATCCCATACACATCCAATGCAAGTTAATTTATTTGCTACATTACTAGAATAAGCCATGGTTAACACTGAAATTTAACAATTTCAAATGTGCTATTCATCTAATTCTCGATAGCTATAAGAAATCACTCTGAGCATCCAGTCAGGATAAATAACAAATATTAATTGAAAACAGCTGCATAAGGCTAACATAAACCAGTTCTGAAATACTGTAATAAGAGGTACATACAGATGCAGACAGAGAGGTTTGTTTCTTTCCAGTGTGTGTTTCACACAACATATACAATGATTATCGCTGGGTATAAACTAAAGCCTAAAACCTTGAACTGGAGAACTTGCTTGTGCAGCTATACATATATACCAGGGGCGGCTTCTTAATGGGGTAGCATGTTTGCGCTACAACCAAAATGCTGAGTCTCCCTTTAATGCAAGGACATGTTCCATTTGGAGTTCAGTTCGACCTTGTCTAGTGCAGTGGCCCTCAGCGCGCTGTATTGTTTGCAGGTGCCAAGTAGTTCACTCTCAGTTGCAAACCACTGGTATACAATGGGGAGGTATAGGCCAGGATGAACCTTGGTTGTGCTGAGGCAAGTAGGGGGGAAGGGCGGGGCTTATGGCTGCATAAGGTTAGTTAACCCAACAGCCAGAGAATAGTGAATGCCAAACCTTCTCCATGTTTCGCAAATCTTCGCTTGCATCTACGGCTCTTGTGCGACTCTTGTGCCGTAGATGCAAGCGAAGATTTGCGAAACATGTCCTCAAAATAGGTACGAAAGTGAAGCAGATGTGTTAAAAAATGCGACTCATCTAAAATTTAATAATTTTTCGCTTCACTGTGGTGTTCCAATACAGTTGAATCTCGATATCATATTAAATGTTCGCATCGGTCAACTATTACCACAGATTACTATTACCTACCAGAGCATAGCCACATGTTTTGTGACGTGTTTTGTTAGCTGTGTCGTGCTTTGAGTAGTGAATAAGAGTGACTTATTTAAATACAAGTATATTGTGTTATATAAGGAGAAACAATTCCATAAAGGGTCTATTAGCACATCCTTTTTAAAAATGAGCTTAGAAGAAAACACCGAAAATAAGCGACTTGGACGTCCCACGCCAAATATAAAAATCACATAGGTAATCAAAACAAAAACAAGCTATTTGAACAGGAACTTTAACAACAATTTATATGATAAATATAATTTGATGTGTGGTTATAATATTAAAAATAGTCTGTTTTGCTTTCCTTGCGTTCTCTTTGGCGGTGAAGATCCGTGGACAAAACATGGCGTGAATGCTTTGCAGCATCTTCATGATCACGCTAAAAACACGTAACTTAAAAACTGCACATGAAAAACACAGTTTTGCTATGCTTGGCAATGTAAATATAGCAAAGCAGATGGACAGTGCATATCGGAGAACAATTGAAGAACACAACCAGCAAGTGGCTCAAAATAGGTATGTTTTAAACATTATTGTTAACTGCATTAGGTTTTGTGGAGCCTTTGAGTTAGCTCTACGAGGACATGATGATTCAGCTACATCAAGCAATCCTGGTATTTTTCGAGGACTGATAAACTTCGTGCAGAGCTAGACTGTGTTCTGTAAAACCTATCTGGAGAATGCTGCAGTGTTTAAGGGGACTTCCAAGACAATCCAGAATGAAATCTTGCAATGTACACTTGAAGTCTGCCATGAAGAGATATCAAGTCCATTTTTAGCTGCATAAATAGAAGAGTGTTATGCTCTAGAGGTTTCTGAAATACGCATGTTGTGTTATACGCTGTGAATTACCGTTAACTTGTGTGTACAGCAGTCTACAGTGGCAGGATTAAACAACCGTTTGTTACTTTAAAAAACTTAAATTGCATGGATAAATTTGTGAACCACCGACTTTCAGAGCCACCAGCCGCCCCTGATATATACTATCGTCCGCGTGCCCACAAAACAAAATGACTCAAATATTAGTTGCATTTGAATGGCTTTTGAAAGAATTTGAATTGCAAAGAATGGCTTTTGCTACCATGAAACAAAATATTGAAATTTCAACGATTTATTAATGTACTCTCTACTTTATATAGAATAAAAAGAAGTATTTCAGAAAGTGGAGTGCCATTGTTACTAAAATTAGGCAAGTGAGTCAACCTTGTATATACTTTTCTCCACTTATAAGTTTTTTGATGAAGACTAGTTTCTGGGAACTTCTCCCCTATTGTCAGTTCTGTGGTTGACTGATGATGCATCCGGTGTCTGCATCTGGCTTGGTGTCGTGCTGCCATCTAATGTCCTGCTAAGTTTGATGACGTCATCTACCGCAGAAATTTCAAAATTCATCAAGAGGTCCTGTTTCTTCGTAATAAATATGTTTTCCCAAATCTGTAGTTCCAGAGGTTTCTTTGCCTGTTTGATCAGTTCTATTTCTTGTTTTATGTTGTGATTCTCAGACCAAAAGTGATGTGCTACGGCCGACTTGAATTTAATATTTCTGAAGTGTTCTTTCATTCTTGTTCCTAGATTCCTTTTGGTCTTACCAATGTATATCTTGTCACAATCCTGGCAACTCATTTGGTAAATGCCTGATAGTTGAGTTTTCGGTGTGCTATTTTTTAGAGGGTGGTTTAGTAAGTTGCGGATGTTTAGTTTGTTCTAAGTGGAGAAAAGTATATACAAGGTTGACTCACTTGCCTAATTTTAGTTACTCTCTACTTTATTGATAGTGTAGATGCATACTGCCTTTAATGGGTTTTATACCAGTTTTTGTTTTGTTTAAATAACTTAATAAATACGGAAGATATGAATGTGTACATAAGAAGCATTTTTACAGCATTTAACAATTAAAATGTCTTGTTCTGTTTATTGAGTATCCTTTCCCGGCCCGTGCAGGGTTTAAATGGCCATCACTAAAGCAGCTACAAACATTCTGGCTATATTAAAAGAAGATTGTCTTACAATGCTAATTTCTCGCCTCGCTTCAGTATGCACTACCTGGTTTGCATGTCCATTAATCTCATCCATGGTATTTCTTCCACCAGTTGACATTGTTCTTGGAAATACTCCATATAACTCCACCTTGCCCAATAAGTGCAATAATTAGGTGTTTATTCTTGTTCTTTGTTCCTTTCAAATGACATGTATAATAAAGGTACAATGTTTACAAGGCAGTTGTATCCAGCCACTCCTCATAATATTTGTCCTACATGCCTCCCGCTTTTTCTTTGTTCCTGAACAAGAAACTGATCCCTGTTCATTGTTGGAGTTTTAGTGCCAGACTTTCAGTTTCAAAGCAATAGGAGACGGACAGATCTGGTAAGGTCTGGCAAGTGCCTTCCAGCCACTCAGATAAAATGCTTTCATTTCCCACCCTTTCACCACTCACTTTGTTAAAGCTAATAAGAGGTTAGTTAAACAGGGTATTTATTTTTTTTAATTGACTTCCTCCAACATTAAGTCATATTGGACGATTAATAAATGAAATGGGTGAAATGATGCTCAAATGAGCCCAGGATCTGTAGAGCTTAGAGTTACCCCACATTCATCTTTCAGGATAAGGGAAAACCATGGAAAAAACCTTATCCGGATAACTTGCCCTGATCAAGATTCAAACTTTGGACCTCTTGAACATGAGGTAGACACACTACCATCTATGCTATAGAGATGGGCCAAGACAGGATAGGTGAGGAATATGATAATAGGATTCTGCCAACATTAAATAAATAAAAAAAAACAGTACAAGAAACCAAAATCATTGGTACTTTTTTAGCATGCATCCCTACATATATTGTAACAGTGTAGGGTATTACAGCTATATAAACATACTAATTCCATCTTTATTGTGTTTTCTTTACATTTTTTCCTTCAGTTTTCAATAGAGTTTGAAAGACAGAAAAAGCTTTTTTTTGTAAAACACTGTGCACTCACACAATAAAAGGAAAACTAACACTGCCATTGAAGTCACTCAATAAATATTGAAGTTGTGTTATACCTAGCATCTCTCTATTTTAGTTAAATGTGTAATGTCACGTTTTCATTATTAAAGTTAAATTATGCTTGAAACTGCAGCACTTTGTGAAAATTGTTTTCAGCTCAAAGAGAAAAAGTGTTAATGTAAACAATTTTGTAACTTAATGCTAATTTTATGAATTAAAAGCCTATTTTAAATAAGAAGGCCTTGTACTTTTATATTAATTTGGTGCCATAATGTGCATCAACTGGCCAGTATTTTAATTTATACCTTTTATGTATTTTGAGTACTATGTGTCTTAAGTGGTGGTGGTTGATTTGTTGCTGCTTTTAATATCAGCTATTTCAGATATTAGCCATTTTTGTCTCCACTAGCCCAGCAAGTAAGAAATGGCACTCCTTACTGATGTAATCTAATTAGCACATTTATGAGAAAAGGCATGAAATTGACTAAACACACAGAAAAGCAGATCTTACAAAACTATTTTAACACAACATGTATATGGAGGATTGCATACTCCACTTACCTTACTGCTGCAAAACAAAACAACATTTGTGCAATATAATTTTTGGATAAATATCCCAACATATTAACTGTTTATTTCTTTTTGTGGAAACACAGCTTACTATACATTTGAAGTGACAGTTTTAAAGTCCATTTTAATTTTCGTGGCAGTAAAAAAGTAAATTTAAGAAATAATTTCAAAATAGGCCTTATTATTACCCATATTGGCATTTTAGTTTGGAATGTTTCCTTCCCAAATTTTTTTTCGACATATTGATATCTACACCAGTTAACACTAAATCAGCAGCTGTTATTATTGAAGCTATGTTATTGTATCTTTCATATTAATTGAGAGTCAGTTCTATACACTGTACCTCACTTGTGAAAATTAGCATGTTTCAAAATCTTCATTCCCATCCTTAGTCAGTCTTAGGATGAGAAGGAAGGTTCATAAAACATATTCTGCTATTCACAAGTAAAGTATAGTGTAAAACATAACCGACTTTCAATTAATGTGATTAACCTCATAGTTCAAAAAATTTCCAATCATAACCAGTCATTTCAGCAATAACTTTTGCATTACTGTTATTGGCATTCCTCGGATATAATAATGCTGTACTAATATCTCCTTAGTATGGCTACCTTCAGAAGGAGGTAAAGCCAGTGGTCTGGTGTTTAATAAAGAGGCCTCTGAGCAAAGTTAAGCAGTCTTTGATGCCCAAATAGAATGTAACGCTGAAAACCAAAGCAGTTAAAGAGCATCCATAAATAACTCAATTTCAATTTTTATACTATATATAATTTTGAGAAAATTTTGCTAAAGTTAAACCTGCACTAATATTTTTATGTTGTAATTTCCAGCTCACTCAAGTATTATAGTGGACATTTATATGGCAATATTTACATTTTATTATATATGTGTGCATGTGCATATATCAAGGCTTCAACTGCAAGCACCCTAAAATGATTTAATTTAATAGATTGAAATTAATCATTTCTTCACACTAGCCGTATACAGGCTAAGATTTTGGATTGATAACCAGTAGATTTGTGGTTCAAATCCTGACTGTGGCATTGAATTTTTCATGTTGACTATCAACCTTAAAATGAGTTGAGAATATCTTGGAACATGTGGAGAAACCGCTGGACAATCCTAATGAGCAATTGTCTTTTTCACAAAGATATTTGATTTAATCTTGGTCCCATTGACTTGTGTTTCTTTAAACAATTAGATATGAATCCTGAGAGTTTGCATTGCATCATTTTGAAGAACATAGTGTTTCTTCAGGTATAAATAAGTTCGGAAGAAACAGCAATGAGCCAGCACATTATTGATTTATTACAAACAAATCCCACAATAATTTTTGTATTACTTCACAAACAGCTATAGATGCAGAAGAATGAAATAGTGACAGTAGTGACAATGCATTTTCATTCTTCAGATGGAAAAGTGTAGCAGAACTAAGTCCTAGCCCAATGTTGTGATCTAATGCATCTAACAATAAAGACTAGCCTCCAACAAACTCCACTAGTTCTAGTTATATTTGCACTTTACAGAAAAAGAGAATATTAGTAACAAATATAAGAGAAATTACATATTTTTCTAGTGCAATAATGGCAGAGAAAAAGCATGTATCAGAATGCAATGTGTACAGCAATTTTGTTTGGCAACATCAGGGAGGCAGCTATAGGCTTGAAGAAAACAAGTGCAATCTAAATCCCATTCAACATGAAAAATACTTGTAGGAAAGGTATTTGCTCCCTTTATAGAAGCAAGAAGAGCAAAGAGAAACAAAGTGCCAGAAATGTTTTGGAAACAGAAAATGACTTTCCCTTTACTTTATAACACCAATCAGAGTGATTGTGAGAGCAAAATGAGCTAATGTTTTATTGGGAAGAAACCTGTACAAACTGTTGTGCAATCAATTAGTCCTGTGCTCTACTTTTGAATATGTGGAGATTTATGAATCTTATAACGCTATAAATAATTTTAACAATCTTGATAAAATTACAATTAAATCCACCATCACGTTATACTTCAATAACAGTTCATAGTAAAGCAATTTATTTTCACTCATTATTCACCTTATATATTTCTGCACCTTGATTGAAGTTCTAATGTCTTCAGGAGATTCCTCCCCCCCCCCCCCTGTAAAATGCAATAATTTCTGCAGATTCCTTTCAAAGCAAAGATAAGTTTTTCTTCCGCCAGTGAAAATCTCTGTTATCTGACTCAAATTTTGAGACCTAATGGGAAACGTTCATTTTGAGGTTTTTCAGGTTTCAGAGTTTTGAGGATTTTCAGGTTTTTCAGTCTTTTGTAATTACAGGCTATTATCATTACTAATTTTTGTCCTTCTAGTTCCTCAGGTATTCACAGTTTGCAGTTAAATATACAACAGGACCACCCTCCAATTTCATTGTATCTATTAAATTCTGTCCACAAACAAATGTGAGAATATGTAAAGAATGTGCAAATCATGTTATTTGTTGCATATGGTGGGCCCCCCCCCCCCCCCCCCCCCAAAAAAAACTTGTGTTTTAACCACTGCATCAACACCAGTCAGTTTTATTTTGTTCTTGTCCCTGCAAGACACTAATAGGGATAGCCAATTAGCTTCAAGCATCTAGGACTCAGACCTCAGATAAGCAATGTTTACTTTAATATATATACTTTAATATATCGCATAAGAGCTGAAGATGTAAACGATGATTTGCGAAACATGTCCTCAAAATAGGTACGTAAGTGAAGCAGATGTGTAATGAATACAACTCATCTATAAATTAATTATGTTTACTTTGTTTTCACTGCTTTGAATCTACATTCTCTAGGTTCAATAATAATAATAATAATAATAATAATAATAATGTTTATTGTCAATAGACTTCATAAAAGATTCAGTCATTGTCAGATTCTACAATACAATGGGTATACATAAATTTGTTCATAGGTTACATTAATATTACAAGATTAAACTAAATTGAATATATACATGCATTTGTTATATAATTAAGAAGTTTCTATTTACAACAGATAAAACTATTTACAATTCATTAAATATGTTTTCAGTTCCTTTTTAAATTTTTTTTCCTTTGTGTTGTTTAACAGTTGTTGGCAGTTTGTTATATAATATCTGTCCTTGTATTAATGGATCCTTGCAAGTTGATTTGAGATTTACATGCTTCCTGTGGTAGTTATCCCTTCCTCTGGTATAATAATCATAGTGTGCTGTTACTTGTGCCATTATTTTCCTTCTCAGTTGCAATTACAACTACCTTATATACATATAGTCCAACTACAGTAAGAATCTTATTATCTCTAAATACATTTCTACACGAATCAGTACTTGCTAATCTATAGATACAACATAGACATTTTTTTTGTTACACTAATACTCTATTCCTGTGCGCATTACAGGTGCTTCCCCATAATTCTATGCCATATATGAGGATAGATGAGTCCAAAATATAAAGTTTGTAACATGTTTTTGTCTAAATACAATGATAATTGTCTTAAAACATATATATTTGAGCTTATTTTTTTACATACATAGTCAATATGAGCTTCCCAAGTTAAATTATTGTCTATGTGAATCCCTAGGAAGTTATGGTTATCAACTTTTTCAATTCTAGTGTTGTTAAAGTATTCATCATCAGTTACTACATTTGCTTTACGGTATTCAAATATGATCATTTTGCTTTTCTTAGAATGAACTTCTAAATTTATGCTACTTAGGTAGGTTGCTAGCTGTTACAGAGTGCGAAATTTCTGTTACCAACTGAGTATGAGATTTTTCACTGCAAATCATTGTGGTATCATCTGCATACGATACTATAGTATTGGTAGTTATATTTGGTAAATTATTTACATATATTAGATACAAAATTGGGGAGTTGCCTGCCAGACGCGAAGGAAGACGGACGCGTAAGCACACGCGCTCGCGACCGAAGATGATTGACGCGCAAATGTATAGAATTAGGATCGGCACTTTTAACGCATTTAGAACGAGCCAGAAAACGCAGCAGGGATCTTCTGGTATATGTTTAATAAGTGTATGGTACATCTTAGTGATATGGGCTTTGTTAATTATTGGGGGAGTGGAACTAAACCCCGGACCGACAATGGAGCAACTAGCCGTGATGCTAGAAAATATCACAAAGGAAATAAAAGAAGTGAAGGAGATGGAAAATAGAATTAACAAGAAGATTGGCGAACAGTTTAACGGGATGTTAACAGCATTAGAGAAATTTGATGAGGAAGTAAAGGAAGAAATAAAAGAATGTAAAGACAGATTAACCCGATTGGAAAATCTAGAGGAAGGGAATCGGAAACTAAACCTGATAATATTTGGATTAGAAGAGAGAAGAGACCGACGAGTATGGCAGGATGTAGAAAATGTATTCCAACAAAATCTGAAACTAAATATGGCAGGTTGGGAGATAGTGGATTGTTTTAGAATAGGAAGATTTGGACCGAAACCAAGACCAATAATAGTGAAAGTAGCATCAATGAAATTCAAATGGGAAGTGTTGAGGAACAGTAAACAGTTAAAAGGCACTAAAATATTTATTGAGCAAGATTTGGGTAAGAAACAGCGCGAATTGAAATCTTTAGCTTTATTGGAAATGAAGAAAGAAGAGCAGCAGGAAAACGGGCATATTTAAAAGGTGTTGATTTGTGGATCGATGGTGTGAAGCAGGAACTTCGTCAGCACTACGTTACATGGGAGGGCAACTACATTTTGAGGGCAAAAGACGACAGGAATGTCCAACTGGCACGTGGTCGAACTACGGAAACAGAGCATACGTCACCTGCGAGGAAGCCAGAGTCAGCGGTGCTGACGAGGGAAAGAGAAGATACGTCACCTGTGACGTCACACGTACGGACCGAACACAGGACCGAGCGAGTTGAATCAAAACAGCTAAATGACACGCAAGGAGATCAGCTGATGGGGGAAGCTCATACCGCGTCAAGTAGTCTGAGAACGGCTGAGATTGAGCAGAATTTAGGCGACTTACAAGTGGTGTCAACGCCATCAGGAAGTATCCTGGAAGTGAAAGTACGTGTGCACACCAGGAGCCAGATGAACTTAGAAAGGTGGAGGTTCAAAAGGAAAGATGAAGCATAGGGATTCGCATTATCCATTGGGGGTTGGAATGTAGACGGGCTTTGGGAGAAAGTGTGCAGTGGGGAAATCTATAATGTGCTAAAAACTTGTGATATATTAATGGTTGTGGAAACCTGGATAGAGAAAAAAACTAGTGTAATACTTCCAGGATTTGACTTTTATAGCATAAGTGGGATGAAGAACCAAAGGAAAGGCAGAGCTTCCGGGGGGTTAGGCTGTTTTATAAAGAAAGATAAATGTCTTAAGGTGAAAGAAGAAAAAGAACTGTCAAGCAGATCAGTGTTATGGATCTCCATAGGGGACATGTATCAAAATGGGGGAACTGTCTGTATTGCTACAGTGTATAACCCACCTACTGTATCAGAGTTCTATGATCCAAATGTGTTTAGTAAATTAGGTTGGGGTATAGAAGTGTTGGAAAATAAGTATGGGAAAGTTGAAATAATAATTGTAGGTGATTTAAATGCAAGAATAGGGGAACACCAGGTTAAGTGGATTAATCCAAGTGATGAAGCTAAGAAGGAACTTGAAATAGAGATTAGGCATAGCAAAGATAAAGTTACCAATAATGAAGGGAGGAAACTTTTAGATTTCTGTGAGGAGAATAATCTTATGATCTGTAATGGCCTGAAAGCGGGTGACAAAGAAGGGGAATTCACATTTGCTAATAAAAAAGGCCAAAGTGTGGTAGATATTTTAATGTATTCTGTAGGAATTGATGAATGGATCCTAGATTTTGAAGTTATGAATGTTTTAACATCAAGCTGTCACTTTCCATTAAGATTAGAGTTAGGGGAAGGCAACAAATGTATGAAGAAGCTTGATGAAGAATGTCTCAGTGTGGTGGAAGTGTATAAGTGGAAAGAAGAGTTGCATAAAATATTTGTTAATGAATTGAATTCAGAGAGTAGTAAAATCTTACAAGTGAGGGTACAAAGCTTAACTGAGAATAAAATAGAGCAAGCCTTAGAGGCACTGGAATATATTGTTAAAAAGGCAGGGGCCGGTATGAAAATGGGGGTTTCTAAAGGCATCAGTAGGCAGTGGTTTGACAAGGATTGCCAGATGGCAAAGGCAAGAGTAGCGCAGGAATTAAAGAACTGGCGGCAATCAGGGGAAAAAGAGGAAAGGGAAAATTTTCTGATCTTGAGATGGGCATACAGGTGTCTAATGGAACAAAAAAAGAGGGAATGGGGTGAGAAAATAGGCAGAATGCTAAATGAAGCAGCAAGAATACATGACACTAAGAAAATTTGGTCAATAATAAGAGGGCTATATAAAGATGTGGGGAGAGATGAGTATATAGGCGCAGATCAATGGTGTGCGTACTTTGAATCGCTGTTAGGACAGGATAATTATATCAGAGTGGAAAGAAGTTTGTTAGGGGGTCCGCAAATAATGAATTAGATAGACATATCTCGGATGCTGAATTTTGTGAACAAATAAAGAGGTTAAAAGCTAACAAAGCTAGTGGTATTAATGGTATACCACGAGAATTTTGGAAGGCTTGGGCACTCGATGAAACTAGGAGGAAAATAGTGATAAAGTTATTCAATAAAATAATGGAAGAAAAGAAAATTCCTAGGAAATGGAGGACAAGCATGGTATTGCCAATTTACAAGGAAAAGGGAGATAAAAATAACCCAGCTAACTACAGAGGGATTAGTTTATTGTCTATTCTAGGGAAGATTTTCACGGGAATTCTAGCAAATAGGTTGCAAAATTGGGTTGAGAAGGAGAATAAACTATCGGAGTTCCAAGCAGGTTTTAGACCAGGCAGGAGAACATCGGACAACATCTTTATTATTAAAACAATTGTACAGAAATATCTGAGCAATAAAAGGGGAAGGGTATATATGATATTTATTGATCTAGAAAAGGCATTTGATTCAATTAATAGAGATGCACTGTGGATAAAATTAAGCAATAAGGGGATAAGTCAGGCATTTATAGAAGTAACTAAAATGATATACCAAGAGAATGAGTTGTGTATAAAACTACCAGGCAACAAAGTTACTAAATCTATATTGAGTAAGGCAGGAGTACGGCAGGGATGTAAACTTAGTCCAGTATTATTTAATCTGTGTATCGATGGAATTTTAGAGGAGATATCAAGTTGTAGGGTACATTCACCAGTTATTAATAATAAAGAAATACCGGGGCTACTGTTTGCAGATGACCTAGTAGTTGGGTCCATATCAAGTGGAGGGCTGAGAAGAGCAATCGAGGCAGCCAATTCTTATTGCAATAAATGGGGTTTGAAAGTGAATGAAAACAAAACAAAGATTATGGTCTTCAAAAAAGGATACAGGTTGCGTAAGGATGAGAAATGGGAGGTTAATAGAAAAGAAATAGAGGTAGTAAGGAGATTTGATTATTTGGGTACAAGGTTGAGTTCAGATGGCAGCTGGAAAGAACAAAAAAAGATGTCTGTGGCAAAAGGTAAAATGGCCATGAGAGTGATAAGATCATGCTACAGTAAACTACCGGATATAAATGTCAAATGGTTGGAGAGGATCTATACGACAGTAGTAGAAAATAGAATGTTACATGGATCAGAGGTTTGGGGAATAGATGAGGCTTGGAGAGAGACTGATAGAGTGCATAGATCCTTTTGTAAATACATATTGGGATTACCAATAGCATCACCTAATGGGGCAGCACAATTAGAACTAGGCATGCATACTACTAAAATTAAAATCTTGTCAAGGGCAATGAAATATCTATACAGAATCACTAACTTGGAAGATGGCAATATAATTGAAGAATGTTTTCATATTCAAAAGAGAAGTAACTGGAATGGGTCTTGGGCACATAAAATGTATGACTTGTTGAAGCAGATAGGTATGGGTCATTCTTGGATAAATGCAGAGTATGGGTATAGAGGTTTCTGGAAAGAGGTTAAGCTAAGATTAGAAGATATTGACAGACAATATATTTTTGTCAATATAAGTGACAAAAGCTCACTAAGATTATACAGAGAAATAAAAATAACCTGGGGGAGGGAAGGATATATAGATATATATAGTAAGTTAGGGCGAGAAGGTTTTGCTTGGGCGAGAACAGGAGTGAGAAACTTGAAAGGTATAGGTCAAGAGAGGGAGCTAGATAAATGTCCATTGTGTGGAGAAGAGAATGCAGATTTCCATTGTATATTAAATTGTAGTCAAACAAAGATATGGAGAGAGCAGGCTTGGCTACGTAAATGGGACAGTTTGGGGGGTGACATAGTAATTAGAAAAATGTTGTCAGTAAAAGGAGAAAAGAACAGGAGAAATATAGGGAATTATTTAGGGAAAGTTAAAGAGAGATGGCTAAGAATAATTAAAAGAAAAATGTAGAGTGAGATAGGTGAAATGGCAGAAAGTGTAAAAAGGAGCAGAGGGCCTCCATTACACAAAAACCTAGGGTTAGGTGTATGGGGGCTGAATTACTATTCAATGGTGGGCAACATGATAACATGATAGGATTTTCAGGATTTAGGAATATATGGCATATTTCAGTATGGATTTTATAATTGTAATCTTGATTTTGTATTTCCATTTGTTGATGTAAAAGGAAATAAATTACTATTACTATTACAAAATTGGACCCAGAACAGACCATTGAGGTACTCCAGTTGTTACTACTTTTTGTTCTGATACATACATTTTTTAAACCTATTTTATGGTTGATTTCTGTTGAACACTTTCTATCACTTAGATAAGACTTAATTATATTTAGCGTTTTGCCTCTTATGCCATAAATTTCTAGTTTATTAAGTAGTATTTGATGTGAGACACAGTCAAACGCCTTTGAAAGATCAATGAATACTCCCGCAGTGCTCAAACCTGTGTCTAGATTTTCCGAAACTTTGTGCATAAAATCAGCAACTGCTGTGGTTGTTGACCTTTTTGAAAACCATGCTGGTGGCAATTCAATACATCGTATCTATTAAGAAAGTCAACCAGTCTAACTAATAAAATCTTTTCAAAAACTTTTCCAATCACAGAAGTTAAGGTTATTGGCCCATAATTATCAACACTATTTCTATTACCCTTTTTATAGATAGGTTTTATGATTCCCAGTTTTAAGCAATTTGGAAATATTTCTTCATTTATTGAGCAGTTTATTAGGTGGGCTAAGATAACTGCGAACCCATTTTGACACTTTTTCAATATTCTAGTAGACATACCATCCAACCCTGAAGATGACTGTTCTTTAAAACTGCATATTATTTTTGTGATTTCGTCTATGTTTGTGTTATTCATGAAGATGGTATTAACGATAATATTCAGTATTTCTGTGTTATTGAGTGATATATCCTCCTTACTTCCCAAGGTTGCAAAATAGTTGTTAAATAAGTTGCTTATTTTGTTTGGATCATCTACATGTTTACCTTCATGAAGCAATTTAATATTTTCACTGACATTGCTGTGAGTGAGTGAGTGTTTCTATCCTTGACTAAATTCCATACTGCTTTGTTTATATTGCTGGAGTTATCTTTTGTTTATAATGTTTTGATTTTAAATCAATTAATGTCCTATTATACTCCTTTTTTTAATTGTGTATATCGTTCCCTGTGCCGTTCAATTTTTGTCATCTTGTGTAATTCATAAGCATCTTTCATTTTATTTCACAGGATGTAAATTTCATCAGGTAATTTAATTTTCTGTACAGGTCTCTTTTTGGTGGTCCTTCTTTTAATAGGGCAGATACTGTTAAAGTAAGCGACTAATGTCATGAATATTTCCCATTTTTTATTGCTACTTTGCTCTGCATACACTTTAGACCAAGTTTCCATTTCTAGTATGCTATTAAGTTTACCTACATTCTCATCTGAGACATTTCTAAATTCAAAACTTATTTTCTCATTGTGAGCCACAATAAAATCATATATATCATATATACAGCATAGTGGTCGGAAAGATGGAAATTATGTATCCCTACTGAATAGCAATCTAGCTTTATATTTGTGCATATGTGGTCAATAATAGTTGCTGATAGTGTGGTTACCCTTGTTGGTTCTTTTACTACATCATTTAGGTTATAGGATTTTATGATATCAATAAAACTACAATAATCTCTATTAGTGCTATCTACATTAATGTTGATATCACCTAAGATAGTCATCTTATTTTCTTTTTATAAATGAGTCACCAAACAGCTGAGGATGAGATCGAATGATCTTGAAAACGTTTCAATTATACAATAAGTAAGTGAAGTTTGAGTGTAAACATAGTGACTCATAAATCAAACTCAAAAATTATTTTCTTTTGTCAATAATTTGTTACGGAGACCATCTAGATGCTCTAGAAGTTCAAAAACTGGAGTATTTGGTGACCTACATATACCTAAAATTATGTGGGCTTGCTTCTTATTATACACCTTAATTGCAGCCATTTCTATAATCTTTTCAACACTTAATTTCATAACCCATTCTAGAGCTTGGAATTTTACATTATCTTAAACATATATTGCTACACCTCCACCCTTATGTTTTTGCCTACAATAGTTACTAGCCAGTTTAAACATAGGAATTTTGTACAGGTTTATATTACTATCCTGCAAATCATGTTCAGTGATTACAGCTACTTGTGGTCTCATCTCATCTGATACTATTTCTAGTGCCTGCATTTTGTTACTTAGATACTGGGAATTTTGATGGAGTATTCTAAATATTGTGTCTAAATGGGATCTTGTTTTCTCCAGTGCTGGGGGTTTTCCGACATTTGCAAATTGTTTTCCTTGAGAGCACATATATTACCCATAGAGTCAACAGGAAGAGCCTCCATTCTGTTATGTTTAGTGTCTATAGCTTGCTTAATCACTTCAACTAAATGTATTTTGCCTCTGGTATTCAGGTGAAGACCATGAGTAGTATGCATATCCCTGTCTAAGTTGCTTACATCTATGAGATCCACATTTTCATTACTACTACAAAAAAGATTTTATGAGCTTGTTGGTTTTACGTATTTCCTGATTTACACAAGATGTATACAATAAGTTATACCTGTGGGGAATATTTACTACTACAGTCTTGTCTTCCTTTGGTCCTGAGCATAACCATTTTTGAAGTTCCTCTACTGCATGCTGTGCTTCATTTTTATACACATCGTTTGCTCCTGCAATGAGTACGGTAATTTAGGTTCATCAGTATCTTCTCTGGCAGTTTTTATTGCATGTTGAAGTTTCGCGTTTGGTAGCATGTACCCAGTCACGTTCAGATTCGGTTCCATCTCTTTCAACATCGGCGCTAATCTTCGTGCATGGCTGTCTCTGTAGATTGCTATATGATTTCTCTTCCTTTTTTGTATGGTATTTACTTCATTACTCACATTTTCCTCGTTGAGGGCTTCCTCATTGTCTTGTACTGTCAGTAAGCTGCAGGAATTTGATACCGTTATAGCATTTGTACCCACTTGCGTGCTTTTAGCTGTCTTGTTTGGATATCACCAATCATTATAATGTACTCCCTCTTGATCTTCTTTATGGTTTATTTTTAGATCTTGGTTTTCTTTTCATAATCTATCGATTTCTCTGTAAGCTAATTTCAATTCATTATGTATTGTCTCGATAATCTTCTGTAACAAGACTATTTGGTCCTTTCCCCACGTCATACACTTTGCTCCACTGGGCATGCAGTTGTTCTTCAATATTTCGCTGTACGCCGGAGTTTTTAAGCTTTTTAATTGATTCACACATTCACTTTCACTTGCGCTACCTTTTTCACTCATTTCACGAGTATTTCTTAGGTAATAGTTACTTTTAACGTATTTTTTGACGGAGTAAGAGCATAGCTGAACTTCTCAGGGTCTTGCATTTGAAAGTAGCCATTCATTCTTGGAACATGGACTTCTTATAAGACATGAATGACAGGAAAAATGTTAGGTGTGCTTCAATATGAATGTAGTAATCCGTTCCTTGTAAGAGCACTTTTGATATAAAATCAATTCATTATTCAATGGTTAGATAAGCTTTGAGAGTTGTGAAATAAAGCAAGGCATGTATAAGGATACCATAGCTAACACATCAGTTTAAACTATTTACATGGAATAGAAAGAAAAGGCAGAAGTATTATTTTAATGAAGAAGTTTTAAAAATGAGTATCTATGAATATGCCGTAAATGTTCACAGCATTTACCAATAACCGCAGCATTTCGCTTAAGCCTCGTCATTTAGAATTATTTGTCACATTGTCTGAAGAAGTATTTTCTAGATGGACAGCATCTTCATGATCACATTTTGGAACCATCAGCATAATGAGTTTGACTTGATGTGCATAACAATCTACATACTCAGGATTAGGGAGTGATCGTTTTATTATAACTTTACACCTCCAAAAAACCTGTGTATAACAGATGTGCCATCATACATTTCTGAAATTAATTTATAAGCATTATCCTGCCTGTCTAATTCATGTATCTGCATTTCTATAAGCAAGGAGGATGCTAATGTTTTAGCATCAAGCTGAGGAGGTGAAATTAAACTCCAAAGTCTTTCAACGGGCTTTCCTCTTAATACATAACAGAACACAACAGTCATTTGAAGTATGTGTGAAATATAGGAAGTTTCATCTGCTATTACTGGAAGAAAATCTGCTTTTCTGATTTGTTTTATAATTTTTTCATGACATCCACCATCACATGAAGCAGTTCATTTTGGATTGTGTTTTATGTTCCTTTGAACATAATGGGTTTTTCTAGATGACTTTTTAAGACTGTATCTAATTCAGCACTGTAATTTACTAAGCCTCTTTAAATTGTTGGGTTTGAAGATGATAGCAACCCTTATGGTTGCTTAAGGCTAATTCAAACATCCCGCAGAATCTAATATAATTAATCAAAATATTTAGGATATAGCTGTTCTGTTTCACTTTTTCATTTTCTTCTGCTATTTTTCACCTGTATACAATGTTCAGCTGCAAAGCTACATTCACCTTACTGAACAAAATCAGTTTCAAAATATTTTTTAAATGTAGATCTGTTGACTCATGCTTTTTAATGCCTGAGCTTAAGTGACTGTCGTAATGCCTGTTGTGCACGAGTGTTCACCACCAAATAAAATGTAAGGGAAACAAGACAGATTCTGTTTCAATTCACAGCCACACAGCCAATCACGACTTTTAAAAATGTCTCATTCTGAAAACTTTTAAATTGTCTTTTCCCTGTACTGTTTGCACTATAATTCAACATGGCAGCGGTCTTCCATAATTTACAACTAGTAATTTTTCTTGTCTGGATACTTCAGAAATGTTTTGGTTCTGTAGGCTAATTACTGAATTCATGTTTTATATAGCTGGAAAGTTAATATACACATTAACAACAGCTGTACCAAGCATGTAGCCTTCCACTAACACAGGCGAAGTAAACAACAGCAGGTTTAATCAGTAGATATCAGCAAATTTTGTTATAAACAATCATTTAGGTAGAGGAGGAGTATGCACCATTCTAAGAGCAAGAGAAAAGTCACCTTGCAACAGAGCATTAATGACTAACTCCCTTAATTACTGTAATAGGTAAAGTTGTACTGAGCCTGCCTGCTGTACCTTCAACTTGCTTCTGCTACACAAATCTGGTTGTTGCTTGAGCTTTGCAATGCATAAGCACACACATAGTTATATAACTTCTTGCTCCTCAGCTGTTTAATATTTAAATTCTGGAATATGTGTATCACATAAAATGATAAATTCACTATTTTTAATGGAACTTTATGCAATATTTCTTACACACAAGCATTTTGTTTTTATGCAATAAATGTGATTGTTGTCCGATGTTGCAACTCGATCATCGCCATCACTGGATGCCATGTATAATGTATCGTAATATGACATAATATATTTTGTACATGAGAATCAGAAAAATGTGATATATTATTAAGAAAACATATAACCATAATTGAACTAAATATTAATGAACAAAATTTGATCCTAAAAAAATTTAGCATATCCTCAAAAACCATAGAAGTAAATAACATTTGAGTGAGATTCAGTATAAAAAGGTAGAATAGAATACATTAAAAGCAAACAAAAGAAAGAGACAGTTTTTGGGCTTCTTCATATAAAACTTATTTCACTACTGATCTTTGTGTGTTAGTATTCTCAAAACAGGTAGATGTAGGAGTATCAAATTGAGCTTATATGCAACCTAATGTGGTTTCATCAGGAATTTATGTATATACTTTGATATTAATACACCACATTTCTATTTCCTCTAGTGCCTTGTTACTTAAAAAGAGCCACCACCACAAAGTACACACTTAATTCTTCTTTGTGGAAAATGTACTTTTTGCAGTAAACAGTAAAACTTATATATAAGTTTATACATAAATCACAGAAAAGTATCAAATGTGTAAAAAAAATTCAGCCTTAATAATATTTCTTAAAATTCTTGATTTGGTAAATGCACATGCAACTGCAGAAAGCTATTTATGTATAATTTTATTTTCCTAACCTGAGCACAGCTATCATTATTGTTATTGTTATTATTATTATTATTATTATTATTATTATTATTATTATTATTATTATTATTATTATTATTATTATTATTATTATTATTATTATTATTATTATTATTATTATTATTATTATTATTATTATTATTATTATTATTATTATTATTATTATTATTTGCAATATTTTTGTGTCCACTTGAAGCAAGATGTTGGGTGCACAATAGGAGTCTGTGATGTGATTGCCCACTGTTGTGCTGTGATGTGATTGTCCAAGTTTGTTTGTTTGTTTTTGTCATAACTAAAGGCTGGAGGGATGTGCATTTGCATGCAATAAAGGTTAACTGGACTCAGAGTATGAATGATGTCAGATGTACAGCACGGCCATCAAATGTGCAAACAACTGCCACTAGAAGCAAAAAATGAAAACAGTGTAACACAGTACTCTGCAAACTAGTGAAGCATTGCCTTGCAACTGTCAAAAGCTCTGCAAGACTTTCAATATTTCGTAATATGGCACCAGCGATTCTTCTTGGGGTACTTGGATAGAGGCCTTCACGTATTATGCAGAACATTACAATGAAATTGTAAATGTTATTAGTGCTCTGTATAATGCAGATGCATCTGCTATTGTAACTGCAAAGTCTCTGATATTGCACGAACTATCTGAGCATCTTCAATTCATATCCAACAATTTTGCAGTGTTGCCCAAAGCTATTAAACAATTAGAAAAATCGGGTTTGGAAATATCCAAGAGCATAAACATAATAGAAGTCTTAACTAATTTATTTAATAGGATATCTCTTGTGCCAGTTATCAAAAAGGTGAAAGCTAAATTCCAGAACGTTCTAAACAAAAATAATGGTTATCAAGCTATGTGTGAAAGTTTGAAAATTAGTAAGAAGGAAAACATGCCAGACATCTGCACCTCTGATATCGCATGACATCGAAAGAAGTTTTCCACTGTTTAAAAACTGCTTCAGTGATAGGCATCGGAACTTCACATTTAATCATTTACAAATGTACATTGTAACCCAGTGTAGTGCACTCTGTAACAATATTATAGTTAATAAATAGCAGTATATATAAGCATTTTGGTGCAATTCCAGAATGCATTGTTAATAAGGCTTGTAAGTTGTGCTGCAGTGAGGCATTTGTCATGGTCAGGCTGTACCTACCTGCAGTTGTTTACATGTACAAGCAATAACAGTACAGTCCATGTGCAGTATACCTATGAAAAAATGCACACACCTCCGGCCTTTTAACTTATTTGGGATTTTGAAGAAAGAAAGCACTAATATTTACAATCTGTTTAATTACAATGATCCTAGCAATTTATTATTTCATCCAAAGATTTGAGGTAGATTTATACATATTCTACAAGCCAATGTTTTTAAATTAAATGTAATACACAGTTTGTTTCAAATATTTAAAACATATATTAAGTATAAGTTTATAAATGGTGATGTGTTAGTAATAAGCTGGAAATCTGAAACAAGTTAAGCATCAAAATGAGCACATAAACTTAAAAACTGAAAAGTTAAGCTATCAGAACACAAAAAATAAACATGATCTAAAAAAATTACAGAGATGGCTACAGAACATGTCCTCAGTCTTTTCACCTAGAATTTCACAAATACAGAAGAAATAAAGATGCACTCTGTAAATTCATATGCAAAAGCATACCAAAGATCTGTGGAAGAAATAAAAATACTCAACAGGTGAAACAAGTTCAAACCAAACAACTCCTTGTTACCCGGGCTGCATATAAACTAGTGCATAATGTTTATCTCTAAAATTGGAAAGCTCAAGATCAGCCTTTAGGATTTAGTCAGCAGAATATCAAACTACACACACTTTCTTGAAGAGAACCTAGTCTCATTTGATGTAGCTTCATTTCCCAACATCCCAGTAAAATACTTGAAACAGGCATTCAAGTGGCAGAAATAGAAAACAGTAAGTAATAAACAAAATTCTTTATTAACCAAAATGTTTTTAAGTTTGACAATATACCCTTCAAGCAAACTTAGCATATGGACAAGCCACTTTCCCCCTTATTCCCTTATTGACAGGACATTTTATGAGTTAGCGTAAAGCCCAGTCACAAAAGCTTTCCATGTATTTTGGTTATGACACAACAATATGCCTGCTGTTGTTCCCAAAAAATATGTGCAGCATTTGTTACAACTGTTGAATCTGCCAGGACAGTCTGTTCATTTCATGATGGAAGTAGAACAAGTGTATTTGCCTTTTCGTGGCATCAAAATAAGAGATCAGCAACACCTTAACATTTAGCATATACAAAATCAATCCATACAGACAAATACATAAAAAGCTATAGTTTCAATGCCACATTACATAAACAGCTTTCAACAGCTTAACTTAATCCGCTTGCCATGAAATTGGAAGACAACAGAGAAGAGTACGAGTATATCCTGACCCCAGCAGCTACCATGGTACAAAAAAAAACCATAGATAAAATTATTGTATTGTATTTATTTCATCCTTTGGAACATAATACATAAGTTATAGGACACGTCAGTTTAAGATACAAAGATAAATATAAAAAGTTACATAAGACTAAAAACTGTAACAGATACAGGATCCAACAAAAGTCTAAAGTAGAAAAGGCAAATAAATATATAGAAAAATTAGATATCAATTATCACAAAATTGAACAACTATAAAGAACTTAGCAGTACAGGATACTTACATACCACCCAAACTACTCAGAAATGCAGCAGGATTTTTAATAAATACAACACACCTTAGCCCTGCAAAATAAATTTAATATACAAAAATTACTATACAGATAACCAGAAGAGCCAGCCCCCATCTTGGATATATACAGAACTGTTTCTCCTTCAGCCAAATCTGCAATGATTCAAATCTGCACACAAAACCAAAAGAACATATGAGAGCCATAAAATATAAATGGATAACTAAATCATCTGGCCAATCAACCATGAGATTTACATCTAACATAGTCCTGCTAAAGGCTGCTAAGTTACGCCTGGCCTGTATTAGATACATGGAAAAAATACACATGCTAAAATACAAGGATTATCAAAACAATTTTAATTTACCACCAGACTACCTCTGGATTTCATGACATCACCAACAGAAGTCGCCACTGTGACAAAAATTTTTACCATGAACCTGTTGGACACTTAACAAGAATAGGTACAAACAGCTCACAAAAGATGCTCAAGGTGTTTATATTAAGTGATGTTTAGTGTTTCAGATTTCTAGATCATTATCACATACATTTAAAATTAATGTTTACTACAGTTTTGATATTTTAATTTGTATCTTATATATGTGACAAATTTCAGACACCAGTGCAGCAATAGTATTCAGAGTTGCACACAGCTACTATACCATCTACCTTATGGATAGTAATCAGCTAAGTTGTGACACTTTGTTATTTTTAAAAGGAATGCATATTACCCACAAAAATCATGTATTTCACATATATGTGAAAAGAGAGAGGTGTCTGCATAGTTTGATATATTTTGTTTTCCAATACCACAATGTTAAGGTGTAAGCAGCTGCATTAGATTACATATGTTTTGGGTTATAAGCAATGTATATATTTACAAATGTTGTTCAAAATTTATATTATGCATAACAAATAATATAAAACGTGTATGTTAATGGTTTATGTATGTTTCAATTGCTTGTACAAGTTACTTTACATGTATGTAATACTTTTTTTCTCTTGCTCAAAAAAGCACTAATTCACTTGTGTGCTCAGAGTTCCAGATTTCAGCAGCATTTCCTATACAGTGCACCTGATTGCAAATTGTTTTTTAAAAATATTCTTGCTTTTTAGATGAATTAACTCTTAAATTGCATGATTTTAATTCTTGTAATTTACTTTGATATTCCTTAGTTATTCTGTGTAGGAGCACATGTTAGTAACATTCACAGTCTTAGTTGGTATGTTTACTCATTGTGAAACAAAATGTTTATCACAAAGAATGTTCAATGATTATCTGCATTTTTAGGAATCTTTCTGCTTTTGAAAAATGAACTTGCGGTCTTTCTTCATTATACATAATATCAAATATTTTTACTTTTTCCACCTTTAGTTGTTCATGCTAAGTTTGACATTTATTAAAAAAATCTGACGATTATACATAATGTATGTATAGGTGTGAGTACTATAAAATTTCAGTGAACTGATAACAAAGCCATCCATTAGATGTCACCTTCCATCTTTATGCATAATTCAGATTTTTTCCATTAATGACATTAATAGTTCCTTCATCTAACTGATGTTCTAAACCCTTCCTTAAATGGCAAGAAAGTTAGTTTCACACAGAGGCAACTATTACTTGTATTATTTTCATCTCTATGTGTTATCCTCTTGAGAAAATGAATTGTTGTTTGATGGTACAAATCATGTAACATTAAATGAGCACAATATAAATTATGATTGTAAATATTGTGTACACTTACGCTCAAATTTGTAGCAAGGGAGATATGTACCTGCTAACCACCCAAGTTTAGTCTATTTTGCAGTAATGAGAAAACTATTTTTATAAGTTTTACTAACTAAAAGAAGCATGTAGGTATGAATGCTGCACTAGTTATATGTTATCACTATTCCCTGATCTTGCCAACAGGCTTTGTGATTCATATAGTTAACACAAATATTGCAGAAAAAACATATTTATTTGTAATGTAATACCAGGCATTTCCTTTAATTTTAAACAATCCTAGATTTGGAAGAGAATAACATATTTTAGCCTCAGAAAAGTCCATAAATCTTCTAATTTATGCTTTCAGTAAAGGAGTGTTAAACGAAGGATTTATGTATTGCATTCCTTTAATTCATTTTTAGATGACATGGTATATAATAAAAAATTGCAGAAACTATAGTTGTCTTTCTTTGTTTTCTCCCTTTTACACCCTTATAATGTGCTTGCTTGTATTGGCCTTTTAGGTTACAGAAGAAACTTGGTTTATCAATTTCTACCACTCCAAATTACCTACTATGGTATAAATTTTGGATTAACAGGGCCTGCGCTAGGAATTTTAACTGTGTTCCAGACTCTTAGTACTCATTTGGTGATATAATCTAAGAGAGTAGAATGTCAAATTTAGATTTTTAAAAAAGTGCTGCTAGGATTTACCGAGGAAACCATTGTATTACAGTTGGTACAAGCATTGGCACAGAATGACAAAGTTCCAACTTTGAATCTCCATAGGATACAGATTTTTCAAATTTGCTTCTCCCATTAAAAAAGTGTGGTGGAAAAATTTCAGTAATAAAGTTAACCCTCAAGTAAATGAATAATCAATAGAGAAAAAGTCTATTTAACCAATAAATCTGTCATACAGAAAATTTTGTAAACATTTTATCATGTTTTTTTTATTACTCTTGGTAATATGTCAGTACATAATAACTGCAAAAATAATTATTGCTCTTTGTGGTTATGTTAATACCCGTATAAAAGAAGTAATCTACTTTCATTTGGTAATATCTTGTCCCCATCTGCTTTTAGAACCTTCATTACAGCATTTGTCTGAACCTAACAACTGGATAAATAGGTACTTTTGGACCATAACCTGAAGTTAAAGAAACCTTATGCTGACAGACAACCAAAACTTAATTTAATTTTTATGTAAAAACTATCACATCTCCCAAAAAAGAAAGTTTAAGAGTATGAGACGTTTAAAGATCACCAGGACAATGTATTGGCAAATGAACCCTGATGGAAAAGGTTGTGTCAGTTGTGGTGAGTGTTTGGAATTAAAAGAAACAACAGTGACTTCTAACTCGAAACCTATCAAGTGTTTCATTCTTTAAGTGCAAGTTATAGAGTTTCAACTTTATATTCTTTGAGAAAGCTACTAAAAGATTTAAACTACTGAAAAGATTAGCTGGCACTAAATGGTGCAGTTCCTGGGGAAACATTGAATACAACTTGCAACACTTAAATAAAATATTGTGGAGAAGTATTAATAACATCATCACCATCTAATAAAGGAAAACTCAACGCATACAAAATCAAGCACTTAGAATAATAACCGGAGCAATTAAAACAACTCCGATAGAAGCACTTAAGATTGCTACCTCTCACAAACTAATTTAGAACTAGAAACTCAAGCTATTTTACAGTATGAAAAAACGATTAGATCTCCAAATTTCAATAAATGGTACAATAATTCAGATGTTGTAAATAAATTTATAACACAATTTGGATTCATACAAGAAGTCAATAAACTTGAAAAAAGATTAAAAATCCCAGAACAGAAAGAAAATCTTATTGATTGCATCAACCCTACTGAGATTATTACAATTGAACATCAGTTAAATCTAATACATGAACTGAAGCAGTTTATTGGGATGAAGATGAATGCTGATGAATTTCTCACCTTTGGTGACGATCTAGAAGATATCTAGAAGTTTCCCCTGCAACTCTTGGTGTGGGTGGGCGCATCAGTAATTCTGGAGCAATGAGTTCTTTTTCCCAGGGTCGTAATCTTGGAGTAGAGGAAGTTAATATTAATATTGCTGAAGAATGGACAAATAATTCTTTTCGTGTTCAAACATGTCAATTTAATTCTTCATTTTCAAACTTTGATACAAATTTAAATATTATAAATGTTGTTCTTTAACAAACGATGACTGATGTATTGATTAACTATTACTCTCTTACACTTATGCTACTTGTGCATCTTACATGCATACTCAAAAATAATTCTGCACAATCTCAGAGATACACAAATGTACGTCTTTCTCCTACGACGTTCTTAAGCAGAAGAACAAAATCTTTTAAACATTTAACAACTTCTTCTTATATCAGGTTGTCATGGCTATACATTACCTACCTTACGTTTTATCCATTTTTTGTCAATAGACTTTGCAGTTTCTGACATTATACATATAAATACAATTGTTTTTAATTACAAATTAAGGAATAAATTCAGCATGTCATATGTACTACAAATTAAGGAATAAATTCATGTACAATGATTATAATTCATTAATACAATACAAACTTTTTGTTAACAAGTACTTCTTCAGAGCACCCTCGAATTGCTTGCCTTTACAAGACCTTAGATGTGCTGGCAATTTTTTGTGAAGCAATAAGCCCATCACATTTGGATCCCTGTCAGAAATATTCTTATTAAAACTTTGCCTAAAAAAATCGTCCTTGTGCCTAGTGTTCTGACTATGAATATTACTATTTTTAAGATTTTCCTTCTGTACTGCATAAGTTACTACTTTATAAACATAGAGAGAATATACTGGTAATATTCCTTTATCCTTAAATATTTCCCTACATGATTCTCGGGAACTCAAATTGTAAATAATTCTGATGGCCCTTTTTTGCAATCGAAATAACCTTCCCATATGCGTTGCAGCAGCACAGCCCCAAATTTCAATTCCGTATAATAAATGTGGATATATGACTCCGTAGTAAATAATTTTAAGCCCTTTTTCATCAAAGACATTTTTGAAGTAACGTAACAAATATACAGCTTTACTTACTTTATCACAAATATGATTTATGTGTCCTGCCCATGTTAGTTTTCTGTCAAGAAATATTCCTAAGAATTTATGTTCAGTCACATTTTCGATGTTGCAGTCATTTACAGGTAATGACAGATTTGTGGTAATTTTTGTTACTCTTCATTACTCTACAATTTCATTAAACATTACAGTTCCTTTAACTATTCTTTTTACAAAACATGAAATATCTGCTTCAGAACTCAAAAAACAAAACAAAAAAAAAACAAAAAAAATATTAATCCTGCCATGGTTAAAACTCTTACAGTAGAAACTCTAAATCTAAAATCCAATTCAAGAATGTGCGCACACGCGCGCGCGCGCGCGCACACACACACACGCACACACACACACACACACACACACACACACACACACACACAGCCCGCCTCGGTAGTGGGGTGGTAGCATGTCTGCCTCACGTTCAAGAGGTCCCAAGTTCGAATCTCGGTAAGGGTGAGTTACCTGGATAAGGTTTTTTCCGGGGGTTTCCCTTATCCTGAAAGAAGAATGTCAGGTAATTCTAAGCTCTATGGACCCCGCGCTCATTTGAGCATGATTTCACCCATTCCATTCATCGTCCGATATGACTTAACGTTGGAGGACGTAAATTACAAAAAAAAAAAACACATACACACAATATATACAGACGGTTCCCTGTCTGATACCAATGATGGAGCTGGAGCAGGTGGTATATGCCAGTTTTTTTCCTTTTATAGAAATGTAAGAAGAAATACCACAAATTTTGATGGAGAAATAGAAGGTGTTTATATATCACTGCAAAATATATTTCCTTGGCTACTTCCATGCAAAAATATAGTTATTCTTTCAGACTCAAAGGCAGCTAAACAAGTAGTAGTAACACTCCCTTAAATGGAAAAAATTAAAGAAATCCAAAAGATAATGAAACAATTGGTAAACCAGGGAAAAAGTTATATTACAATGGATTCCAGCTCATTGTGGAGTAGATGGAAATGAAAAAGCAGACTTATTGACAAAGAAAGGAACTAAAATTAAACAAAAAGCTATTATAAAATTTCCTTATGAATCAATCAAATTCATTGTTAAAAGAAAAATAAATAAAAACTATATAAATAAAATAACACAAAATAAAAATTCAAAATGGCTAAAAATTGCACAAACCCTAAAATAATTCAAAAACTACCAAGGAAATCAGCTGTTGCCAACTTTTGTTTCATAACTGGACATGATTGAATAACCATCTTTGTAGGATTGAAGCTCACCACATGCCTACTGTGTACCAGAGAAGAAATCATGAATATTGAACATGTAGGATCATGCCAAGCTTTGAAAACGTATATGCTGATGTCACCAAATACTGGGAGGCTAGAAGGAGAATGACTTGGTTGTCAATTCCTGAGCATTAGACACTCAAGCGTGTCCATGCACACAAACACACACACACTCTCTCACACACACTCTCTCTCTCTCTCTCTCTCCTCTTTGCATTCAGGAAAAACAACGCCACAATTGGGTTCAAATAAGCTTGCTTCATGTTTGATGAAATTTCTTAAGTTTATGAATTCTGTAAATTTGTGATGTTCAGGTCAGAAAAAAATTTATTGCTTTAGTGTTTAATCCATTGCTAGAGAGAAAGTAACCTTTAATATTCATTTGGTCATGCCAAATAACATAGTAGTTTAACTATGATGCCTGGGACTCAAGTACTTTAATGTCATGTCGGCATGTTGGCCATAGTAGCTCAGTTGGTTAGAGCAACTGCACAGAGAGCAGGAGATCCATGGTTCAAATCCTGGCTATGGCATTGAATTTTTCAGTCTGGCTCTACTCATTCAAAAAACTATTGGATTTTATGATGAAGTAAGAAGTTTAGTAAAGCCAAGTTCAAATGCCAATCCAGCAATGTGAACAACTGTATTCTGGACCATTAGCTTTAAGGCAGTATAATATCTCAAACTCCTTGCTTATTTACATTAAGATAAATTTGTGTCACCGTCTTACTGTTTTCAATGATAGGGTTTTAATATTTTCGGTTCTGTTCTTCACATTTGCTGCATACATAATTTGTGAGCAGTACAATGTGTAATTAGCATTTTCTATAAAAATCATAGTTAACATCTGACTTTGAATATTTCTGCCAGAAAAGATCATGTATAGTTTGATATTCAACCTTGCATCAGAGTATTTTTATTTCTTTATCAGCATTTGGGAATGAACCGATATGATCACTGGTAGCTAAAACATGAATGTACTAGTAGTTCCAGCAATACTTTCCCGAATGGTTTGCTTTATAATGCAATACTATTTCTACTTTTGCTTACTACCTCAATATCACTACTAGCTGTGAATGAACTGACAGATCTGCTGTTTTAGCTGCTGTAATGGCAGTGTAATCAGCTTTATTTATAGTATTTCAGTGTGGTATATTTGTAGCATGCACTCTAAAATTTAATTCGTTCCTTTAAATGCTGTAGAAGATAACAAGTGTAACTTCAATTTCTTAACCATATTAGCACTGAACTGGATTAATTCTTGGAATTCACCTTTATTGTGTGAGTCCTCTGACTCAACGTGAATGAACAAATTTATTTCACTTCAATTATATACAACGTGTTAACTCTTTAGTCTAATGCCTATTACATATATATTCTTCCTTTCTCATATACAATCTAAATAGACTTGAGTTGCACCTGGTGCAAATATAAATAGACACTGTGATTAATACGTTATACACCAGGTTCACAATCTACCTAATTTTAAAATGCCTCTCTTGTAGTTTTCTTCAGTCTTTCCTAATAATTTACCCAACTTCCTAATTCCTTTTGTATTGTTAGTCTTCCTAAATCTCATTTTAATTATTTCTCTCAGTAATTTCAACCGTCTAACTGGTACCCATTAATCCCTCCATAATTTTGTCTATTTACAATCCAAAATAAAATGTAGATCATTTTCCATTTGCTCACATAATGGACACTTCAGTGGATCCATTCCCGATTTCATTGCCCCAGATCTAAACCATGCCCACCCTGCCCTTCTGAATTTATTAAACACTTCAATATATTTTCCCATGCCCTAATCTTCTTTGATTTGCCTTTACAGTACCAAGGTTCTTTTGTCCCTAGTATTGCTAAATATCTCTTATATATTGATATCCTCAATTCTCTGCCTGATTACTTTCCAAAAATTTCCTTCTAAAATTTCTCTGTCCCTCCATACAATTCCCTATTCCTATTTCCTCTATAATCTTTTGTATAGATAAACCCAACCATGATTTACTTATGTTTTCTGTTGCATAATCATACTTAGTTTTACTATATTGGGACTTGCATTGCTCTAATCTGATACCAAAACTTTATCAGTCTTTCAGTTACTAGCCCTTTACTTCCTGTTCTATCTAATTCCAGCATTACTACTCCCTTAGGTGATGCAACTGGTAAACCTAAAATTAGACCAAAACTTCTAAATATTAAGTGCACCCCTTGTACATTTCATCATATCCCCATACCTGTATCCTATATAGCATTTTGGCTTCCATTATTCCCTTATACAAACTTTCTAACCATTTAATTTGTATCCCTGCTATTTTAAATACACATGCTCTTATCCCCTTCATGGCAATTTTACCCTTAGCTAAAACTGCTTTCTTTTGGTCAATCCATCTTCCATTACAACTTAACTGAAACCCCAAATACACAATTTTCCTCACTATGGCTATTTCCAGTCCTTCCATGCTCCATTTTTCTTTTCCTTTTAATTTATATTCCTTTTGAAGACCATAATCCCAGTCTTTTTATAATTTTTCTTTAACCCCCTGCAAAATTACCCTAGGACATTTACAGCTTTTGATAATAATTGCCCAATAGATATAGACCCCACTACCAAATAATCTGCAAATAATCTTGAGATTTCCCTATTATTTACTGTGGGTGAATGTACATTCTCCTTACTAATTAATTCCAGGATATCATCAATAAACAGATTAAATAGTATGGGGCTCAACTTAAACCCTTCCCTAAGTTGTATACTATTCTTAATAAATTTTGAAATTCTGTTCACATCCATGTTTGTGCAGTACCTATTCTTCGTATAAATTCTTTGGATTGCTCTAATCATCTTAATACTCCTCCTTTCAACTGCAGCTTCAACCATGATGCACCCGCCTCGGTAGCGTAGATGGTAGTGTGTCTGCCTCACGTTCAAGAGGTCCCGAGTTCGAATCTCGGTCAGGGTTAGTTACCTGGATAAGGTTTTTCTGGGGTTTTCCCTTATCCTTCAAGACGAATGCCAGGTATCTCTAAGCTCCAAGGACCCTGGACTCATTTGAGCATCATTTCACCAATTTCATTCATCGTCCGATATGACTTAAAGTTGGAGGATGTAAATTAAAAAAAAAAAAAAAAAAAAAGAACATGATGCCTCTCTATATATTGTGTCAAATGCCTTCTCCAAATTTACAAGAACCATATATACTCTAGCCCTTTTCTTGGAAAATATATTTATCCACAGTTAACTTGATGACAGATTGTCGATTGTCTTTCTATCCTTCCTAAAACCTGCCTAATTCTCATTCTCAGCCCAATCTTGTAACCTATTTGCAAGGACTCCAGTGTGCATTTGTCCTAATGTTGACTTATACTTCTGTAATTACTAGGATTATTAATATCTCCTTCACCTTTGTAGATTGGTACTACAAAACTCCTCCTCCACGTTTCTGTCATCTTTACTCCTTTAAAAATGTAATTTAACACTTTCTTTAACAATTCCCTTCTATTCACATCTACTCTTCAAACTTTCCACCATTTCAGTGGTATCCAAATTATTCCACATGCCTCATCACTCTTCAAATTCTTAATTGTCTCCCATATTTCCTGGTCAGTAATTATATATAAAGAACTTCCACTAGCCTCATCTCTGGTCTACTCCATAACCAATTATACTCCAACTTACTGCTATCCAATAATTCCTTAAGATACCCACAACAAGTATGAATTGGAATATTATTTTTAATGGCCATACTTTTATACATTTTTTTTATAATTTCCCAGTTGTCCTGCAGATTTAATGCTTCCCTTTGTCTATTGCTAATCTTCTGTCCCCAATCCTCTCTCTTGCATTCTAATAAACACCTGTACCCCCACCTCTCTAACAAAAAATTTGCTTTTGACTACTGATCTCCTTCCTGCCTCCATCGTAATCACATTCTGCTCTCTTCCTTGCTATTATACATTCCTTGTCATACCATCCCTCTTGTCCCTCTGTAATTTTTTCCCTTACTTCCATTTCCTTTCTTGCATTCTTCATTGTACTTACTAATAATTTTCTCTGTTATCCTGCCACTACTCCTTTATGAAAACGATTTGCTATTGTATTCCATTCTAAATTATGCTTGAATAATTGTTCATTTTTCTTTCTCCACCTATATAAGTCTATTTTGATTCAACATATCCACATAATGTTAGTTCTAATATTCCACTGAAGCATGTGGAATTGATTATTAAATTTACCATATACCTGTTTCTGTCCACTTGCAGGTTATGCTTTAGAAAGCAGAATAAAGCATTTTTGACCTCAAAACCACAAATGTATTTGTTTTCATGTAATAAAATGCACTTAAGTCTAAGTTAGACCTAAACACATGATAACATGCCTTATAAAATTTTGTAAATAATTGCAATTATTTGTTCCTGGATAAGATATTACATGTGGATGCATCTCTGTACAACAAGTGGCTGTTCTGAACCAAAATGCTATTCCCAGCCGATAAGTATGGTTTCGTGTGTAGATAATAGTAACTTAAGGTGTTACAATCACATTATATTTGCAACTCACTCTCCCACAGTGCTTTGTTTCTCCATCTATTTCAAACATACACGTTTACGGAAGTAGTTTCATAGCCAATTTTGCTGTAAATAAAACAGGGACATGGTCACATATGTTTAAAAATTTGGTCATCACATTTCGTCTTTCAAGCTCTATGCTGTTCTTACGAAATCACCAGAAAAACACGAATGGGTACCAGCGATTTTAAGATATAAAGATTTTGCAAAACTGAAACTAAACTCCAGGTAGATTTACACTCCATGCTGTTCACGAATTTATGCAGGAAATAACAAGTCTAGCATAACCTGGTATACCTTTATATGTGATCTATATAAACTAATCAATTGCATTTGACAGTATCAATAGACAGATACTCAACTAAAACCTGTAGAAGATATTGGGCAGATCGAACAGTGAAACAAATAATTAAATCCATTCTAAATGTGAACTATGTAAAATCTGCGATGGCTTGGTCACATCGAGGGACATAGCCCAAACAAGAGGTGTCCTAAAAGCAGGGGCGGCTTGTCCTATGTGCTGCAGCGCGCTCTTTTCTGTTTTATAAATCACACTGTAGAAATTTTAAAAGACCATGTAAATAACAATGCATTACTGTTAGTATAAGAAATCGAGTATGACCAGTAATGAACTCTTGATGCATGGCAAACACCTGTGTAACTAATGGAACTCATCCGTGACTTCAACGTGCTGAGAGCCAGCAAGCTCAGTAATCAGTATTGCACATGCATACAACCTTCCCTTCTTGCCTCCCTGATGTCCTAACTTCCCTAGATTTTCGCACAATACGTGCTGCATCTGGGTGTTGCACGGTGTTCATTCGCTGCACGGTGAAGCAGGGCCACCAACACTTATAGTTGCAGCTGTAGAACTTGAATATGCATTGAAAATCTTTTAACAATCTATCATTGCTTTATATTTTAGTTCTATAAACTAATTCCATCCTTCTTACTATATAGATACAATACCTAATGTTTATTAAATTGCAGCACAGATTTTGTTTTTATGCACCTATCATGTGGGCACGATACTCCATTCCTGCGACCATAACGGAAATCCCCCATAACAAGTGCATGTAGTTCGCATGTTCGCATTGTATCCAAGTATTCCTTTGTGTAACGTTATTTAGTGGCTATATCAGTTTGTTTATTTTGTGTGTGAGTGTGAAACATGTTATAAATTCATCTTATTCACTGTATAAGTAAGGAAAACTTTAACCAATAAATAATGAACTTCTGAAAACTCCCTTTTCAAGGCGAGCATTAGAAGAAAGGGTTGTATATAAATGTTTGGGCAACCAATACCCGATCTAAAAATTGAGCAAAAAAGCGAAAGTAAGTATAAATTCTGTTTATACCATGAAGAAACTTAGTAGACACGTAGACTTCATTTTCCGAAACTAGGTGAGTTGCATGGACTTTTTTCCGGAGCACGCAATTATTTTTCGGCACGAGCCACCACTGCGTAAGGGAGATCCAATGAGTCTAGTCCTCTTCAATGTAATAACCGCAGATATTGGGCAAGCAATAAATATAAGATCCGTTAAATTACTCGTGTATGCAGATGACTTAGTCATCACCCCTGGAAGCCGAGACGATCTTCAAGCCGTTATGTAGAACATTAGAGTATGGGCGACAGAGAAAACTATGTAAATAAATAGTGCCAAAACAAAGGCATTGAAATATCGAAGTGGAAGAAGGATATCTGAAAGGGACCATCTCACATACGGAAATGAAATGCTTAAGCTCCAAAGCCTATCCCTAACAACTGTGATACAACTCTTCAAGCTCAAAGTCATGCCGGCCGCCGTATACGGCATCCAACCTTTCTTGACACAACGTCAAGAAGCTGGAGAACGTGAAAGCGAGATTTCTGAAACAAACTCTCTCAGCATCAAGATTCACAAGAAACGGCTTTGCTTACAAACTAGCACAGGAACCCTTCTTAATCGAAGATATAAGACACACCTTCAGTCTACCGTAAACATCAGCGTATACAATCGTCCCAGAGGAGAGAAGGAATAAATCTGCCGACATTTCGGAAGATGGAGACCGATAGACAAACTGGGAATGATCCAAACTTCAAAGCTTTGACATCTACACACACGTTTTGCCGCCTATGGTTTCCACGGGAGAATCTGCCTAAACGGCTCATTCCACCAACCCAAGGTTTGGTAAGTAAGAACTGCAACAAGCCCTGCCCAAGTATCATTCAGTGAATAGTGAAAGCAGAACCCTGCCACCAAATAAGTTAATGAAAGACTGGTAAAAACCCAACTGTACACATTGTGTTTAATACATATCTTAAATTTGAATCTAAAAGTAAAGAACATCTCGAGAATCATTAACAAACGTAGACTTTCATGGCCGGCGTCTTGTTCAGTAGAAGATTCCGGGCTATAAGACCGTGGTCCACTGGGTTTCTTCATCTCTCTCTCCCAGACGTTTCGCTAACAACTGCGGCAAGCATCATCGGTGGCGTAGAAACGTCCTCCTTGTACTCTTCGTAGCTACTTAGACTTTTCTACGCCACCCATGATGCTTGCCGCAGTTGTAAGCGAAACGTCTGGGAGAGAGATGAAGAAACCCAGTGAACCACGGCCTTACAGCTGGGAATCTCCTGCTGAACATCTCGAGAATCGTTAATGGAATGAAATAAATGACACGTGAACATTGGAATATTCGTAACTTTGAACAAATTACCAGACTATATGCATGCACAAGTAATTTATAACGTGAAAAGTTACACTTTATTCCAAAGTATTTTTTAATTTTTGTGGAGGCAATCATTTCCTCCATAATGCTACATTTTTTAAAGAGTTTTTCAATTTTTATAGTTTTGTCTAATGGGTGCCCTTATGTATTTTTAAAATCTCTAAGTTGTGCAAAAGGAGTGAAATACAAACACCATCACATGGACCTGGTTTAAGAGATCTAATTATTGCTCAAAGTCTACTGCATTCCTTTTTTCAGTTACAATGTAACTAGTGATAAGTAGAGCTCGGATTTGAACGCAAAATACGTGTTTATTATTATATACTTAAAAGTATGCTTAAATGATATGTGCCTATTTTGTATGTCACAATTTTCCAGACAATTTAAGCAGTATTTGGTAATGCATATAAATTATATTCCGAGCGCAGATGCATATTTTAAGTCTTAAATGAAAAAGTACACACTTTACTCTTGAATGTGGCATTAAAATATAACTTTCTTCTTCATGCAATAATTTAACGTTCGTACCACTTAATAAAGTCTCTGAAAACAACCAAGGAAAGATATATCAAAACATGTATTTTTTTATAAATGAATGTTTGCTCTAGCAAAACTGGTAACCCCTGGAAAAAATCAAGCGAACTCATCGTATGGTGATTGGCTTACAACCAACATAGCGTAAGCAGCGAGTTAATTTACATCCGTGTAACAGAGATACACCCAGGCATCTTATGAAATAAAATTGTACGCTTAACATTACGGCCGAAACAAGGTAACCATAGCACCCATAAATTCAAAGGAAATCCAACAATTGGTATCAAGCATGCCTTCACATGAATTGGTGCTTTCCCCTTCTCCGTCACATATCAGCTTCTAGGTTTGACAGTTGATTCAGAGCTGAGTTGCGTATCGATAGTTGACAACTGAGAAAGTTAGTTATTTGAATAGTGCCTGTGCTTTGGTTTGAGACATCCCGCCCAAAAAGCATCGCAATCTGCCGTATTACATAAATATGTGAGTAAATTTGGTAGTAATATTTGTAATGAAGATGGCAGGCTGTTGTTTTGCTTTGGTATGTAAAAGTGTGTCTTTGCCAATAAAAAGTTTGAAGTTGTGCATCACATAAATACAGCACACTATAAGGGCGGGGTTAAGAAGTCTTTTCTAAATCATCAACTAATTAGAATCTAATTTGGTGAACAATAACGTTTGAGTGACCATTATTTCTAAAGACTAGTGTTTCGCTTTAGAGAGTGCTAACACTCCGTTGTGGGAACTGAATAATGTGCAGCTTCAGAATTTCTTAGTAACGTACACAAAAAAGCGACCCGGATGAGTCTAAATTACGCAAAAACTATATACCACAATATTTTTAGAGTGAAATTTCGAAAATACGGGATACATTGAAACACAAAGTAGTCTGGATTTCGGTAGCTAAACCACTAAATGCTGAGGACAGAGTTTTGCTAGTGCTATAGTGGGTTCAATGAAAGCGGGTAGCAACTCATTCCTCCTGAACATTTAAGTACTTGACAGGGTAAATTACAGAACTGTTTCAAAAATTTTCAATGACTCCTTAGCTTTCGTGTGGGCAGGTGGAGTAACGATTATTTCTCATTAACGGTGGTCCATTATTTGCAAAAGCGAGAACTGAATTGAATGTGTACTATACCAAATTAATTAATTTGACTGGTCTGGCTTACAGTTTACATCGCATCGAGGAATCTATTACAGCCAAATGTAAAGTGGGCTTAACTTGTTTCCAAGCTAATAAATCCCAGTTGCTTCCTTTAAGCTGACATTCTTCCGTTTCAACGCAAAGATGGCACGCAAGTCACTTTCTAAAAGTATTGTCTGATTTTGCGCTTTAAAGGCTTTATCATTAATATCACCACCAGAATTTACAAACTCTCATTCAGTCATGATTCTAATTTTCCCACTTCTATGACCCCCGAATCCGTTGCTGACGGCTTAAATTATACGCTGTTTTGATTCTTGGAGACATTACCCGGAACAAATAGCTTGAGCTTGTTTTTGTGTGGCGATAGTATGAATTACGCGTATTGTAATGGCTGGCTATAGGCTGTTCATTAAATTTATTAATATAGTTCAGTGCCGTATTCCTAACAAAACAGTGGGGGAACTAGCCTAAAATATTGTCCACATGCTGGAGAACCGGTCAGAATGCTGCACTTGTAGATTCGCCTTCCTGCTTTGGTTGTCCTCAGCATACCTATGACCTTTTATGCTTTCTTTTATGTAATTCTCTGGGTCCCACATATATACTGGAGGTCCGTTAATAGTATAACATCAGAGATGAGAGATGACATACAGAAAGAGTTGACTCAACTGAGTTTGCTGTGTAGTGTTTTGCCCATATTCTGTCCATTTTCAATTTGCAAACTCAGAAGCTTAGAAAACATTGAATACGGTTTGTTATATTTCGCTACAAAATATGCAGTGCGAAACACTTTCCCCGTACTGTCGAAAATATGCTTCTGCTGTTCAACCACAAGGTTTTGTAGAACATTTTCCTGTCTTTCTATTGTATGCTTGCTACTACATGAGCTTCAGAATTCTTATGTTTGTGGATATTTTTTCTCAGAGATGTTAGTTGGGTACCTTTAGTTCCTCCACTTAGACCCACAAAAACTCCACTCCATTACTTAGAAATATACACTCCCTGATATTTGTTTACTTTTAAACCTAGCATGGTTTTATAAACTGAGCACTCCACGTACTGTCACTCCACCTTTAGTTCCTCCACTTAGACCCACAAGAACTCCACTCCATTACTTAGAAATATACACTCCCTGATATTTGTTTACTTTTAAACCTAGCATGGTTTTATAAACTGAGCACTCCACGTACTGCCACTCCAACATATAGGATAATCGGGCGAGTTTCCGGACTACAAAGGACTAGAAATTATTTTACAGTTTTGAATTTGATTGTCAGTTTTACTGGTTTTAGAAGCACTTGGAGAACATACAGAGGCAGAGGAAACCTCGAATTTAGGTTTAGTACCTATAAAATAATCGAATATAGTATGTTTCACAATTTAAAAAATATATAGCAGCAATAGTCTGCATTTTTCCATAGTTTATAGCACTTTATATAAACTTGTAGTATTCCAGATTGAAACACAGAACTACTCTCCATATCTGTTAACACTAGACTGACAAGTGAATTCAAGGGTTTCTAAAATCTCAAATATTGGTCGTAGAAACTTTTATACGATGCAAGAGGAGTAGGCTCAAATTACAATTACTTCGACACGTAGCACGCTTTACCCGCCTTGTGTATATAGTTCCTTTTTATTACGATGTAAGTCCCAATCCCAAGCATGAATGCAGAAAACTTTCTCTCGCTGAAGTGGACACTCAGACTCAACCCTCCTGCAAATAGTATGTGATCCAAGTTTAATGCCGTATCTTGAAATTGCGACGTATATTGGAAAATGCATTAAAGTTAATTTCGACTTACCTACGACTATTGTAATTTGTTGCTGTAAATCACGCAGTATTTTGAATGTTTAATTAAGAAAGGTACTGAATTAAAAAGGTATAAATAATATTATTAGTAAGGGGACTGCTCCCAAAAGTAGTGGGGGAACGGCGTACATCCGCGCTCCCCCTCTACTACGGCCCTGATCTTGTTTTTAACTGTTGTATGACGCAAGAGTACCGCAGTACAGTGTAGTGTCGTATCACAAAGTAGTTGTCTCTAGTAATGATTTTCAAACATGGAAACTCCGAAAAAAAGTCACCTCGGAGGGTTGTACACTCCCAAAGCAGAATGATTATTCAGAATGTTTTCCGGTTGTGTACGGAAGAAAAGCAAAACGGCCTAGTTCTTCCTTTGCAAAGGGCAGTGGCTAGAACGACTACAGCAGTAGAAAAAAAATATAGCCATAATAAAAAGGCGATGACACCGCAGGCGATGACACTGAGTATACATGAGATGAAAATGGAGCACCGGTGGAATGAGATGGCGGGGGAAACCGGAGATCCCGGAGAAAACCCGCCCCAGCGCCGTGTTGTCCACCACCAATCTCACTTTGCGGTCACCTGGGATCGAACCCGGGCCGCCTTGGCGAGAGCCAAGTGGTCTAACTACTGAGCCACGGTGCGGTCCGATAGCCAGCTGAGCGGTGTACACAGATAACACCGCCGCCACTGCCAGGTATTTTCCTTAATGTCCCAGGTAGTACGTAGCCAAATCTTGGCGTGTACTACACTATATTATGATTTAAGACGACATTGAAAAGCGTCTCATATTGTATTACATTGGATTCATCAGGTGCCATCATCATCAATGTATGCTTCGTAGACTCGAGTTTAATTTTCTCAGATTTGAAATTCTTCCATATTTCTCTTCGTCAAATTTCGTTGCATCCTTCGGTTGTATAAAAGTCATGACAATGCTTCCCCATAAGTCACGATATGCATTTGATTAAAATCTTCCTTGTAGATTATCATGGTCAGTGTCACCGCCTGCGGTGCCGTATGTAGTAAAAGCGGGCGTTAAACACTACACATTTCACAACGTCGCCTCTCCAAGCAATAGCTACAACTGTGGCAAATATGGAAAGAGTTTCCTGAAGAATTATCATAAGAGGAGGCATGAAATGATATGCAGCCAATTTTTCAAGTGCAAACATTGCGAGGACCTTTACACAACAGAAGGACACAAAGACATTCACGAAGAGAAATGTGGAAGAATTTCAAACGTTAAGAAAGTTAAATCGAGCCTACGAATGAGGCAGCTTTTCAAGATCGTTTGAAATCATATTTCATACACTGTAGTAATTGTCATGCAATTCTGGTTACATATTACTCGGACGTAGTTTAATCATGTCTGTTATTCTCTTGACATATGTTTTATATTGCCTGAAGGTATACAAATCCAGAGATTGTGCATATGTTATAGTTTTAGGCGGAATGATTTTTAAAGCTACATCTTTTGCGCCAGATGCCATCCTTATGTCCAGACCAGGAGTCACAAAGTACTAATGACTTTTTCGACAAGTTCGGATTCAAAACTGACAGAAAAGGTGCCTTCAGTTGTTTTGCCATCTTCCCACTCACACCTACATCGATGAAGACATTTGGAAGGCACCAAGTTTCTTTTTCCCTTGACACACGAGGTCCAAACTTTCCACCAGCAATGAGGCACGGCACACGCAGAGGTCTCTTAAGGACTACTGCAGAGTTTTGCAGATAAGCGAGTATCACCAGTGCAATAAAGGACCTTTAAATTATCTCTCACAGTTTCTTTTTCCCTTGACACACGAGGTCCGAACTTTCCACCAGCAATGAGGCACGGCACACGCAGAGGCCTCTAAAGGACTACTGCAGAGTTTTGCAGATAAGCGAGTATCACTAGTGCAATAACGGACCTTTAAATTATCTCTCACACCATTTTGGTGTATATGTGACAAAACGCACGCTGTGACAAGCGATTCGAGGGTTCACGTTCGATCCCCATGTCATAGCTGTTCTAAACATTTTTAGATTGCTAGACCGGCAACGGACCAATTTACACCTGTTCTCTTGCGATAAACAGTTGCTAGATTGCATTGGAGAATATGCAAGACGAAAAACACGTGGAATGGTGGTTTTAATAAAACCAAAATCTATGTTCTATACTTATAACCTCGTTCTAACGTTTATCGTAGCCCATTGGCAAAATACACAATGTTAGCTGAGCCAAGGATTCATGATTTGAAACCCGGTATGTAATCAGATTTCTTTCCGTGTCCAGGTAGGTAAACAACGGGGTGCAAAAACCAGTATCGGACAACTGATAGCTGTGAGATAACCAGTGACTATCGGGATTGTTGCGAAGATGTCTTTGAGTGGACTATGCGTCGCCAAGACGTCATTGCCGTGCCGGGGATAACGTCTGTTAGGCTGCTGAATCTTTCGAACACCGATCGGAACCTACAGGCCTGAATGGAACTGGGAAAGCATGTGCCAGCTGCGTGGCATCGTACGATCGTCCCGTTGGTCAGCACCGTCGCAAGACCTGGGACTACGACTGGATGCCGCTTACTAAAGAGAGAGAGACACCATCACCACTTTTTTCATTGCAAGATGGCGGGTGGAAACATGCTCACATAAAATTGAAAACGGATGGGAAAATGCATTGTAATTCAAGTACAGAAGATCGAGAAGATAAAAGAAGTGAAACGCAAATTGAAGTCACAAATAAACAGTTGGAAAAGTGTAATAATGTGGGTGAAAATAAGGATTTAGGTAGTGCATCTCACAATGGCGTCGGTGCTGTATGCGATCGCGTATGTGAAAGTGTCTTGTATCTTCAGAAAATTATAGTTTCTTAATCGTGAGTTAAGTGAAATTAAAAAAGAAAATAGCGCGCTAAAAGAAGAAATTAAGTCACTGATTGAGAAGATAGAGGAGAAACATGATTCATTTACGGTGAGAAGAAAAACAGTAAAACATCCGCGTGGTCATGTATTGCAGAGAAGACAAAATAGAGACAAGAAATCGTTTCTCTGCTCTATCCCTTGAGGTTTGAGATGCAGAAACAATTTATGCTTCGGAGGGTAAAAGGGGAAAAGAATGTTCCAGTGCGTTTAGTGATAAATCCTACAGACCTAGGCGAATGCCTGAAATAACGATTCATGGAGACAGCCACGCAAGAGGTATCGCTGCAGAGGTGAAAAGAATAACCAGGGCCGTATTCGTAACAAGTGGGGGCACTCGCCTAAAAAGTTTTCCAGATGCTGGAGAACCGATCAGAATGCTGCACATGTAGATTCACCATCTTACTTTGGCTGTCCTCAGCATGCCTATGACTTTTTATCCATTGTTTTTGTAATCCTCTGGTTCCACATATGTACTGGAGGTCCGTTGATAGTAATAAACATCAGAGCTGAGAGATGGCATACAGAAAGAGAGTTACTCAAATGTGTCATAATTAAGTTCATACTGAAGGCTCTTTCACAGTCAGACGTGCTCACAGGGGGTGTATCAGAGCAGTTTCAATTTCTTCAGGAAACCAGGTTTCTGGTTTCAGTTATTCAGGAATTCTCTCTCCGCTGTTGTCAATGAACCCTCTGAAACCCTCTATTGAATTTGGAAAGAAAAGAACAAAGTGTTCACAATTGCTCCTTAGATATTCGTCTCCTAGCCATGGGTTGGCAATATCATAAGGCCACTTCTTGCTGCCCAGAACATCAATTTCTTTCATAAAGGATTTGAAATCCTCGCCGTTGGAAATTAACCCATTTTTTCAAATTGTCACTAAGACTTTCGCAAAGTTGTTTCCTATTAATTTGGGTACATAATTTGCTTGATTCTCTTCTGAGAGCCAGTATAACATCTTTGAAATGGTCTTCTGAAATAGTTTGCTGCTTCCTTCAAGTAAACTCCTGGACTTTCATTCAGTTATACAAAGGCTCTTATTGATCTGGTGATTGCTCTATATGAAGAGGGTATAGTAGCAGTGTCTTTTTTGGAGGTGACAGAATACCAATTTCTCCAAGAACGTCAGCCAGTAGTGGAATGTTGAATACAAACTCGGGACTTGATAGTGTTTTATGCAATACTTTAAATTCTTCCCTCAAATTTGATTTTCGGGTCATATCAGTTGAACATGCATTAAAATGAGTATTTAATGCTTGATACAACTTCCAGGCTGCTTTGAATGCTCTAAATCTTGAGGCCACCTTAGGGTTTCTGAAATTTCACATACTGGTCGTAGAAACTTTTACACGATGCAAGAGGAGTAGGCTCAAATTGCAGTAACTTCGACACGCAGCACGTTTACCCGCCTCATGTATATTGTTCTTTTTTATTGCAATGTTTGACAAGTCCCAACCCCAAGCATAAATGCAGAAAACTTTCTCTCGCTGAACTGGTCACTCAGACTCAACCCTCTTGCAAATAGTATATGGCTCTAAGTTTAATACCGTATCTTGAAATTACGACGTATATTGAAAAATGTATTAAAATTAATTTCAACTTACTACTATTGTAATTTGTTACTGTAAATCAGGCAGTATTTTGAATGTTTTGATTAAGAAAGGTAATGGATTAAAAAATGTATAAGTAATATTCTTAGTAAGGGGCTGCATCCCCCTCCTAAAAATAGTGGGGGATGGCATACATCCGCGTTCGCCCTCCACTATGGCCCTGGGCCCTGGTACTTGGATATGTGAAAGGAAACACCAAATGTCAGGCAGTAATCTCAAGTATTTGCTCGAAAAATGAATGTGAACCAAGTGACGCTACAGTGATTATGGCCGGTGCAAATGATGTATACTGCAATGAGGCAGGAAAAGTGGTGGAAGAAATAAGTAGTGTTGGAAAGACAGAAAGATTCGAGTGTGTTTGTTGTGAACATACCTTGACGATATTACTTATAGTATGACTCATGTGTAAATGTAGCTATAAGGAAAACTAACAGAAAACTCAAGCGTGTATGTTCAGGTTATTCAAATGTAAACACTTGTAGATATCACTAAATTGGAGAGGGAATACCATACAAAACATGGGCTACATCTTAACCATTGAGGTAAACGATACATTGCATGTGAAATAGTAGAAAGTGATGTATACTGTATATAATGTATACTTCATCAGGTGGCCGGAGATGCACACCGTACCAAACTGGGAGAGTAGAAAATCGCGGGCTGCCTGTGAAAGAATTGTGCTGTCGCTTTGGATAGCCACTGTAGGTACACAGTGATTAGGGGCCAAACATCGAGTCAAACCTGATGAGAGAGGCACAAAAGCAACTAGGAGTGCAAAACACACGCTCCACGCCTTTCCATCCACAGTCATAAGACATGGTCGAGTGATGCATCAAGAACCTTGTATTGGCGTTCCCAGAGGAAGGTCTGAGGCACTGGGACACTGGGATGTGAAGGTGCAACTGGAGCAATTGTAAGTCCGGCAGCCAAAGCAGTGAATGGCAAAGTTTGTTCAGCAAGCACAGCAATCTAAAAATGGGTATTGGTCTGTGAGCATTGAGAAGTTTCGAGTAGCATGAGTTGGTGTGTGCAACAGAGACATAAACAAAGATTAGCACTGATGAGCTAGAACTGTGTATTTGTAAAATTTTAAAGTGATTTTAGTTGGCATTGGACTAATGATGCTAGTAACAAATAAAATGAGTTTAGTTCAACTTAGTGGTTTTGTCATTTGTCACAATAATTAATGTGGATAAAGAAAATTAGGAGCACAAGCTGTTTCAAAGAGGTGGAAAACATTAATATCCAATACTGAGATTAGTAAAACATGCAGTTTACTTCAGTGGTATGCTGATTTATCTTTCACTATTTATTTTGGACTATGCCGCTCAGGTTACAAAATTAAATGTGTTTGCCAAAGTAAGTGCTATTTAAAAGGGATGCAGAACAACAAGGAATCATGAAGCTGAAGCAAGCTCTATTTTATTAATACCTTTTGTATTATATATGGATGCTTGTGGGTTAGCAGTTTGGCAGTGCTCTTACAACATGCAGGATGTAAAATCAGCATATGCTAACGATCTAGAAAAACAGACTAAAACTGAAGGTTTTACCGAAACGCAGGAAGTGGAAATATTTTATTTGAAACATTGTACTTCAATCAGAAACTGACAATTGTGCAATATCTAGTTGTTTTCAATTCCTACAAGAATTATATCTGCAAATCTACTCAAAGGTGAGCAATTAGAATTTTAACTCTTAAATTATGTTAGAGACATGATTAGTTTTTGCTTCATCATGCATGTAATTGATGAGTCAATAAAATAAGCAACTTTGGAAGCTCAACTATTTACCTATTTTCTCAGTTATAAAGTGAATGTGCTTTCACTTTTAATAATATTAAAAAATACCATCAGGAAGATAGCTATTAAATTCATATCATTAAATATCTTAATTCAGGAGCACTATAAGATCTACATCATTTGATGAACAATCTCTTGTTTCTTCAAATGTAAGCATAACAGTAAAATTGTACTATCAGATGTTTTGGTCCCTTAACTTTTCCACAATTTCCATGAAAGGGTTGTGGTACCCATCTGTCAGTATTTAAGATTCATCCATATTTTATATGGATACGTATGGAGGCTGATATACATTATACAATAATAATAATATTTATTGAGGTACTAAGCTTTTACAATTTTTTGGACTGCCCTCTGTTTTGGCCCAGGCCACTGCTACACAGGACAGTCCATTAAGTATATTTACAGATGTGTTACAATATGTGTTATTACAGAATAGTCACTTAATATTCCTTCTCTCTTTTTACAGTCCATATCCAATTGCTTTTTACCTTACTTAAAAACTGACCTATGTTTTTATAATTTTTACTTAAAACCTTGATTAAGCTGATTCTCCCATTCATTTTTGACTTTTGACATTCTTTCCTCCACATCTCTGTTTCCTTACAATCAAACGGTATATGTTCTGTATCCTCTTTGTCCCCACACAATGGGCACTCATCTTGCGGGTATCCATTTCTTTGACCTCTTAATCTCCATATCCCTGCTCTTAAACATGCTAACCCCTTTCTTTCTTCACTGTTAGTGCTATCTATATACCTCTCCCTCCCCCAGCTATTTTTCAATGGAATATAGAAAACAAGTGATCTCTTCTCTGCTATTTGACTAAACAGTTTCTGGATCTCCATGTCTTCAAATCTTATTCTAGCCCCTTTCCAAAAACCTTTATAATTAGTTCCTCTCTCCAAATATCACCCATACCATTATCTTCCAAATTATTTCGTAAATTACCTACCCATCCTTTATTTGGTAAAGTTAGTTCTTGATACTTCAAGCATTGTTTCAGTATACTCCCTTCCTCTAGATTCAATACCCTATACCAATATTTTAGTGCCCTTTCTATAACTAACCCTTTTCTTGGAACTCTCCCCATTTCAATTAGAGCTACTTCATTTGCAGTTGATATTGGCAGCCCTAGAACTTCCTTACAAAACCCCCTGTGTACATAATCTAAAACTTCCCATCCCTTTTCCAGCCCCCACATCTCAATACCATATAGCATTCGTGCCTCAACCACCGAATTATATATCCTTTCTAACCATTTCATTACCATGTCAGGTGTTTTATACAAACATCCTCTTACAGCTGCCATTGCTGCTTTCCCATTATACAATAAAGGCATGAAACATCTGCAGAATCAGCAAGCTTGTCCATCATACGGAGTGGGGACCTTTATCCTACAATGTAGCAAGTGCTCTTATGGAAAAAAAGAGGGGGAACTTCAATTATACAGGTTCATTTCCACAGAGTAAGGCAGGAAACAAGAATATTTTTGTGACAGTAGATATTTTTCGTAATTATATTTGGTTGTTTCCCAATAAGGTAGAAAATCCTATGAACACAATGTCTGTGTTAGTCAATTTTGGCATGGTTTAGTGTGGCTAAGATTTTTATATGGAAAGTGCTACATATTTTAAGGAATTATTTGGGCACATTTTATTTTAATACTTGTGTGAAATTGATAACTATTCTTTATTATCAAAACATCTTCAAGTGAAAGAGTTAATAGAAATCTTAAGACAGCATTAATAAGTGCAACCATTTGCAGAATCATACATCGATTCAAATTTACAATGGTTGTAATTCACATTTAACAAATCTTCACAAGGAGGTCATGACTGTAAGCAAAATTTTCACAACTGGTGATATAATACATTTGAATAATTGCCTGATAAGTTCACTGACAGGTTTGTGCTAAGATACACAGGTCCATATTGTATCACCAAAATTCATTTCTTGTTTATGATATTCTTTCAGAAAAGGATAATCCAAAACAAATTAAAACTCATGTTTCACTACTAAAAAGGTAAAACTAGAAGATGCTGTTTTATTTAATATGGTATTTGTTGTTTTGATGAATATTGCAAATGTATAACAATTCTTTGAGTAATTTTTAATTTAGTTACAGGTTTGTATTGGTAACATGCATACTTTATTGTTTCCTCCTGAGTAAAATCATGTGCCCCGCTGAAGAGGAGTTTCTCCTCATGCAAATACCCACACCACAGATGATGTGAACTCTAGGGCAAACCTGGATGCTGAAATATGATGCAGCTGTTTATATATGTAGTTTCCTCAATCATTCTTCAGCCATGTTACTCAATGGTGTGGCATTTTCAGTTCAGTTCTAAGTCCTACTACTTTATCTTTGTTTAATTTCTAGAGTGTAGAAAAGCAAGTCTTCAGATACTAAAGACTTGAGTGTCACATAAATGTACTAATAATAAATAACATTAGTTAACAAGGTTTTCTTCACAAGAAATCTGAATAGTGAATCTAGGGTATTTTTTCATACTGAATTCAGATATGTAGTCAGAATTTTTCCATCAGGCAGTTTTTTTGTGACAGCTACTTCTTAAAATGGGATTTTAGCATTTTCTTTCACCTGTTATAGGAACCTTTACCTCATATTTTGCAATTGTATTCAAACTGTATACAAGGAAATGATGTAATATTATGCTGAAGAACCATAAAACAAGGCTGTGCAAGTTCATTCATGTTTGGACATGTACAGACCTGTTCATGTAAAAACAGTACACATTGTATGCCATTTGCAATTCCTATGATTTGAAGGGAACTGAAGGATCATTTAAGCGATTGTTATTTCTGTTTGACAAATATAAAAGTAATCACATCTAAAACAAAACATACAGTTAAGTATCCGAATTTGGAATCTGCAGTAAGACCTGTCTTACACAATGAACAGTTCCATGTACCAGTATATGCAGATACGACCTTAAGTGATAACTCTGATTCTGACCTAACTGAAACTGAAAATGCTTCAGATGAAAATAAAAATGATCCTACATATGAAACCAATGCCTGTTCATCAGAACCATACTTTCCCAATCAGAAAGACCTTAATGACCTGATTCGCGATTTAAATCTGTCTAAACAGCAAGCTGAAGGCTTAACTTTGACTCAAAGAGTGGGATCTACTTAAAAAAGAAGTAAGAATATGTAGTTATCGTGACCATCATAGTTATTTCAAGGACTGCTTCTCTGAAGAAAATGAATGGTATTGTGTTTTGTAATGATATTTGTTCAGTTATGGGCTTCAACACAGGCCAGATAAGTGGCGACTATTCACAGATTCGTCTAAAGTTAGTTTGAATGCTGTGCTGTTACATATTGGCAATGAACTTCAATCAATATCTGTAGCGCATACCGCTGATATGAAAGAGACATATCAAAATATGAAACTAATTTTAGAGAAAATACAATATAGAATATCAATGGAATATCTGTGGTGATATAAAGGTCATTACTTTATTACTTGGTTTGCAACTTGGGTTCACCAAATTTTGCTGTTTTTTGTGCCTCTGGGACAGCAGATTTAGGAAGTCTATGTTAAAAAATCATGGCTTAAATGTGAATATCTTATCCCTGGCCAGAAAAATGTGTCATATGTCCGTTAAGTGAATCCTGAAAAAATATTATTACCTCCATTGCATATTAAGTTAGGAGTAATGAAAAATTTCGTCAAAGCTATGGATAGATAGTCTGATGGATTATTGTAGTCGCGCTGTTCGAATGGTTACCATGGATTTATCTTTGGTAATAGATACCTCTCAGATAATGCACTGATTACTCCACGTGGAGTGAACATATATCTGTCATTTGTGATTCCTGCGAATTCCATTGGCTGAAATGATGCATTTAGTGGTGCTTAGCACAGGGCCGGGAGGCGCATCAGTTCCCCTCTCACTCTTACAAGAATAATCAGTGCGTTATCTGAGAGGTTTCTGTTAACAAAGATAAATCCATGGTAACCATTCCAGCAGCAGGACTATACCTGAAATTGAAATTCGCCAAAGTCAATGATGCTAAACTTAAAGAAGAAATTTTTATAGGGCCACAAATCCGGTCATAAATGGGTGATGAGCATTTCGAAGGACTGTTAAATGCACTGGAGAAAGCAGCCTAGCAGTCTTTCAAAAGTTAATGTTACAATTTTCTTCGAAAGCATAAAGCAGAAAACTATCATGACATAATGACTGATCTTCTGCATTCTTATAAAGCAACATGTCTTTAAAAGTTCACTTCTTGGACTCTCACTTAGACTTCTTTCCCGAACATTTTGGAGCTGTCAGCGACGAGCACGGTGAGCGTTTTCATCAGCAAATTTCTACTATCTAAAAGAGGTACCAAGGCGAGAGGAGTTTCAATATGCTGGCTGACTGCTGTTGGACCAAGAAGAGAGACGTTCCAAATGCAATATGCCCGAAAATCACTATCTAACACTTTCTAGGTAAGTCAGAATGAGTAGTTACAATTTTGAGTTAGATAGCTAGTTACGGATTTTTTAGAATATTATAAAAATTCAAATAAATATCACACAAAACTCCTGCCCGATGGGGAAAAACTAAAATTATATTTGAATTCAGCATGAAAAGTACTTCTAGAAAATGATATTTTAATTCATGTGAAAGAAAAAAATGTTTATTTTTGTAGACTAGTGTAATCTGTTATTTGTATATGTCTACCCCAAAATGTAATATGGTGTAAAATTATGAGCAAATGCGGCAAAGGATAATATAATATTCTAATTACAAAAGACAATAAGATTAATAACTAATATAAAAACACAGAAATCTGCAGAGAACATTTCAGAAGACTTAACATATTACCCTTTCCTGCTTTTATATAAAGAAACTATTATTCCATATAAATAACAATCTTGGAAATTTAATTACAAATGCTGAGCTACATGATCATGCTACAGATAAAAATAAATTACATATATATTTTTGTATAATCATTGCATCTGAAAAACTCAGTTCTCTGGAGTCAAGTTATGTAACAACCTACCAAAATATATACTTAGAATAAGCATTACAGTTTAAAAAAGTAGAATACAAAGTTTTATTAATCATTTCTACCAAATTATTTTGTATGGCATACTCTAAAGAAAATGGAAAATATCCACACATCATACTGTTTCATAAAAATATTAATTTGGTAACTACTTAATTAATACTAAGCTTTCTTTTTCATGTTGCTATAAAATGATGAACTTAACAGAGTGATAAGTATTGTTGCTTTAGCAAAACAACAGCTATGATGGTAGAGAAATGAAGCAGATTTACAAATATCATTATGCTCTTATAGCTTATACTTTCATAGTAATTTTTTTTAATTTATGGATGCTCTTTAACTGCTATAATTCTCAGCGTTCCAGTCTATAATGAGCATGAAATATTAATTTTGCTCAGAGGCCTCTATTGGGCTTGATATTCATTTACATCACCACCTTCACATCCCTTCTTAGGGAAACCATGCTAAGGATTTTTATGCCCCCCCCCCCCCAAAAAAAAAATCCATCACCCTCTGCCAGGTTTGAATCTGCAACCTTGGGAATCAGAGGCTAGCATGTTACCTCTAGAACATGCAGGACAACATACTTATCATAGCTATTGCTTAAAGTTATTATAAAAATCATTCTTTTTTATCATCTTTGCATATCTATACAACTGCCATATCATGTACATGTGTTCATAGAAAATAAATTCAATTCCACACTTAAAACTATAACATACAAAAAGTAAACACAAAATTTTCTATACAAGCGCCATATCATGTACATGTGATCATAGAAAATAATTCAATTCCACACTTAAAACTATAACATACAAAAAGTAAACACAAAAATTTTTATACAAGCGCCATATCATGTACATGTGATCATTGACGATAGTAAATTCAATTCCACACTTAAAACTATAATATATAAAAAATAAACACAAAAAATTTATACAACTGCCATATCATGTACATGTGATCATTGAAAATAATAAATTCAATTCCACACTTAAAACTATAACATACAAAAAATAAACAAAAAATAATAAAAATAAACTATAAATATAAACTATAAATATAAACTAGTATTGCAACTTCAAAAACAAAAATTTTAGAAATGTAACTTATTAACACATTAACGTGCTAACTGTGTAATAAGTGCTGCACACATTTCAAAAAACTCCATAGTATGATGTCCAGTATTTTGCTGCTGAGCGATGCTGGGATCTGTAATGCACAAACAGAGAAAGAAATTTTAATTAAATATTTTTATTTCATCAGCCCAATATTTCTTATAAGAAGTTCAAAATGTTTTAACTAAAAGATAGGCTCCTGCATTTAGTCATTTATATACAAGGTGTGATAAAAAATACCAGGAATATCAACTATGTTCCAAAGTAATCCTCCTTGAATATAATACATTTGGACCAACCCTTTTTTCTATCTTGGAAGCACTTCTGAAACTGACTTTTCATTATGGGATCAACTCCTTTCATGGTTCTCTTTAGTCTTGCGAATAGAAAGAAGTTGCAAGGAGCCATGTCCGATGAATACAATGTCCAAGCACCATAAGTTTTATTTTTTGATAAAAATCACAAACAAGATTTGGTGTGTGAGTGGGAGCATTAGTGTAATGTAATTTCAATTAATGGTTTTGCCATAATTCTAGTCAAATCTTTCTGATAGTGATTTGGCGATTCTCCAAAACCATTTTCTTTACTTTCTCCACATTGTTGTCCATAATTAATGTGTGATGGTGTCTAGAGTGCTAATCATCTTTGTCTTCTCCACCCCCTCGATCCAGATATCTAAACTTCCAAAAAATAGGTACATCCATTTTGAAAGAAACACAAAAGCACAAGCATTTACTCACCTACTCCTTCAGTTTCCTCACAGCTGAGACTTTTGAAGTCCAACAAATAGCTCTTGTAGTCAACTTGGTACAGTTGCAATGACATCTTGACGTATTTGTCATTCAATCCATTTTTTTGTCGTACACGTACATGGAATGGGTTAATTACTTTCCATTCCTAAAATATTATAACAAATCATAGTTGGAAACCTCTAAGTAAAAATTATCATCTATTACAATACTGCACCTTGGAAAATCAAAAACTATTCATATGTAAATGAATTGCTTATTTCTAGGTCCACTGAGTATAGTTTTATTATGAAACAAGGAAGCAAATTCCTATATATCTGAACATGCAAGGAATAGGTTATAAATATAATATGTTATAAATGTAACAGGTGAATAAATTATGGACTCACGAACAAATTTGATGAATTTATTCCCTCCCCCCCAAAAAACAGCAGACTCATATGTTTAACTCAGTTACACAGTAAATTCACTCCAGCATCTTGATACTAGTCCTCACACCCCCCACACTGATGATATCATGTAATAAAGTTATGTTAAGAGTGATGCAAGTAGAATAGTCATTTATAGGGTAAAGCAAAGAATTGGGAACACTCACACCAAAATCAAGGCAAATATAAAAAGTTATTTTAAACATTTTGCAAAGGAAACTGATGTGAAACTAGCAAAAACATTATAAGGAAAATATATCGAGATTTAACTGTATTGGAACACCACAGTGAAGCGAAAAATTAATTATAAGGAAAAGTTATCCAGCAAGTTCTGCTGTTCAGACTTCTAAGCAGATCAATTCCCCATGTATACAAGAGGATTTCCCAGAAAGACTGCAATTCAAACATGTGCCAGGCGCTTCACGCAAGGTCTGAGGCCTAAAAGATGGAAAAATGTTCCTTGCAAACCTACAGCTATATGTGTCTGGAAAACTTTCTAAGTTTACGACCGAAAACTAAACCTGTTCTATTAATAATTTGTTTCTTGTACTTTTTTGCCTTGTAGAGAAATCTGTACTGGATGTATTAATTTCAGTTTGTTAGTCAACACAGGTTTCAGACATCCAGACAAACAAATGGTAAGATAAAAGTCACATGGTTAAAAATTTAAGGAAAGGATGTATGTGTCTAACCAGAAAGTAGGACTAAAACTGAAATGGTGACATCAGGGTTTTTATAGTAACAACACTATTCAACTGCATGGTGACCTGGCAAGAACTGTTAGCATCACTGTTCAGCTGCACTGCAATCTGTTAAGAAGACAAGAAATGCTAATTTCAATAAACAACAGTGTAGCAAGCTACTGGGAAGGCAAGGACCATGTAAACATCACTGTTCAACTGTTTAGCAGCCTGCAGGTACATGAACCAAAATTGCAAAATATAAAACTTAGACTCACTGTCTTGATAAACTATGTCAAAGGCAATAGTCCATTCAAATCAAATGGCAAACTGGTGGCATGCACATCAGGAAATAAACAGAAACATAAATGTGTTATTACCTGTTGAGTCATCACTGACAATACCCACATCCTGAGAACTAACATCTAATATATCTGCAATTTGTAAATAACATTTCTTGTAGTCTAGTTAAATTAACGTTTTTGAATCCATGTTTCTTTGACTAGTTCACATTTACAATTAGAAGTATCAATAATTTCTGCTCCAGATCAGATAGATGAAAATAAAGTGGAATGCAGTAGGTTTAATGTTCTATGTAGACACTTTTAAGCAAAGAAATGGTGCAAGAAATATCAAAGGATTTTCTTTCTACATGTAACATAATCAACTTCAGTCCCCTATAATGACCAATTTAGAGATGGTCCTAGATGCCAATGAATTTACTATGTAACTGAGTTAAACTTATATTTTGTGAGGGATGCAAGGGATAGTGATGTGCATTCCATAACCTCTATCCCAATCCCAACCTCAACTTGCCCGTGGTGCAACCTGCTTTTACCAATGAGTCTCTGGGGACCAAGTGTTCACAGTATAACTACATCAGAAATAGAGGAAATGCTATTTCATCTCTTACGCTGGCATGTCATGGCGTACAAATGTTCCACAATTGGTGCTTGTGAGAAAAGCCAATGGACTTTAAAAATTCCTCCCGGCCAGGTCTGATGGACCCATTAACCCAAGACAGGTGTGGCCCTCCAGACATACTGGGGGTTAAAGTGATGAGTGGATGATGTAACCACCATTACAAGCAAAAACTTGGTGTCCACTTAAAAAACGGTTACATTTATGCTACTTAAAACCATCTTTTAACCTGTGAAACCCTACCTGCCGGACCCACTACACAGAAATATTGGAGAGCAAGAGAGCTAATGGCTTGATTGTCAAAGCCTAGCATTTGAAAACAACACTTATATTTTATGAGTCTGCTGTTGTTCTTGGCAAGAAATAAATTCATCAAATTTGTTCTTGAGTCTATAATTTATTCACCTGTTTAATATATATCAGATTATGTTTATAGCCTATTCCTTGCATGTTCTGTCAACAATGCTTTCTGGAAAATCAGCATCTAGAAAAGAATCTTAGTGGCATCATCATAAATAATTGATGTAACTCCTAGTGCATTTAAAAGAAGTGGTGGTAGCAGAGTTCTAGTTCAGATAAAATATTGATAACACAGAGCCATTGCAGCAAATCCAGTAAAATGAATGGATTTTGAAGCAACAAAGTAAAACACTATATTGTTTATTTTGTATAAATGTTGTAATTATTTATTTGCTGCAATATGTCTTTCTCTATTTTTTCATTTTTTCCAAGTTATTTGTATTTACCTATTCAATTTTTAAAGGCAAATACTACAGGACAGTTCAAAAAGGAAGTTGCACTAACTCGCGACAGGAGCCCGCTGTATGCCGCAGTCTTGGGCAAAGCCAGGAAAGGGACATTAACTGCGTAGACATCAAATAGGACGGTTGCTGTGGGTGTTCATTGTGTTTTGTGTGACTAGCGGGCTAAAAGCAATAGCATATTAACTGGATGTTCACTCCAAATTGGAGGTGCGAGCAACAATCCGATTTTTATGGGCCAAACAGGTGAATTGCACAAATATTCATCGTAAAATCACTGCTGTATATGGAGAGCGTGCGATTTCCTGGCAAGGAATTGTAAAGTGGTGTCAACAATTTGAAGCAGGATGCACGGATATCACAGACGAAAATCATGAAGGCAGGCCCGCAACGTCCTGTACCACTGCAAATGTTGACCATGTGGATGCGATCATTAAAGAGAAAACTGGGGGAAATTGCCAGCATGCTGAGCATTTCGTATGGCAATGTGGATATCGTAAGCTGTGTCACAGATGGGTACCACATGTTCTCACCAATGATCACAAGGGACAACATTTCAAATCCTCACTGTCATTTTTGCAATAGTATTCTGCAGAGGGCAACGAGTTTCTGTGGCGAATCATCACGGGGGATGAAACATGGGTCCACCACTTCACCCCCAAAATGAACAGAACATCAATGGAATGGGCGCACATCTCCTCCCCACAATGAAAGAGGCCAAGGTTCAACCTTCAGCAGGAAAGGTTATGGCGACAGTGTTCTTTGACATGGAGGATTTAGTGCACGTGGAATTTATGCCGAAAGGAAATATTAACTCGGCCTCATATTGTCTAACATTGAACCAGTTGCATGAAGCAATTAAAGAGAAGCACTGGTGTGATTCTGTTATATGATAACAACACTTTACAAGGCCCGCCAAACATGTGAACTGCTGCAGCAATTCAAGTGGGAGGTATGGCAACATCCTCCATACAGTCCCAACTTAGCGCCCTGTGACTTCCATCTTTTAAGTAAGCTCAAAACAGATCTCGGTGGACAACAATTTCGAATCAATGAGGAGGTGAAAGCGTCTCCGTGTGGTTACAAAACACTGGAGGAGATCTCTATGCATCCGGAATCGAAAAGTTGGTTTACAGTCTCTTGGAGACTATGTGGAAGAGTGAACTCACATTGTATGTTGTCATAGCCATGTTGCTTTTGCTTAAGTGGTTTAATAAATGGCCATAATGTGGAAGTACAACTTACTTTTTGATCTGCCCTCGTATAAAAAACTAAAATAAGTGAAATTTAATTATGAGAAACGTCTTGCAATTTTTTATACTATAATGTTTACCTTTATATAAACTACTGTATTATCTCTAACTTAGCAAAGTGAAGTCAAGAATGACTATGGATGCTTTAAATGTATGCATACCTCAATTTCACCAATAACACTGTTGTGCAAAATAAAATCTTTGTTTGCTGGTTTGCAATCTGAAAGGTGTTATTAACTAACTTTGATGTACTTAACTGAATGGTGCTTTCCATTTTTCTCTATCATGTAAGGTTTTCTCACAAATCACAAAATAAGTTTTGAAAATACTGTTTTGGTGTAAAAACATGTGCATACAGAATGCAAAATTTGGTATCTGAGAGGTGATAATAACTAACTTTGATATGCAAAATTGAATAGTGCTTTCCATTTTTTTATCACACAAGGTTTTCTCACAATTCAGAAAATAAATTTTGAAATAGCTGCAATTATATATAGTGTCTAATAAATAAAACATATCAATTTCATAAAAACGATATGTGTTATGCAAGAACTGTTATTTGAGAGATCAGAACATTTGCTTCCTATAAGTAGCCTATTTTCATCAAAACCGTGAAAATGTTGCAGTACAATGTAATTGCACTTTATAAAATCAATTTTCTCATATTAAAAATTAATACTTACAAAATCAAGGGCTTTCATGGCTCTGTACACTTCATTCATAATATCATTTGGTTTGCTCTGGGATCGGATACCTTCAAGAAAAAAGCATAAGAACATTGATAATATGCCAACAAACATTAAAGTACAGTATTGGAAATATCCGTTACAAAAATAAGATAAACAAGATTAATTATTCTGTTTGTAAAACATTAGTATTGATTAATTAACTTTAAAGAGAGTCGATTAAAGACACTAGACAACACTTACTTTTAAATTTTTCCGGAACATGTTTCTGAGGCTTTGCCTCTATCATCGGCCGGCTCTCGACTGGTTCTCGTTGGTGTAGCTGACGATATTTTGTCACAAGTCTCCTCTGGTGGCGGTTCAAGGAACTTGCTGAACAAATCTTTCTGGGGGATGTTGAAATTGAATACTTTGTTCCTATTTTTTGAAATGAAGATTTGTTCCCATGTGGATAGTTCTTGTTTTCCTGATGTATGTTTTAGTAGTTTTGGTTCTGGATTTATGTTGTGGTTTTTTTCCCAAAAATGTGTGGCAACTGCTGATTTTTCTAATTGTTTATATTTTATGTTTCTGAAGTGTTCCTTTGCTCTTGTTTCTAAATTTCTTTTGGTTTTTCCAATATAAATTTGACTACAGTCATTGCATTCAATTTGATATATACCAGATTTTTTGTTAGATGGAATGGCATCTTTGATGTTTGAGCAAATTAGGTTTTTTAAGGAGAAATGGTTGACTGGTGCTAGTTGAATGTTCTGTTTTTTGAAGACTTTTTTGAATTTATCATAGGCCCATGGATGGTAAGTGAATTTTTTGAAAATTATATTAGTTTCTGTAGCTGAGAGGGTTGTGGTTTCCTTTAGTAGCTTCTTCTTTTTTGCTAAGTTCACATTGCAGATATCAACATTTCGACACAAATTCTACCAGTATCCATACAAAATTCAGTAAAAAGCCATTGTGAAAATATTTTGGAGGAAATAGAGAACAGATCCTTTCAGAAGAGAAAACATAATACTATCCATTCTTTGAAACAGAAAAACGTTATTTACACAAAGGCAGACAAAGGCAACAAGATTGTCATAACGGAAAAATCAGATTATATTGAAAAAATGGAAAAAATGCTAACTGACAATGAATATGAAATCATTAACAAAAATCCTCTAAAAAATTGCATAGTCATTTGAAAAAACAATAGCAAAATCAAGCATAATACCAAACAAATATGCAGTTAAACCGGATAACCCAACCTTACCTAGACTTTATGGCTTACCCAAAATACACAAACCATCCATAACAATGAGACCTATAGTTAGCAGTATAAATTCACCAACATACAAACTTGCAAAGTGGTTAACAAACAAATTCAACTCATTTCCAAAATTCGACAGCCTAAGCATCAAAAACACCTATGAACTTATAGAACACATTAAGGATATTGAACTAAAAGAAGAGGACACACTAGTCTCGTCTGATGTTAAATCACTGTTTCCCAGCATACCAGTTAATCAACTCCCACCGTTGATAGAAAAATGGCTCAAACAACTTGGAATGGCATCACCTGAAATTTCAGACTACATCGAACTAACCAAATTATGCACAGAACAAAATTTCTTCCAGTATCACCAAACTTCAGGGTTAGCAATGGGCAACCCTCTATCACCCTTCCTGGCCAATCTGTACATGAGTGCATTAGAAATAAGGATCAACAAAGATTTCCCTTGGATGTTCAAACTCTGGCAAAGATATGTAGATGACATCTTTGCAATAGTACCAAAAAAAAAAAAAAACACATCAGTGATGCACTAAAACTTTTAAATATCCAAGAAAAAAGCATCAAATTCACTGTAGAAATAGAGAAAGATGAGCATTTACCATTTTTTGATCTAAAAATAATGAGAAATAAAAACAGACTAAACTTTGGCATTTACAGAAAACCAACACAGACAGACAACTACATAAAAGCTAATGGCTACAACCCAAGATCCCACAAACAGGCAATCTTCAATAGTTTAGCACACAGACTGGTAAACATCCCTCTCACAGCAGAAGAATACAAAACAGAATACAACAAAATAATTGAAATACCACAAAAAAATAACTTTCCCAAATCATTAGTGGACAAAAAAGTGAACTTAGCAAAAAAGAAGAAGCTACTAAAGGAAACCACAACTCTCTCAGCTACAGAAACTAATATGATTTTCAAAAAATTCACTTACCATCCATGGGCCTATGATAAATTCAAAAAAGTCTTCAAAAAACAAAACATTCAACTAGCACCAGTCAACCATTTCTCCTTAAAAAACCTAATTTGCTCAAACATCAAAGATGCCATTCCATCTAACAAAAAATCTGGTATATATCAAATTGAATGCAATGACTGTAGTCAAATTTATATTGGAAAAACCAAAAGAAATTTAGAAACAAGAGCAAAGGAACACTTTAGAAACATAAAATATAAACAATTAGAAAAATCAGCAGTTGCCACACATTTTTGGGAAAAAAACCACAACATAAATCCAGAACCAAAACTACTAAAACATACATCAGGAAAACAAGAACTATCCACATGGGAACAAATCTTCATTTCAAAAAATAGGAACAAAGTATTCAATTTCAACATCCCCCAGAAAGATTTGTTCAGCAAGTTTCTTGAACCGCCACCAGAGGAGACCTGTGACAAAATATCGTCAGCTACACCAACGAGAACCAGTCGAGAGCCAGCCGATGATAGAGGCAAAGCCTCAGAAACATGTTCCGGAAAAATTTAAAAGTAAGTGTTGTCTAGTGTCTTTAATCGACTCTCTTTAAAGTTAATTTATCATAACAACACTGTTTTCAACACTTCCAAGAAAGGAATTAGTATTGATGCTTTTAAGTGGATTCATAAATGGGTATTTATATTAGTATAAGAAAGCAGAATTAAACATTATTGTCCATATGGTTACTAGATCTTAATTTACAAACTCCTTAAGACCAGATAAAATGGCAGTCATTGCTTGAGGTGCATACATTTAATTAAACACTTTCCTTCCCCAATCCTGAGATGTATTTTTCCAGTGGCAGGCAAGCTTTTGCTTCCTATTAATTTATTAAAGTTCTAAGTACAAAGTTAATGTCTGTTTAACTTTACTTAATTCGCCAAAGCTGTAACTGTCTCAAAATAATAAACATAAATTATTACTTTCATATCCATATGTTCAACTAAAATACATTAAACTTATTGCTACAATTTTTTACTTGCTTGATATGACATCATGGGTAGTAGAGCAGAGAGATGGCCTGCCTACTTTGGTTTGGTATGCATACACACTGAGTAATAATACAGTTTCTTTAACAATGCACTCAGGTTTCTGAGGAATATAAGAGTGGCTGTTCAAAGAGGAATGGTACTACATAAAATGAAAATTGCTAAGGTAAATAATGTCATGGTTGCATCGAATAACTACCATAAAGGGATTAAATATGAGTCACCCTATGAGTGATTTTCTTTTTTATTTGCTGAGTGTGGTAAAAAAGTGAAACATTTAAGGACAGCCAGTGGTTGATGTCATGAGCCAAAAGTATGTGCCTTATTCTTGTACTGTGCTGATGTACAACTGTACCATTCAATTTCAGGAAATCTAGATGAATCTACTTCAGAATGTTCCATCCAGGCAATTTGAGAGACTTTGGTTTCCAGCTGGTATTTCATCTGCAACCTGCTCATATAAAGGGAGCACAAAAGCTAGCCTTTCAGTTCAATTCAGAGTATGCGGGAAGTGAGAGAGTCATGTCACAGAGTCAGCAAACAAACTGAGAAAGTGAGTATTGGTTGGCAGGCAGTGGGTGTTAAACGCTATGCCCAGCGAGAGTTAATACTGTAACAGAGGCATAAAAAAAAAAAAAAAAAAAAAAAAAACAGTGCTATGGAAAGATACATGTTTGCTCTGTATATTTGTGCAAGTGAAAGTGATTTAACCCTTTCACCGATATGGTGCAAGTGAAAGTGATTTAACCCTTTCACCGATATGGACGTCATATGACGTCCAAGTTAAAATGCCCCAAACCGATATGGACGTCTATAGACGTCCTGCGCATACATGCATTTAATGCTCATTTAATGCCAATTATTTTAATCTTGCTATTTTACAATAAATTTAAATTAGTTCTATAAGGACTGTAAATGTGCCCTTAAAGGTTTCTTTTTGAATTGTACACCTCCAAAACTAAATAAACACCCAAGGGCACATCTGCAGATTCACACCAAATAATATTGGTTTCCTTGCGAACTTCTTTTTCGCAACACACTACACATTTTCGAAATGGTTGCGACTTTTTTGGTTGTGGGTGGTATCTTTTAGGAAAGTGTTTTCTCTCAAGTATGAGGGGTGATGTCGTGGTGAATTTCCTACCCCCTAGTATAAAGAGGCCTCTGAGTATTATAATACTCAATTAGGTTACGAGCTCTTTATACGCGCAAGTACAGGTAGATGAATGTCTTGCATGAATTTACAGCTCTGAAAATTACTAAACAACTGTGCATAGTTACATCCAGTGGTATAAAAATACTTTTTTTTTTTTTTTTTTACCATTTAACTGTTTTCGGTAAAGAGGGATAGCTAGTAATAGCTGATCCGCATCACCCATATTTGACCCACCATTTCCCCAAACAATGGAGTAGCTAACATGCCATCTGTAGACCAGCACACGTCACTGCTACGTAAGTACTAAAGATCTCCTTCATAATCGTACAACAAATATTCCAGATTTTCTACAGTAATATCAGAAGCCTGTGCACATCATACCCAAGCTAATTTATTTGCTACATTACGGGGATAAGCCATGGTTAACATTGAAATTTAACAATTTCAAATGTGCCGTTCATTTAGCTCTTGATAGCTATAAGAAATCACTCTGAACACAAAGAGATTATAAATAACTAAAATACAGAGTGAAAACAGCTGCGTTAGGCTACTAGAAACCTTGGTTGAGAAACACTGTAATAACAGATGCTGACAGAGTTTTCTTTCCAGTGTGTGAGTGTGTAACGCAATATATTCTCGTATGATTATCGCTTGGTATAGCATAAATAAACTAAACCTGAACCGGAGAAGTCGCTTGCGTAGCTATACATACATACATTCATGAATTTTTGAAAGAACAACAACACATAAAAGACATAGCGGTATTAAATGGATTCAACCCAGCCATCATAAGGAACATGATGAAGAGAAAAGAAAAACTGAAGATATTATCAAAAAATACCACTCTCACACCACTTAATAACACAAATTGGCAATATAGAAAATTCACCTACCATCCATGGGCTTTTAGAAAATTTGAACGAATCTTCAAAAGACTAAACTTAAAACTAGCACCCCAAAACAAATTCAGTCTGAGGAACCTGCTAAATAAACCACTGAAAAATACAATCCCCAACAATTTGAAATCAGGAATTTATCAGATTAATTGTGAAACCTGTGAAAAAAGCTACATAGGAAAAACTAAGAGAAACATGTTAACCAGGCAAAAAGAACACCAGAGGAACATTAAGTTGAAACAAACAGAAAAATCTGCAGTTTCACACCATTTTTGGACAGAAAACCACAACATTGGCCACAACATTAAACTGTTAAAATCTTTAAGTACACCCATAGAATTGGTATTTGGGAAAAAATATTCATAAACAAAAACCGTGATAAAGTTATAAATTTTGAAATCCCGGCATTAAATGAAGTATTAAAATTTAGTGCCCCTAACACCAGATGGCAGAGTGATCGGAGCTCCGTAGTAGTGGAAGAAGAGGGAGGTTCATTTAGTCACCAAACAGCTGATGATGAGATCGAATGATCTTGAAAACGTTTCAATTAAACAACAACAACTAAGTGAAGACTGAGTGTAAACATAGTGACTCAAAAATTCAAACTTAAATATGAAGAATACTTCACTGTTAATAATGCTTCTGCTTTTAATATTCTCTATCTTACCCAGAGTCTGGAAGTATGAATGACAATGTGAATGTGTTTTTGATCTAATGTATACTCCTAAGCAAAAACCACTGTGTACAGGTTAATATGCTTGAAGTGTAAGTTATTGTTTACTTTATTACTTATTTTAACTAAAATTTATAAACATATTGAATAAAATATGTCCGAGATCCTACAAAGCCACTGCTAACAGAAAATATGTTTCTTCCACCATCTGCCACTGCACCTTGAACCGCACAAACTCTCTTCCCCTTTCACTAACATACTCATCAACATTGCAGGCAGTATTGCAGAATTTAGCCACTTATGCACCAAATGATGAAAATGCCAATGAGTGCCTCATAGTAGGTTGCATCCAGATTATTCTGCAATATCTGAAAATATTTATTGGTGATGTAAACAAAGACTTAATTTTCTAATAAGAAAATAATCCTTACCCAAGTGCCACTTTGCCCTTTTGATTGGAGTTCCACGTCCAGGTCTGTCTATAGAACTTGAAGTACTGGCTCCCATCACTCTGTCTCTCAAAGCTATTAAAGTAAAAAGTAAGATTATAAGCATATCACTGCATAAACAAGAGCTCTTTAAAATTAAATGATAGCATTATCCCATAGGAGAGTTTGCATCATAAGATGGTTAAGTCTTCATCATTAATCATAAGTAGGGCCTGGAAGTTTAGCCAAAAAAGTAATACAACAGGATAGTACTGACAGGGTTATATGCTACCTGCTTCTCGTAAACATAGGGGAAGGGTTTAAGTGCCATGCAGTCACGCATGTACTCATACAACCAAGGTCACGGGTAATGGCACTCTATTAATTGTAGCCACACAATGGACATAGTGTCATAACATATATTGCACATTTATTCATAAATTATAAAAAACAAACTTATCTTTTCCAGATATATGAATATAAACAAAAGAATCATTAATATTTATAATGTGCACAATAAATGAAAAGCTAATTCATTGTGATAATACTACATTATGTCTATACTTAGGCCTTGTTACAGTGAACAATATACATTTTGAAGGTTTCAAACGAAAACTATCTTCTGTTCTCCTCCAGAAATGTCCTATATTAGGAAAAGCTTCTCTCAACATGCATGATGTGACTGAAGCAAATTTAAACCAAAAGGAGGTGTTACTATTACCTTGTTGTGCATTACAATTTTCTATAGAACTTTGTAGTTCATCCCAAATTTTACACAGAATGGAATACCCCATATTTTTCTGGAGAATGCCTTTTAGTTTCTGTTGCATCTGTGGAATTAATTGCTTGGCAAATCAAATGCATGCGACCTTCCACCAACAGCACGAATTGATGAATCCATACCTCATGCACAACTAACTTCAAACTTTTTGCTAAATTTCCAGGCCCTAATCATAAGAGATTATATACTTTTTCTTTCAAAAGATAGATATAATGAAGATAAATAACAGTTTTGAAAGTGTGAGTTAGTAGATTTTTCAGATACAAATATTTCACATGCAGTAACATTTCTTTTATATATTTTGCACTAATATAGTTCTTACACATATTGTATTTTGCACTTGTGCATTCAATTTTGAAGAACCTTAGCTTAGAAACACCATTTATATGTTCAAAACATATGCAAAGTAATGTCACAAAATTGCATGTCTCAATGCAGATAGTTTGTACAGACTTTCTTGGAAAACAACTCTTAGTGTCAGAGGATGGGTTCACAACTTCTGTTAGCAGGGACACAGGCTGTGACCTCAAAGCCAAGTCAAGAAAAATTTATGCAGAACACTTGTAAAAGCTCACTGCTCATTAAGCATTTGCAAGTTAGCATAATGAACATGAAAGTGAGAAAGAGGAAGTGTGTTACAATTGTAATGTATTTATTTTATCCATAGAAACATGGTACTTGTGATAGGAAACATCAATTTAAAATACAAAGCAAAATCTACCAAAATACATAAATGATTGCAAATGCAGAGATATTAGATTCAATTCAAATTTAAAATACAAAAAAGAAACCAAAAGTAGATTGCAGTATTTCAAATGGGGGGGGGGGGGAGGTTATATTTAACACAATCACACAGTAAATGTAGAGCTTGAAGTTATTATATTTGTATCCTCACCAATATGGGGGAAAAAAAATAAATGATACAACTAGGGATGGGAAAGTCTTCAAATTTTGTCTTGAATATGTGCAGAGAACTGTTAACTTCTCCTGTTAAATAACTCAGATGATCGGAAAAACTACTTGTCGATTTATTGACACTTTGTCATTTACATTTTTATATTATCGCTAGCTAGTTGGAGAGAGGTTGAAGATGGAAATAATGGCTTCCGAAACTAGTCTCTCGATAATATAAAAATCTAAGTGACAAAGTGTCAATAAACCGACTGCAAATAGTTTTTCCGATTAATTTTGACGTCACTGTTACTAAATTTCTCATATCACGCATAACCCAGATCTCTGACAGACAGGTACGTCACTGTTACTAAATTTCTCATATCACGCATAACCCAGATCTCTGACAGACAGGTGAAAAGATGAGTAATTATGACACCCCTTGAGTCGTTCATGTTACAATGCATTTCCATACAGAATCACATGAAGAGTTGCAATACATATGTAGTAAGCCTTTTGGGATTCAGAGATATTCCCTACTCTCAAAGATCCATTTTACAAATGCATGTAAAATTGTAAAGCTGTGACCTTGTGAAATATAAAAGGATTCATACTCTGGAATACTAATCATTTCTCAATAAGAATTACTAACAACCACATGACATGTTATTTCCTTTTCAACAACTCAGTGATGTCTTTAATATCAGGTGAGGAGAAAACAAGTATCTTCTTAGCATATAAATCCTGTACCATTGGAACCACTTTTGACCTTGGGTTCTAGCTCCCAAGACATTATCGAGTTTAAATGAGTGGCTTGCTTGATGCCAGTCATTCCAAGGTTACTCTTTCAAGTAAAATGAGAGGGTGTTCTAATTGACATTGTACTGGGTATTTGTTCATGCAATGGCAACTCCATATGTTCAAAATTAAATGACGGATACAAACTCTGTCCCAACATGACAACCCAGACATTTGGAACTGACACTATTTTCCATTTAACAGCTGTGCACTCGAATGTTGGTGTCCTTCAGATTGTGCATGATTATATAGTTGGAAAATAAAAAAGTAAAATAAACACATACATGGAGCAGTGAGTGTATGCATGCATGCCTAATGCTCAGGAGCTAATAATAAAATCATTCTCCTTCTTGCTTCCCAATGTTTTGATGTTAGTTTCAAAAGCTATCAGGGATCCACAATTTTTCAAATGTTCCCTTTCCATTTCTTCTTCTTTGGAGCATAATAAACAATTTAGTGATGATGACATGTCAATTCTAAAAAGATATTTATTTAATCAGATCCCGTGATCAGTGGAAGTTAGAGAATTTTCTTGGTAAATCGGGAATTACGATGCATCATACAAAATTTTCTTTAGTTTTCAGTGTTGATTCTGAATTGTTATCTGTTGATTATAATTTAAATTTATTTCTTTTTAACAATTCTTTTAACTGATTCATAGGAGAACTTTTGTTTTACCACTAAAATGTCAGCCATTTCATTTCCAAAAACAACAGTCTGTAGAAATCCACTGTAAGACTATATTTTTATGTAGGCTTTTTACTTGTTTAATCATATCATGTATTTCTTTTATCTTCATAATTTTGGGCCAATAGCTTGGGGAGCAAATTTAGAATTAGAATAACTATAACTTTTGAATTTATAACCATGGAATTAAATTTTGAAGTGATGTACATATAAGCATGTATATATAAAATGTAGCAACATAGGGGCACTTCACTCATGAAAGACTGATGGTGAAAAATAATGATGATGTGAGAAAAGGGCATATGAAGGATAAAGTCAATTTATGTGCCAACAGCTAATGGTTATATACACTGGTTGACTACTCAAACATATCAATAACTTCATGCTGAAATTACAATAATGATTACTAATAAAAACACCCCAAATCTCAAAAATAACACTTTTACACCTTATTGAAATAAAAAAATGCTTGCACTAGTTATGTTGAAGCAATCTTAGGTCACTGAATGGGTGCTCACAAAAATGGGTGCTCACCATTTTGTCAGAACAGAGAAATATCAGACTTTGAAATTTCAATAGAACAAATTGCCCATAGTTTCCAGCATATACAGGAATAAAATGGGTAATGCAGTTATCTTATACAGTCATACCATCCACATGACCACCGTCTGAAGTGCCAAGCGAGCCTAATTTGGCTATAACAAAATAAAATGGCATGTTTTTAATAATAAATTAGCATAAAATTACAGACTTTGTTCATTTATTTTAGGATTACATTTAGTAGTACAGTGAATTTCTTAAAATGTATGGTTAGTCTGTCTGTGACCATCCATTCAGTTTGTATATCATTGATAAAATAATCTGACATCTGTGTCAGAAAACTGATAGCACTTCTAGGCTTATACTGGGAACAGTGAAATTATGATTGAAAATAATTTTTTATAGAAAAAAAACCAGCAAGCACGAGTGCACACTAGAAATGTTTAAGCTTTATTGAAGTAATAAACACATGAAAAATATCTGATCTGAAACATGAATGCATAAGTTAAAGAAACATTACATGCTTACGTGCAATTCGTTCTGGATGAGGCCTTATTGGACTGGGACTCAATTCATTAGGACTGAAGGAAACAGGTGGAGGACTGCTTGCTACATAGAAGTCTTTAAGTTCTGCTTTGGCTGCTTCATCTGCGATGCGTTTATTGTCAATTATAAGGTGATATGCAATAGCAAGCTGATCATGAGGATCCCCACTCAACAATGCACTATGTACCTCATGTTCTTTTACACCAAATTTCTGGAATATAAAGTTTTTATCATTTATTGACTCTTATGAACTATACATTTTACCAGAATATTCAAAATACATTAACCATAATAAAGATAGAGAATTATCATGAACTATTATTTATATAAAATATTAATCATATAAAAGTTACAAGCAGAGATAAATTTAGACTGCTAGTGCCTTTGTACAACCTCTGAAAGTTTAATGATAAAGACATTCAATTTTCAATATCTGTCACTGCACGGTAAGGCCCTAACAAGTTAGAATCAGTCCCGGAAAAATTATATGAAGTTAAATTATGGGCTAGTTAATATTAAACTACTTACCATATTCATCAACAAGTAAACTGCTGTTGGCATATCTACCAATTAAATATTAAAAATGTATTAATTTATACTGATGAGGGTCAGCCAAACAAAAGTGAGATAGATAAGAAAAAAAGTAAGTAAACTGTTTATTATTTCAAAAGTAATTGCCATAACTATTCATATATTTATCGCACTGTGACACAAGGTAATGAATACCTTCATAGAAAAATGTTTGCAGTTAACTGTAGAATGATTGTATCCAGATACATCTAGGCCACGCCGTGGCTCAGTGGTTAGACCGCTTGGCTCTCACCAAGGCGGCCCGGGTTCGATCCCAGGCGACCGCAAAGTGAGATTTGTGGTGGACAACATGGCGTTGGGGCGGGTTTTCTCTGGGACCTCCGGTTTCCCCCGCCATCTCATTCCACCGGTGCTCCATCTTCATCTCATGCATCATCAATCAACAGCCACAAATCTCTTGAGGGCTCCAAAAATGCAGAAATTAGGGGAAAGTTCAGAACTGTATGAAGGATGTGCAAGAACTTCCCAGTGGAACTTCTGCAACATAGTCTTAACAACCTTGGCAACATGTGGGTGGGCATTATCATGCTACAGGATGATGCTATCCATCAGCATTCTTAGGTATTTGGACTTGATGGTGTGCTTCAATTTTTTAATAGTTTTCACGTGCCACAGCGAGTCCCTGTGCATGACTTTGGATTTTTTGGTGGAGGTGAATCCATGTGCTTGATCGTTTGTCCTGAGCTTCTCTCTGACATCATGTTTCATCTAACATGGCAGTACAGAACAGAAAAGATATTCTTCAGCATGATACCATTTCAGGTGCTGCAGTGATGTCAACACTCCATTCAACTTCTTTCTTCTGTCAGGCTGTGGGGAACTCACTGCACACAGATTTTTCAGTACTTTAGATGCTTATCAAGATTGCTGTTGATCATTTCTGATGGCAGCATCAACCACATCAGTGACAGAAGGAGTAATGGTCACAATGAGCCTGTCCTACCCAACTGTTGTCTTATGACGACATCCGATCTTCTTAAAATCCTTTATTCCACTCAAACACATGTGTAACATACTGTGTTCACAATACACAGCAAATATTCAGCCATGAATTTCACCTCCTGATACCCCTTTCACTGTCAAAAATGCACTACACCTCCCTAGTAATGTTGGACATGCATAGACTCACTGTCTCACTTTGAGCACCTTAAGAGACAAATGACACAGCAGTGATGTTTGCGCTGTTCTATCCTGATTCCCAATAGAGGACACTTCTATACACCCACCTACCTGTGCTACCAACTTACATGCCATACATGTTATATGGTCTGTCTTGGTTTCATTTGACTGACCCTCATAAAACCTTTTTTCAATCAGTTAGGTATGCTTTTGTATTTGTTAGCATAATTAACTTGTTTATTGTTGTATACTGTGAATGCATTCACAAAAAAGTGCTGCCACTACTGCTGCTGGCATAGTTAATTTTACAGTGGTTTCTGATTCTATAAATATATTAATTACCATTCAGATATATTTTAATTCTAGTGGCATATTAGTCTCATTCATAAAATATACAATACCGTGCAACATACAGGTGTATCATCTGCTCCTATACCAATTATGGTTTAAAAAAGCATGTGATAAAAGGCAACATGAGCTTAGTCTACACCAATGTTGCCAAGTATGGCAAAGGAGAAAGGAGAGGAAGGGACAGAGAGGAAATATGATGCATCAGATTACAAATTCTCCATAGCTAACATATTGTATTTAGATATGCATATGATTAAGTAAATGTAAAGAGATATTAAGGATAATTAAGTATTATAACTGATAACTGTAGAGGTGAACCATATTTATTAATTTATAATTTATTTTTGTATTTGCAAAACCTTTTGGCAATTTGCTCCCAATCATTAGCTGAAGACCAACAGCCAGCTAGAACTACTGCTATCATAGAAGGTTTTGTTTGTAGTACTTGACACCTTCTGCAAGAATCTGCTAAAAGATTAGATGACCTGGTTCTTGAAAATATCAAATACTGCATATACAACCAGTAATAGTTATAAAAATGACAATCTTAAAAAGCTCATTTTCAGAAAAACACAACTGCAACAATCATAAAATTCTTTTAAATCCTGGTGGGTGTAAACACTCTCGTGCCAAATTAACATCAAGTGCATCTTCTTTCGAAGTAAGCTAAACTGAAACAAATGAATGCATCTGTACAATCTGAAATAATATTCCCATAGACTGCAGCAGCAAGGATGTAAACTAATGTAGCAGACATCCTAGAATCATATGAATCATGTCCTTTTATTTGGGAAACAATAAGTCAGGATCTATGCACCACAGAAGCATAGATACTAGACAATGAGCTGCAAAAGTGATTTCCTAAAGATTGTTATGGAAATTGAAAGGGCAAATTAAAATATTAGTTTTGGGCACAAGAAAAACGGGGAACTCCGTTACTCATGCTTGTGCAGTAATGTCGTAACTATAAAATATTGCTTGCAAATAACAGGTTGATCAATTTACCTAAACTACAGCGTATGACCATATCCCTTCTAAAAGTATTCTAAGATTTTTTTGAGCTTATTTGATTTGTTATGTGGCATATGCACCTTAAAATTGTCTTCACCTCATGATTTGCAGTTCATATAGGTAGACAAAGCCTCCACAGTCAATGAAAAAGTGGCTCAGCAACACACAATATACTCCAGATAGAACTCCATTTCATAAACTTACCATTCTGTTCAGTACTGCAACAGTTTTCTACTGCTAAGTATATATTATCGAAAACAAAATACCCAGAGTGAATCATGTACCATATGTTGAATATTCACATCAGTCTAAAAGAAAGTGGCAAATGTATATAATTGACAAGTGATGTACTAAAGTTAGACAAATACCAATGACGAGATGATTGCTGTACAGTCAGATCATACATTTCAATTCTAGAATGAATTATGGCACGTAAGTCATTCCACAATAAGCCAGACAAACTTCTAGGTCAGTTTTTCAAACTTTATTGTAACTTTTTGTGCGACTTTTATGCACAAATTAAACATAACTTGAACTTTTGTTTTTATCAAACTTCATTACTTCAGAATTTTTACATCAAAATTGTAGAAAGAGTATAATCATATACAAATGCTTCATTTTTTTAAATCTATATTTGTCATATGAAGTTAAGACAAATTTTATTTTGGAGCGTAAAAGTCATACCTTCTGGGTGTAAATTCATCTAACCAGTATACATTAAATTACAATTATTAAATAACCTATTGTTTAAGATACTTTATACCAATTTCATTAAAATTTAAAAATACCAGCTTGATTTCCATTCAATCCCCACTATAGATGCAGAATTTCAGTTTTGGACAGTAATAAATGACAAGAGTAAAATATTTATAAATAAAGACAAGAATAGCTACCCTAGAACTTCAGTATAACTTCGCACTGGACACAGTATGTTTCTTATTTAAGTTAATTGATGGACATTAATCATTTCTTTACACTATCCATATAGAGGCTAAGCTTTTTGATCCCAGCCATGGCATTGAATTTTTCATGTTGACTCTAACAGTATGCTTCTGTTTATGAGAATTAAGGCAAGCTGAAACAATACCTAGACAACTTGATATCTCTGAGAGATGTATACTATTCCTCATACTATTATTTATATCACGCTTCTTTATTTACATTGCCTCTGTGAAAGTAGAAGTAATATTTATTGTTTTCAATTCGCTAACCACTTCGTCAATCATTTGGACAATAACAATAGGCCTCATGCCTGCAGAAAATGGCATTGTGTTAGATGTATGTGAGGAGTATTTTGCTTTTGAGTTGTACAGTTTAACGTTTAGACCAATTAAAACAAGTGACACAACAGAGACAGTTTAGTGCTTTTACTCTTTTAATGTAATTAACTACAACTGTAGGTATAAGAAAGAATAATTATTAAGGTACGTTACTACAACAATGTTAAATAAACTGAATATGAAACACATCCATACTAGATAGGCAAACTGAAAAATTCAATGCCATGGCCAGGATTTGACCTATGGATCTCCTGATTTCATCCAGTCGCTCTTACCCATTGAGCTACCATGGTCAACATGCCATCCTGACATTAAATTCTCCAGTTGACTCATGGTAGCTCAATGGGTAAGAGCGACTGGACGAAACCAGGAGATCCATGGTTAATATCCTGGCCATGGCATTGAATTTTTCAGTTTGACTATCTATTCAAAACCTTAGCCCCTACATGGCTAGTGTGAAAAAATGATTAATTTCCTTTGATTACTATCCATACTATCTTAAAGTTTGTGACAAATGTCACAAAAAATTTCACTACCCGACATTCAAACTACTGATGTTCCAGATCTCAACAGTAGCAATATAATTACGAAAGTAGCACATCACCGTTTGAATTGTTTCAGTAGCTCACAAGCTTTGGTTGAGCCAAATTAGAAACTGTATTCAAGTGAATTTTGTTTAAAATATGTGCTTACATAATGTAGTAAGATGATGTGTATTTACCTAATGCATAAATTGACAAAGGATGTACCCGCACATCCATAGATTGTGAGAAGAACCTGCAGCGACACTACAGCCTAAAGTCTGACACAAAATCCAGCATCCAGCTGGGTAATTTAATTTGTTTTCAACCAGCTCACTTCAGGAAACCATGAATCCAACCAGTCGGATAACTGCTGACGATGGGGACAAACCGTTCTCCGAAACATGTCCAAGTAAGGATAATTTAAGTGATGTTTGTGTTTGAATTACCGACTCATTACTTTCAATTGTTTTCAATTGCCAATTTATGTGTCCCATCCTGAAATTTGGGGCATGTGCAATTTAAAACCAAAGATTACTGTGAGCTTGTTTAAAATTAAAAATATGAGAAGCACAAAATGCATAAAAATTGCATTTAAAAAATTCTTTATCATAAAAATGCTCTTAATATAAACATTATAAAACAGCATGTTTTAAAACCTTGTAATTACAGATGTTTAATCACATCTGATGGTTAGGAGTGGAGATAAATCCATTTGTATGTATCTATGTATACACATAAACATAAATTTTGATTCTGAATAACTGTGAAAGCAATCACTTTTTAAAAAATAAAATCATAAATAAAATATTTTCAAACATTTGACAAAATTACGAAGTTCAATAAAAATCACACACACGGTGGTCAAATTTTCTTTGAATTTGTCCAGTTTAATGTGGAATGACTCATGTGCATTTGATGGAACATAGCAGCTTGTCCTGCAATATTAAAATATCTAAGAAAAGCTTAAAACTATACTAAGAAGTCATAACATTAAGCTTAAAACTATATTAAAAGATCATAACATTACAGTACAGTAATGAGGCAATAAGAGTCACAAAGCAAGATTATAATTTACAACTCTATACATTTTTAAACTCAAAAGAGCTGAGTGGTATCATTGTCCACTTTACACGGTGATAATATGATTCCAATTCTTACCTAATAGCTTAACCTTCTCTTCTCATTTTTTATCACTTTGAACTTGAGATTGGATATTTCTGCACATAATATTATTGCAGAGAAGCTACAAATAAGTTACACAATGATTTTTAGGAATGGTCAAAAATAAAACTAGTATTTCATGTGTTCTCAGAGCATCTGAGAGAATACTGACAAATAGATGATACTGGATGCGAGTATAACATTAGTAATAGTAGTGATCAGACATGTTTACAAGGTGCTGCACTATGGTACGAGGATGGGTATAAATAGAAATATACCAGTAGAGAGTCAAAGATTTTGAGAGAAAGAAAGAAAGAGAGAGAGAAAGAGAAAAAGAAAGAAAGAAAGAAAGAAAGAAAGAAAGAAAGAAAGAAAGAAAGAAAGTGATGACTAAAAATGGCTATGATTGGCAGCAACATTAGCCATATTGTTGATAATTGGAGGAATAAAATTTAATACAGGATCCAAAAATATGAATCAAGTGTTGACGATGCTAAAAGTAATATTGGAAGACAATAAGTGAGTTAAAGAAAATGAAGTTTAAAGGAATGGATAACAGTATGGAAGGACATAAAGAACCTTTGTAAAATTTCAGGTTGGTGATGAATAATGAATGTCTTAATTGCAAACGATGGAAAAAGGACCAATTTGACCAAAATGAAGAGATTTCTGATAAAGCAGAGTATAGAGAAAGGAGGACCAACATACAAGGGAAAACAGAAGAAAATATACATGGCTTGGAACAGGAAACATGGATCCAAAGATTGTGATGTCACCAAAGACATGAGTGTTGCCAGATGACCATGAAATGTTGGAGGGACCTTGAAGTCAGTTGAGAAATGAACCAACATGGACCACCTAAAAATTGCATCAATGCCAGAGGGCAGCATATTAGCAGTCCATGATACAAGAGCTACACCAATGGGTGAGAGAGTAATTAGATATAAGGCAAAATTGGAGAAATTCAAACCAGGATGAAGTGAATCAAGATAGGGACTGGGGTTGAATGTAGTTTTTTTTGGAATGTATAGGTCTTAAAGAAAACATTAAAAGTGGGGAAATGTTCAGAGTGTTATGGTTAAGGACTTATTAACAGTTGCTGAAATGTGATTTGATGAAAGCAGAGTTAGATGACTTCATGTTTATAGCTAAGCACGACTTAAGGAAAAAATGCCTGCCTCGGTAGTGTAGATGGTAGCATGTCTGCCTCACGTCCAAGAGGTCCCGAGTTCGAATCTCGGTCAGGGTGAGTTACCTGGATAAGGTTTGTTCCGGGGTTTTCTCTTATCCTGAAAGACAAATGTCGGGTAACTCTAAGCTCCATGAACCCCGGACGCATTGAGCATCATTTCACCCATTTCATTCATCATCCGATATGACTAAATGTTGGAGGACGTTAATTACAAAAAGGAAAAATATGAGGAAGAATTTCTGGGGATACAGATAAAGTTAAAGGTGCAGACATAAGCTTTGTGTGTTGCAATTAAGTTATGGGCTTACGCTTGGCAACCCTGCCTGTGTGTGTTGAACAGGTCAGGAATGTAAACAGGGATTCTGTCAGTGTTTTGGATGCATTTAATGTGTTTATATTTATGTATGGCAGTCTTTACAAATCAAGTATGGTTCTTGCTCATGCCAAAGCCAATTGGAACATTTATGAAGCACACACTAAGGTTAAGTTTCCCTATAGAAGAATTCCAAACCCAAGAGTCATAGCAAAGATTCTAATGGAGCACATTTTGAGCATCCACTGTAAATAGACATCATGTTGGTAATAATCGTAGCTTCACGGGTGATCAGCCATGTCAAGCTGGGCTTAAAATGTGAAGCTACCATTAATAATGCTCGGAGTGAAAGTTTTAAGTTTTACATCATGTTCATTTTGTAGTTATTGACGAATAAATGTCCTGTTTACCAAATATGTAGCTTTGATTTAATTTTACATGATACACCTGAAGGAGGTATTTCCGTAATTAATAATTGAATTTGTAAACACAGAGGCAGGTGGCAAACCGGTTTTGAAGCACTGCCCTAGTTTAGACTTTCACCTGTTGCAAGTGTAAACGCATGTCTGGCTGCAAACCAAAACAAAAACACTAAACTCTATTGCCAGACTGTGCGGATAATGTATTCAGTAATGTTCATTTATCTCCTTTATTTTTCAAGAAAGATTAAAATGTTATGGGACTTCGGTAGCTATGGAAAGTGATTGCATGAAGGAGGAGAAGGAGGAGGAGGAGAAGAAGAAGAGGGAGAAGGAGAAGAAGACAAAGAAGAAGAAGAAGAAGAAGAAGAAGAAGAAGAAGAAGAAGAAGAAGAAGAAGAAGAAGAAGAAGAAGAAGAAGAAGAAGAAGAAGAAGAAGAAGAAGAAGAAGAAGAAGAAGAAGAAGAAGAAGAAGAAGAAGAAGAAGAAGAAGAAGAAGAAGAAGAAGAAGAAGAAGAAGAAGAAGAAGAAGAAGAAGAAGAAGAAGAAGAAGAAGAAGAAGAAGAAGAAGAAGAAGAAGAAGAAGAAGAAGAAGAAGAAGAAGAAGAAGAAGAAGAAGAAGAAGAAGAAGAAGAAGAAGAAGAAGAAGAAGAAGAAGAAGAAGAAGAAGAAGAAGAAGAAGAAGAAGAAGAAGAAGAAGAAGAAGAAGAAGAAGAAGAAGAGGGAGAAGAAGAGGGAGAAGAAGAAGAGGGAGAGGGAGAAGAAGAAGAAGAAGAGGGAGAAATAGTTGTAACAAGACCTGTAAGAGGGAAGGCATGAAATTAATGCAAATTTGTCAAGATAATAATTTGATAATGGAAATTTGAGCTAATGCAGGTGAATTAACATTTATGAATGCAAATGGCAATAGTATAATTAGTTATGGATATGTAGTGAAGGCATGGATGAAAAACTTGCAGACCAGGTATATTGATAATACTTCACTTTCCCATGTTAGTGAAAATGAGTTTAGGAAAAAACAGTGCAAAGAGATAGTAGAAATGTTGAAATGTATCACTAGATTTAGGTGGCAACAGGACCTCAAGTGAAATATTTTGGCAAAGATTAATCAAAGTTGATACACAATTGACAGTATATGTAATAGAGTTCTTGTTGAGGGGAGATGTAGAGGGGGCAGTAAATGGTTTGCTACTAATGATGAAAAGAGCTGGTGTGATAATGGAAATAAAATATTACTAATATAGTTAGTTTAAATTGCTTAGATGAAAAGTGTAGCGAGATCAGGGGAGAAGTATTTAGCGATTTAGATAAATGGAAGGGATCAGGAAAGAACAATGATAAGCAATATTTGCTTTTAAAGAAATGGGGATACAATTGTTCATTAGAAAAGAAAAAGAAACAATAACATGAGTGATAAAATTAAGAAGGCAACAAGGGATAAGTATGTTAAAAAAATTCGATCAGGAAATTAGGATATAACCATTAAATAGAAACAAAAATTGAAGATGGGCAACAGGATAAGTGATAAGATTAAGAGATAGTAAGAGAGAAGTATATTAAAGAAATTTGGTTGATTATAAAAAGGAAATGATTCTACAAAAAATGAACACAGAAAGTATTTTACAAGTTTGGTCAGAGAGGGAAATATCAAGAGCAGTATCATACTTCTAAATATAGTAATAACGATTAAGTATATAAATAGAGAAAATACAAGTAATGAGATTGAATTTCAAATTTAGATGCTGCAAAAGAACAAGTCAGTTCATATTGATGGAATTCAGCCATAACTCTGAAAAATAATTAAGACTAGTGTTGAGTGGAGGATACTGATAACTTTATTCATTAAGATTAAATGATTAAGGTTAAAAAGAGTAAGACAATATCTGAAAATTGGATAATAAGCATCATGGTTGTGCCAACATATAAGGGAAAAGGACAGTTTAGTAAACCAAGAAATTACGGAGGAATTAGTTTGTCAATTTTAGGGAAAATTTATACTGGTATAATGGCAAGTATAAATAAGAGCATCTTTCCAATATAAACCTGATCACAATCTAAACAGGTTTATATTGGAAAAATGAAACGTAATTTGGAAACCAAAACGAAAGAACATTTTCGTAACATTAAATATAAACAAACTGATCAATCAGCCATAGCAGATCATTTTTGATCATTTAACCATGAAATAAATCCTGAAGTTAAATTACTAAAACAATTAAATGGTCCGATAGATTTAATGGTTTGGGAAAAGGATATTTATTTTAAAAAATAAACATTGTGTAATGAATTTTGAAATACCAGCAGTTGATTCTGTTTTTAAGTTTGTTTAATTTTCAGATTTCGGTAATACTAAAAAAAAAACCATAGTAATCTGTGATAGTATCCTTGATGACAAAGTGTGTTGACTGAGTATGAGAACGAATGTTCGTGAAATCGATCTCATCAATTAATAAGAAAAATGTACATCATTTTCTTAACATAAGTGAAGTTTTTGTTGCAAATTGTTGTATTTGTGTAATATTTATTGCTTCATTGTAGCTAGCTTCATTTCTACGTAATGTATAAGATACCAAATGAAATTGGGATAGGAGAGCTGTGGAAAATGCAAGCACAAAATAGAGTAAGATTTTGGAAAGAATTTAGGCAGAGCTGGATATATAGAGATAAAAGATTTGGGTTAATTTTACAGTTAAAGAGTTCTCTAAAATTGCATAGAATAATTCAAAAAGATTGGTTGAAGAGAGAGATATGTAGTAAAACACATACACATACCTTAAAACATATATGGGATTGCGAGTTATCTTGAAGAGTATCTCAAAATTAATTTGAGAACACCTTGTGGTTTACTCCACTATGTTGTCCGGGCTTGTAGGCCGTGGTCCATTTGTATTTCTTTCCGACGTTTCGCTGAAAACTGCTTTCGGCATCTTCAGGGTTCTAAGACAAGAGACCTGGAGTTGTGTTGGACTCTGGGTCTCTTGACTTAGAACCCTGAAGATGCCAAATGCAGTTTTCGGCGAAACATCAGAAAGAAATACAAATGGACCACGGCCTACAAGCCCAGACAACATAGTTAGTGGAGTTAATGATGCCGGCCGTGAAAGCCTCAGTATTTATGTGACCTTGTGGTTTACTAGAAAAAATGTGAGTCAGTTGGGTAATTATGTTGTGCTGGCATGTTGTCATGGTAGATGAGTTGGTCATAGCAACAATATATAGTAAGCCAAAGATCTGAGATTCAAATCCCAGTTGTGACATTGAATTTTTTAGTCCAATTCTAGCTTTCCAATATCTTATGTTGTTTCTAACAGAAAAGTTTATCAAATTTTCCATGTTGAACCAAGGAATATCAATGATGGCACTTAAAAATGAAACAAAACATTTTTTTAACATTTAAACTCCCTTGTTGTGAACAAAATTATTATGAGAATAAGAAGATAGATATTAGCATATGTAAGTTATGCACATGGATCATACTAAAAATATTAAAAAGGCATCTGGCTGGGCTAGAGTGCAACAAGTTCTACAATACAAAAAACAAACTTAGTTAAAGAAATGTGTTGATTAAAAGAAAAGGTATATAGTCTTACCTCACAAACTTCGTTCACTGCATCAGTATCAATGATAGAAGAGTCTTGCTCTACAGGAGAAGGGAACAAGTAGGCGGGAAGTTCTTTCTGGAACCATTCATGCTTCCTGATATTGAAAAAAAAAATAAAAAAAATAAAAAAAATAAAAGATAAACAAACAAATGAATAAATAAAAATGTTAAGCTACATATACAGGTTGTTTCGAAACGACAACAAACGAATATAGCCGTTTCGTAGTTTATAATTTAATTAGTCTGAATTTCGGTGTCACAGCTTGAAATTCTCTTAGGTATAATTTTATGCAGAATTAAATATTAAATTATTTTGTGATTAGGCAGCATAGGAATCACTGGTGTGCGGACCTCAAAAGTTGTTATTGGGATGCACCAGTCATGAAAGCAAAAGCATTGCTCCTTGCTCTTTATCAGTGACTCTAGCCTCGCTTTCAGGTAATGGGGCAAAGGGAAGTCCTTTGTGAAAAAGGCGATAATGACTCAGAATGACAGTACCAAGATTGCTCAGTTTGCTATGATCTTAATTGCACAGCTGCTTTCAAACAGTTACCGTAAAATCAACAGCTTCCTTTTAAGTTACAAATACTTTATTTAGCATTATTAAACACAGTGAAATAAAATGCTTGTCTCATTGCATAAGGCATTTAATTTTGCTTAACTTTATCTACAATTCTTTGATATTGTTCTCTGTTATTTTTATCATTTAATACTTCCATCCTCAATCTCATGAACATTAACTTCCCTCTAAAAGATTTAAGTTGCATATGTCCACCAGCTTATTTGCCATACAACTGTTATAACAGAATATTGGAATGCGTCAAACACCCATAAACAAATAACTAAAGAATAGCTTCTTTACTGTGGTTTCATAAGCCAAAGAAATTCTTAATAGTGGCAACCTACTGTGGAGTATGTCTGTATGCTTACAAACAGCTCCAGCACGTGACACGGTGTGTCAGCTACCTGCGAACTTCGATAGTGTGAGGCATGCAGCATTGTTCCTGTCACTGCCTAATCCACACTCTTCTGGAGCATTCTTTTATGTGACTCTTTTGGCAGTAAAAACTATCTATATGTGTCACATAGAAGCTGAGGAACTACTTCTACATATTCATTCAGTGTCGTTTCGAAACACCCTGTATACATTAGATCCAAAAACAAATGAGATATCTAAATGTGAAATGTTGCCTGCCTATTTTTTAACATAGTTATACTTCTTATCGATATATGTTATGTGTACAATGAAGGACTCCAAGGGGTTAAAAGGGAGAAATACCTTCAGATATTGTATACAAATCTGAAGTATTTGCTTACTTTATGATACACGTTAAAAGTATGTTATAATTTCTTACAGCAAATGAACACAGTTATAACCACTTAGAGGGAAATACCCCTTTAGATAATACACTGTGATCAAAAGTATCTGGACACCTCCAAAAACATATGTTTTTCATATTAGGTGCATTGCGCTGCCACCTACTGCCAGGTACTCATTATCCGTAAACTCAGTAGTCATTAGACATTGTGAGAAAGTAGAATGGGATGCTCTGCAGAACTCACGGACTTCGAATATGGTCGGGTGATTGAGTGTCACTTGTTTCAGAAGTCTATTCGCAAGATATCCACACTCCTAAACATTCCTAGGTCCACTGCTTCTGATGTGAAGTGGAAACATGAAGGGACACGTGCAGCACAAAAGCGTACAGGCCAGCCTCATCTGTTAACTCACAGAGACCGCAGACAGAGAGAGTCATGAAGTGTAATAGGCAGACATCTATCCAGACCATTACACAGGAATTCCAAACTGCATCAGGATCCACTCCAAGTACTGTGACAGTTATGCGCGAGTGAGACAACTTGGATTCCATGGGCAACTCATAAGCCACACATCACGCAGGTAAATGCCAAACGATGCCTTGCTTGGTGTAAGGAGCGTCAGCATTGGACGATTGAACAGTGGCAAAGCATGTGGAGTGATGAATTCCGTGATTCCCACTTCCTTTCAGTAACTGTTAGGTTGCAACTCATTTGGTATATTGAGGATCTGTTAATTGGTGGGATTTCATGTTTTGTTTTTGAATTTATCAATTTTAAAACTGAGTATCCATTTGTAGGTGCCAAGTTGATATTTTGTTTCTTAAAGATCTTTTCAAATTAATTAAATATTTTTGGGTGGTATGTGAATGCACTGAATATGCTCCCGCTTTCTTTTTCTTTAGAGAATATGGTTGCTTCCTTAATAATTTTGTTTAGTTTAGCTTTTTTCTAAGGCTAAAACAAATTCAAAAACAAAAGATGAAATCCCACCAATTAACAGATCTGGAATATACCAAACAAGTTTAAGAATTGTGAAAAATGCCACACAGGTCAAACTAAAATATACCCAAAAACCAGAGTCAAAGAGCACTTTAGAAATATCAAATTGAAACAAGAAGATAAATCAGCAGTAGCATTTCAATTTTGGAAAAAAAAAAAAAAAACATTACATTGATCCAAATCCAAAATTACTAAAAGGAGTGGTAAACCAAAATAAACTGACAACATGGGAGAACATCTACATATGGAAAAACAAGGCCCAAGTAATGAACTTTGAAATTCCACCAGTAGATAATTTGATAAAGATAAGAGAGCAGGCAACAACAAACAATAGTTGGATAGAGGTTGAAAATGGATGCAAGGGCTTCCAAAACTAGTCCCTCATAATATAAAAATGTAAGTGACGAGGTATCAAAAAACTGACTACAAATAGTTTTTTCAATTAAATCTTATTTTACTTGAATATATGTAGTTAATGCTCAGGGGTTTAGCAACAAAGTCATTCTGCTTCTTGCATCCCAATATTTTGAGATCAAGTCTGAATAGTTTTTAAGTTTTTGAGTTTGATTTATGAGTCACTATGTACACTCAAACTTCACTTACTTGTTGTATAATTGAAATGTTTTCAAGATCATTCGATCTCATCCTCAGCTGTTTGGTGACTAACTGAACATTCTTCTTCCTCCACTACTACGGTGCTCCGATCCCTCTGCCATCTGGTGTTAGAGGCACTAAGTTTTAATACTTCATTTAATGCCAGGATTTCAAAATTTATAACTTTATCACGGTTTCTGGTTATGAATATTTTCTCCCAAATATCCAATTCTATGTGTGTACTTAAAGATTTTAACAGTTTTATGTTATGGCCAATGTTGTGGTTTTCTGTCCAAAAATGGTGTGACACTGCAGATTTTTCTGTTTGTTTCAACTTTATGTTCCTCTGGTGTTCTTTTTGCCTGGTTAACAAGTTTCTCTTAGTTTTTCCTATGTAGCTTTTATCACAGGTTTCACAGTTTATCTGATAAATTCCCAATTTCAAAGTGTTGGGGATTGAATTTTTTAGTGGTTTATTTAGCAGGTTCTTTAGACTGAATTTGTCATGGGGTGCTAGTTTTAAGTTTAGTCTTTTGAAGATTCGTTCAAATTTTCTAAAAGCCCATGGATGGTAGCTGAATTTTCTATATTGCCAGTTTGTGTTTTTAAGCAGTGTGAGAGTGGTATTATTTGATAATATCTTGAGTTTTTCCTTTCTTTTCATCATGTTCTTTATGATGGCTGGGTTGAATTAATTTAATACTGCTATCTCTTTTATGTGTTGTTGTTCTTTCAAAAACTCCACCTTACTCAGTGGGATGTTGTATAGCCAGTGAATTAGACTTCTAAAGGCAGCTAGTTGATGTGAAACTGGGCTGTATTCATTTTTTATGTAATTATCTATGTGTTTGGGCTTCCTGTATATTCCAAAATCTACACCATGATGATTTCTAGTTATCTTGAGGTCCAAAAAGGGTAGGATGTTGTCTCTTTTTATTTCCATTGTAAACTGGATATGATTATCTTGCAGGTTCAGTAATTTTAGTGAATCTTCTTTAAGTTTTTCCAGAATGATATCAAAAACATCAACATATCTCTGCCAAAATTTATAAATCTGTGGGAAGGCCTTTATTATGTGTGTTTCAAAATAGCACATGTATAGGTCTACTAAGATAGGCGAAAGTGGGCTCCCCATAGCTAATCCTTTTGATTGTCTGTAGAATTTTTGGTTAAACATGAAGTAATTATTCCTTGTGCATAAATCTGTAAGATTGATAATGTCATCTATTTCTGTGGGGTCCGTAGTAGTCTGAGTTAGCCATTTTTTGAGGAGTGTAGGTATTTTTTCTACTGGAATAATAGCAAAAAGTGCCTTAACGTCAAAAGAAACTAGTATGTGATTTTCTGGGATGATGTACTTCTGTAGGTGATTAATCAATTCTAAAAAGTTCTTTATTCCCAAACTTTGAAATTTGTCATAAGATTTTAATTTTCATACTATATATATATATATATATATATATATATATATATATATATATGTCTTTTACTCACAATTTCATTTCCACACACTATAAACATAAAATTTTTAAAATTTTCCCCCTTTTTTTTTTTAAATCCTCAACACAACAAAATCTATAAACAATATTTTTTTGGGGGACAAACACAAACAATGGCTTCAAGTTGTATGCTGAGAAGACAAACAAATGGCATGCAACTGAATAGAATTAAGTTCAAAATTATAAATTAGTATTGTGACTTTGTTGGTTCGTGAAATTAAAAGTCCAGGTTACAAACACTAAAAATTGCTCTTTATTCCGAAGAAACACACTTTGGTCAACCCTTACAGCAGCAAAATTACGTCACACACAACATACAACTAGGCCACACCGTGGCTCACTGGTTAGACCGCTTGGCTCTCACCAAGGCGGCCCGGGTTCGATCCCAGGCGACTGCAAAGTGAGATTTGTGGTGGACAACACGGCGCTGGGGCGGGTTTTCTCCGGGATCTCCGGTTTCCCCCGCCATCTCATTCCACCGGTGCTCCATCTTCATCTCATGTATCATCAGTGTCATCGCCTGCGGTGCCATATCTCCGGTTTCCCCCGCCATCTCATTCCACCGGTGCTCCATCTTCATCTCATGTATCATCAGTGTCATCGCCTGCGGTGCCATATGTAGTAAAAGCGGGCGTTAAACACTACACATTTTTACACCATACAACTTGCAAGGTCATCGACCACAAACAAAGTTCACAAAGCTGTTTGTGCACACGAGTCCAATTAACAACTGTTCGAGTGGCAGGTGGCAGCTTGCTTTTATAGCTTACTCACTATTCTGGAAATTCATGGAATATTCTCAAACAATCAGGATGGCATTAGGAGAGAGACAAACTCTCCAGAAATCTGTCTCTCTCCCCCACCGTTTCGGCAAGCTTTTATCTCTGCACTGCACTGTCCGTCTCTTTGAATGCCTCGGCCACGCTGCCTTATCACAACAATGCATTCACGACAGTATTCTGACAAACAGTAGACTAATAACTATTAAAATGCAATTAAATAAAAGGAAAGGATAAGTAATAATTTTAGTGCCTGTTTTCTTTGCTTCATTTTTTGTGCCAGCATGCTTAACTCTGGTAAAGCACATAAGATTTCACAAAAATATGAGCACACATGAGAAGCTGAGGACGTATTTTAATGCAGTACACCTGTCCTGACTATAGAAATATGTGCTGAAATAAGCTCTAAATTATGCTTAAGTACAGTAGAGCAACAAAAGTGGTTAATTTAAGACAAACATAAAGGGTCACTTAGAGTTACAACATCCCATCCACTCACTTTATATCCTCTATGGTAGCTCTCTTCATTGGATCAATCTGTAGCATATGGCATAATAAGCTGACAACAGACTTGTTCAGGTAATCAGGAATAGGAAATATTCCAGCTGAAAGAAAAATCAATGAAAATAATCAGTATCTCTAAACATTCTATATCCCCTTAGCTACCCTTGACTCACAGTCTCAATTTTTTTTTTCTTACACAAAGATGCTTAACTTCATTAACCAAGAATTTAAGGGCACTTTAATGAAGTAATTGGTCTCTAGGATGCAGTGTTTATTCAATTCCCTAAATTGAGTAAGTGTGTGGGTTTTAAGGGCCCATCTACAACTTGGCCATTTGGGTCCTCCCTAAATCAATTAGGATACTAACATCCTTAATAAGTGAAAAGCTTCCTGGCTCAAAAATATATATTACAGTGTACCAATAAAACCAAATTTATTTCTAGTCCCTTTTTGGAGCAGCTTTAAATTGTAATCATGCACTGTAAAAAATGAAATAAAATCAATTTTTGAGCTTTAACATTTTATGATTAGTGAGAGGAAAAATTTGCTGGCAAATATTGTTTACAAACACTGAACAAACACAAAAATATGTATTTTTCAAGCATAGAAACCACATCTTCAACAATACTCACATTTTATTTTTCTGAATAATGTTGGTACATGTTCATCATCAAATGGCAATGTACCACAAAGTAGAGCATATAAAATGACACCACATGACCAGATATCTACTTCTGGCCCTGCATATAGTTTTCCAGATATCACTTCTGGAGCAGCGTAGTTTGGAGACCCACAACTTGTCCGCAAAAACTCCCCATCCATCATCATGTTTGAGAGACCTGAAACATTTTATCAAGCTAATATGAATGAAAAATATTGACAAGATATTGTCTTTTGTGATTTAGTTTCAATGATTCTTTTCTTTTTTTGAGGACATTACTACAAACAATGTAATACACCTATCTACAAAATCAGCTTTGGCCAGTTAACTTTGTGGATTTTTAGTACACAGAAAATAAATTATCAACAATTCATACTAAGGAAGAAACCATTAAATATTTCCCTTGAACTAGAAGGAAAAACTCTTGCAGAAACTGTGAAGCCAAACATTAGGTACTGTTTTTTATACAAATTAACATGAAAAAAAAAAAAAAACCATTGATAATATATGCAAAAAATTGAGAAAAAAATGACCACTATTAAAGAGATTGGCAGCCAAGAAATGGGGAAGTACTACACAAACATTAAATAGTTTTTACAAGATGTATATTAACCAACACTTAAATATTGTGAAGAGAGATTAATAACTGCAAATACAGAAAAACATAATATTGTGACTGTGGGATCGTCCAACTGGAGAATTTAAAATCTTTCTTTACTTCCGTAGAAATACGCTTCGTACACCTCTGACAACTCACACACGTATGCAATCTTCCAGTCTGTCTGCACACTGCTCCTAGCACTGCACTCCTCACGGCTTCCTGCCAAAAACTGACTCTCTGCATGCATACACTCCTATTTATATGCGAGTCAGCGGCTCTAGAGATTTCTCGACAATGGAGAAGAAGTCATACGAGAGGCTTCGTGGTCTTTCGAGGCTGCAGGAGGAGGGGAACGATAGGTCCAGCCACCTCCGTGGCTTCCCCTCTCCTCACCCTGTCTCTCCTCCGCAGGCGCTAGCTCATTGGCATAGGCGTGGCTTTAACGCTATGTCTCTTTCCTGCCAGCCGGTTTTATCGTGCCTTCGACGATCGGGTGACAATATTCTGAAAAATCAAATTCTTCGTGTAATAACCGAAGCCATCCAAATTACCCCAATTCTTGCTCTACAACTTTTAACAAGTAATCCAAGACTTGATCTTGACATTTAAAAAGCAGCCATCGTACACTATGGAAAATTATTCAGACTACCTTATAATGACTGGGAAAAAAGAAAATCACAAGTAAACTTAAAAATTCAACAAAGTTTTCTTACTAAAGTAAAATACATCAAATAAAAATTAAAACTTCCTTACTTAAAAGAAAACTTACAAACAAGTATCAACCCTTAGAAGCCCACCTCGGTAGCGTAGATGGTAGGGTGTCTGCCTCACATTCAAGAGGTCCCAAGTTTGAATGTCGGTCAGGGTGAGTTACCTGGATGAGGTTTTTTCCGGGGCTTTCCCTTATCCTTACAGATGAATGTCGGGTAGCTCTAAGCTCCATGGACCCTGGACACATTTGAGCATCATTTCACCCATTTCATTCACCGTCCAATATGACTTAATGTTGGAGGACGTACAAAAAAAAAAATTGATATTGAATACTATCTACACTTAGCTGTAGAAGTTACAAAATCTGAAACCTCTTCAAGTGTTCTGAAACAAATATACTAGAAATAATAAATTTAAGATATCCTGCCAATGAATGGCTACATGTTTACACTGATGATTCCAGCCTAGCAAATAATGGTGGTACTGGCACTAGTGCAATATGCCCACTTTTCTCTTTCTACAAAAGATTAGTTTAAATGCTACAAATTTTGATGGAGAAATTTCAGTAATCCTTCAGAGCTTAAAAATCTTCTATAAAATATAAATAAATTTGAAAAAGCTGTATTATTATCTGACTCTAAAGCAGCTATAATATCCATAACATCTATAGAACACCTAAAAACCTAAATATTGCAGAATGTTGTAAAATCATAAAACAATTTAAATAAGAGTAATGCTTCAATGGATACCAGCACATTGTGGAATACATTGTAATGAAACAGCTGACTTTCTAACCCAAAAAAAGGCAGTAAAATGATTTCAATTTCATTTGAGCCACTAGTTATCACTCTATCAACAGAATAATTATATCACATATAGTAAAAAAATATATATATTACAAACAAAGGAAAACTATGGGAACATTTATGTAACAGCATGACTAGAATCAATACACTACCAAGAAAATTTTCTGTAGCAACTTTTACACTTCTAACAGGCCATGACTGTCTCAATAAAATTTTATTCAGGATTTAGTAAGATTTCCTGTGTGTCCTTTCTGTACACTTAAAGAAGATATGGATGGAAACCGCTGCCCAATCTTTAGTCAATATACCAATATAACATCCAATTACTGAAGTGCAAAAGAGTGAATGGCTTTATTTTCAACTGCTTAACATTAAATACCAACCAAACACTTTATGGATTTTTCTTTTAGAGGTGCTCATCTCACTAGTGGAAGAAAATCATCTTTTAAATGTTATATTATTGCTAGCATATCTATCTTACAATATATAAGTTCTGTTAACATCGTTAAATGTGGGCTCAAAATGGTTTATTTGGAATATAATTCTAGGTACTCAGTAAGTTTTTCACTTTGTTGTGCTACTGAATTCAGCATGAATACACTGATACACTGAATTCTAACATGTATCTCTTCATACAAGTGAAATTCAAAGCTTAGGTGTGTGTGCGTGTGCGTGTGTGTGTGTGTGTGTGTGTGTGTGTGTGTGTGTGTGTGTGTAATTTACATCCTCCAATGTTAAGTCATATCGGATGATGAATGAAATGGGTGAATTCATAGCTCTACTCAAAATGACATTTCCCCTTCATCATATAACACTTTTCTGTTCCAACAAATAATACGTTTCTGAAGCACTGTTGTGCTTATGTTGACAGTAGTTTTAGTTTCTTTTAACAAGAATCATTACTTAGGCAGTTAACATGTGAAACAAATAAAGGTACAGATGAGCTTGGGACTTAAGAAGCTGAAGCAATCTAACAATTATCTAAAGGAAATGCTAGAATAAAGCTCTGTCAGAAGATTGATCCAACTAGGGTTTGGAACCTTCCAACTGAGAATGGAGATGTGATCCAACCAACCATGTGCAATATGTTCATGGGCCTAGCCATGATATTTTAAAACAATCACTCTTCAGGTATTTCTGATATGCAGGATATTAATTAGGTATTATCAACCAGTTCTTGCAATTCAAATATAAATCATGAGAGTCAGACTATCCAGAACCCTTTATTTGTTGAAAAACTTAATATGTGTTGTGCCTGAAAACCATATCTAAGGCACATATTTTGCTTTCTTTCACCCCTCCACTCTATACTCTTAATATGGTTTGATTTTATTGGGTAATAGTAGTTCCATTAGATATTTTATCTAAAGCACCATTTAAAGCACATTGCAGACCTTTATTTGTTAAACTGAAGATTCTTACTGTAGTAAATTTGTATATTTTTAAGTGTTTACTTTACGTTAATAAGCATGAGGTTAGTTATGATATTAGAAATAAGATTCAAAGTCATAATACAAGAGGCAAGTCACATTTACGTGTCTTATAATAGATGGATAACCAACTCTATGGAAGGAGCTATATAATGTAGCTATGGGCCTCAGTTATCGTATAGAAGGCACTGACTTGACCTGTTGAAGAGATAATCTGAGGGATAGCACTCACATCCAGGATTTATACCAAAAGCTTTAACTAGAGACAAGGTCAAGTTCTTTATATATAAAGGAAGAGCAAGACTAGAAACATTGTCTGGGTGGCTCATTTGGTTAGGAATTGGCTTACTGATACCAAAGTTGCAGGTTGAAACTCGACCCGATCCAGAAGGAGGATTTTTAGGTGTGCTTAAAAGAGACAGCCTCATGTCAGTAGACTTACTGGCATATAAAAGAGTGCCCGCCTCAGTAGCGTAGATGTAGCGTGTCTGCCTCATGTTCAAAAGGTCCCGAGTTCGAATCTCGGTCAGGGTGAGTTATCTGGATAAGGTTTTTCCGGGGGTTTCCCTTATCCTTCAAGACGAATGTCAGGTAACTCTAAGCTCCATGAACCCTGGACTCATTTGAGCACCATTTCACCCACTTCATTCACAGTTTGATATGACTTAATGTTGGGGGATGTAAAATTACAATATATGTATAAAAGAACTACAGGATGAAATTCCAGCACACCAGCAGCACTGCAGCACTGATATGATCCTAGTAATTGACAGTATTGTTATAATTTTTTAAATATAAGAATAAAGAGACTAGAAAAAACTCATAACTAATGCAATCTCAAACTTTTGGGGTATACCAGAACTACACTAAATCAGAAATCCAGTCTTTGAGATGGACAGCAATTATATGCATCCTAAACTAACCATTTAATATTTTACTTGAATAGAATTAGGATAAGAAATATTTCCAAAAGAGGATTGATCTGGTATACAAATATTTCAAAGACACCAGTGTATCAGAAGCTGAAATTAATGGGAAACTCCAAGATGTGACATTTCTGTTCCTTTAAATAGTAATACCATACTATTTCAGACTGAAGTTTATGTAATTGAAACATGTGCCAGAGAAAATCTCTGTAAAAGCTATAAAAATAGCAACAGATGGACAGCAAATCTGCTCTTAAAGTAATTGCAAGCAGCCAGATAACATCCAACTAAGTCTGAAGCTGCCTACAAAAGTCTGGAAACATAAGATAACACTTGTACTTACAGTACAACACTTTTCAGTCTGACTATCTACACAAATCTTAGCATACATATGGCTACTGTGGAAGAATGATTAATTTCCATCAACTTTTATGGTGTTTTCTGCCAGATCCAAACCTGAATTCAGCACATAAGCTGTACAAAGACTAAAAAAAGTTTTCTAGCAGTTTAGTACCAATAAGACAGTCACTTTACGTACAATTTGTTTCAAAGTCCAGAAAAATCACATGAACCAATGAGGTTCCAGTTTTACACTATCTTCTGGCACTTTGAATCAGATATCTGCACTTCTGACACTATCAGTTCATCCCGAAGCTAAAAATGAACACCTCTGAAACATCAGTTTCAAACCAACTGTATACCTGCTTTGAAGTTCAAGAAAATCTTCAATATGATAGGTTTTCTGTAAAGCCTTGTGTAACCAGTTTCAAAGATAATTTCTGAAATTACTTTAGACAACAAATTATGCCAAAAATGAGCACACATGGCAGTGAACATCAGCATGGAATAGCGAGTCCATACAGAGAGAAGGATTTGTTTCTAAGCTTTTTTTTTCCATATACGCACTCTTAATGCAGCAAGCATCCCTGGATAACACATACAATATGTTATGTGTGCAATCACATTCCTAACCATTTATCTTAAGACACTCACAGGAGCAAAGTTTCCTTGGAAAGCATAGCAAATATTTATTCCAACTGACATTAATAGAAAATTATAAAATTACAACACTATTCCAAAGAAATAAGATTTCATAAAAAGTAAAAATAAATACGTAAAATATGAAGCTATTAACATTGAAGCAAACGAATATGTACGAATATAATAATTTGTAACTTAAAAAACTAGTCAATTTGTAAGAAATATGGTCATCATTTCTTAAAAGATGAGTGAAGTTTTTTAAGTTACAAATTATTATATTTGTATATAAGTAAAAATAAAGCTTTATGGAATCCTTACCAAAGTCTGCAATTTTCACATGCAAATTGTGGTCCAAGAGCAGATTTTCTGGCTTTAGATCACGGTGAACTATCATATGACGATGACAGTAGTCTACTCCTGATATAATCTGCTGGAAAAACCTTCTTGCCTCATGCTCTTTCAGCTGTAAAAAGAGAATAATAGATATTTATATGTAAGCACTTAAGTAAAATACATTAGGAGCTTCTTGTTCCCAGTCTTTCTATGGTTAAATACATTACAAAAGTCTAATGCCATACTTTGTCATATGTCAATTTTTTGTCAATTCTTTGTTAATTTTCTTAAAAAATACTGTTTGATAGTTTTCTTACACATTATTCCAGTGATATGACACCACTGCTTTCACTATTATTCTAGAAGGGTTAACAAATCTTGCTCTGACCTGTCATTATGTATAATTTAAGTCATCTGAAGTGGCCGGTGCTATAGTGAAACAATTAACAAAGAACTTAAGCAAAATTACCCAAATTTCTGAATACAAGATAATTCAACACATTTATGGTATGACAAGATGTTATAATGCAAAACCCAAATGCTAAGAATTTCTACAGTGAAATGTACTAAATTTGAATCTGAATCTGTTGATAAGGCTAATTATGAAACTTGACATATGGGTAATCTGGTACCAAAATGTAATTAACATGATTGATAATACCTCAACAGTCTTGACTGAAAAGAAATAAATTTAGTAGAAACACCACCTCGTAGTAGCAATTATGATATTTACAGGCACATACGAGTTCCCACAGTTTATGAAGGTTTTTTAGAAGTTTAGTTTCTCTTTCAACTGGTCTGTGGATCAAAAATGCTCTGTACTTCCAATTTATCAATTTGTTTATATTTCAATTCTCTCGTGTGTTCTTTGAACTTCTTTCCCCATGTTCCTTTTTGTCTTCCCTAACTATATTTTTCTGTGCTATGGATGCCAAAATTTTTATCTCCAAAAAGGGGAGCATTTCATCCATTTCTCTTTTTATTGTACTTTTTAATGATGTGTCTTAAATTCAACACAGCTGTTACATCTTAAACAAACTTTGTGTCTACTAAGGCAAAAATGTTATCTACATACGTGTACCAGAGTTTAAATATAAAGGGAAGACTTCTGCTAACATGCATTTCCAAGAAACTTGTATGTTTGCCAGAAAAGGAAAAGGAAAAAGAAAAAGTGTATTTCTCACTGCTAAATCATTTACTAGTAAGCACAGTTTGTTCCTCAATGTGGCGTAATTATGATTGAAGCACAGCTTGGTCAGTAGTTAGTATTCCTCTACTGCTTCCTTAACAGTTCTGGAGTATAGCCATTTTTTAAAATATCTTGTGCCAGTATATCCAGACAAGAAACACAATCTGCAAGTCACAGGAAGAAGCATAACTGTGAATCTGGGCTGATGATGGAGGCAGCAGTCTCTAAAATATGTTCCAGTACATTTTGGTGTACCAAGTGAAGCTGTAGTAAATTAAAATTTCAATTTATGCATGTAAATGTAAGAACACTCCACTGTTTTTTTCCAAAGGAGAACTCATAATTGTGACTCTGTTCATAATGTAAGGGTAGGACAATGCCCTGTTTTAAGAACACCTAAAAGAGAACAATAAGAACAGAATAGTGCTTTACAGAGCAGTGATTAACCTTCTGGCAGATTAACATCCAAATTCTAGGGTCATCCCACAATGCACTTATCAAATACATTGTATATTGATATAACTGAAATAAGTAACTGTATAAAAGTAGGGTATGATACAGTTTCATCTGGCACACATACATTTACAACACAAAACACTGATTTTAAAACTTATAAGCTACTCTGTTGTGTTATACCCACCTTTCCATGCTTCACTATATAATCAAACAGCTCTCCGCCAGATACATACTCCATAATCATGAAGATATCTGTTGGTGTACTTATAACTTGATACCTAAAAGAATACAAATAAGAATTTATTAAATTTAAAGGGAGTTGATTAATGACACTTTTAAATGTTTCCGGAACATGTTTCAGAGACTTTGCCTCCATCCTCAACCGGCCATCGACTGGTTTTCATTGATGTAGTTGACGATATTTTGTCATAGGTCTCCTATGGTGGTGGTTCAAGGAACTTGCTGAACAAATCTTTGTGTCATTAATCGACTCCCTTTAAATGTAATTTATTATAACAACACTGTTTTCAACACTTCCAAGAAAGGAATTGTAAGAATTTATTAACCTATAAACAACAAACTTTTACCAATTCAGAAAGTAGAAAAATATATAAACTTGTTAAATGCTACTCGTTGAAACAACTGATATTTAGAGCCTATTGGCTACATATATCTGTTCAAGCATGGTTATTTCATATGAAAAAATTCTGGAAGATACCTACATGCAAGGAATTCATCTGTACATAGCAATATTTATAAACAGAGTGTTTACAACATAAATAAATTTCAACAGCATACCCAATCTTAAGGGAAAAGTGGTCATGCAACAACCCTTAACAGTGTATCAAGGACTTAGGAAAGGATTTCCAAGTTGAACATATTCCTAATGAACTGAAAATATTAGTTGTAAAGAAAGGACTGTGCCAAAGATTGTTGCAATAAGCAAAGTTGACTTTGGAGAAATAACTTTGAATATTTTAGGCAGTATTTCTGAACAAATACTAGAATAATCATACCCAAAATCAGGTTAGGTCACTATTTGCTAATGGTTCTTTTGATGACTACGGAAACCTAAGAAACTTCCTAACTAAAGCTGAAAGTAGCAAGCTTATGGGCTATTTAAGATTCTAATATGTGGTAAATGATTCCCACATAAAATACACACTTTCTAAACGTATATTAGTTTTTATTCCAGAGAAAAGCAAGAACAGAAAGCAACAAGGCTACTAAGGTAACAGAGAGAACTTGGAAGATGAAGCAATACCAAGAACATATTTTTTGTGACTATAGAAGCTATACACAGAATGATATAGCTGGCAGCCCGCCTCGGTAGTGTAGATGGTAGTGTGTCTGCCTCACATTCAAGAGGTGCCGAGTTCGAATCTCGGTCAGTGTAAGTTACCTGAATAAGGTTTTTCTGGGGTTTTCCCTTATCCTTAAAGACGAATGTCAGGTAGCTCTGAGCTCCATGGACCCCAGACTCCTTGAGCATCATTTCACCAATTTCATTCATTGTCCGATATGACTTAACGTTGTAGGATGTAAATTACAAAAGAAAAACATGTGGCAATTGAAGCACTACATCACTCCTCTTAGGAGAGAGGTGTTTAGGGTCTATAATAGTCTAGAAAAAGGGCATGGTACATCAAACGAGTGGTTGCAAATGTTGTTGGCACCAACATTACAATGGTGAATACACCTCCCTAACACAATAAAACAAATTCATCCTAAGAATTATGATAAAACTTAAATTGATAAAATGATGCCAAGAGGAAATCAAATGTGTACGGAAGTGATTGTGTAGACTGCTATCATTCATATACTGGGAAGACCAAAATGATTTTACGAATTTGCCAAATGGAACATTTTAAGAACATTTTCAAACACAAACTGATACATAGTGTCACCATTTTTGGGGAAGATAATGAATTCTGCAAGAAAATACATTGTAAAAAAAGTCAACACCCATCCACCTCAGCACATAGAGAAAAGTTTTTCATAAACAAATTTGAAGGCTGCTCTATGAATTTCAATATCCCATAGGATAATATAATCTTCAAATTTATCAGCTTCTGACAGGGTTGCCTCAGATTCTTTCTGAATGATTGACGAATGTCATGAAGTGACTTGGATTTAGAAAATACTCCATATCACAAGAAGTAACTTTACATAATTTTTGCATGGAATGCCATTCACTAGTAACACTTTTTAATATTCCCACCCAACATATTTTAAATTTTACACATTATTTTAAATCCATCATTATTATCCTCAATGGTCTAGGGTTAACTTACTAACCTCTGGTTCTCAAGGTCATAGGTTCAAACACAGCAGGTAATGGCCTTTTTCGGGCATAAAAATCCTTAGCATAGTTGCCTTTGGAATGGAAGTAAAGCCTGTGGTCCTGTGTCAGATTTTTGGCATATAAAAGAACCTGAAGACTGATCACGAGGCTTCTAAGCAAAATTAAGTGGTCTTTCATGCCCAATATAGTATGGGACACTGAAAACCACAGCAGCTAAACAGCATAAATTTAAAAAAAAAAAAAAAATAAACTTATTCCAATGTGTAAGTATTTACCTAGAACGTGTTTCGTTAGGATCTTCCTATCATCATCAGCTGTTGTCAGCTAATGGATGTTTGTTTGGTGAACTCATTGGAGGCGATAGGTGCATCTCTGTCGGTATCTTGATGAACTTGAAGTTTGGGTTTTCTTCAAAGGTAGTGTCGAAATTAAACAATTTTCTTTCATATTTCTTTATGAAGATTTTTTCCCACGTGGTTAATGCAGCTGGACCGTGGACACTTTTTAATAAATGGATTTCTCATTCTGTATCATGATTCTCCTTCCAAAAATGGTACGCTACCGCCGATTTATCTATTTCTTTGTTCCTGATGTTCCTAAAATGTTCTTTAAGCCTAATGTTCAAGTTCCTTTTAGTTTTTCCAATATAAAGGTTGTCACAGCCTTTGCAGTTTATCCGGTACACACCTAAATTTTTGTCTGTGGGCATCTCCTTTGTATTATGTAATTTCAAAAGGTGTTGTACACTAAATTTGTTCTGTGAGGCCAAAGTAATATTGTGCTCTTTGAAGACTTTTTGGAAAAGGTGTGTAGCTCTGGGATGATATGTAAATTTTCTGTATGAAGTTTCATTGTTGATTGGGGAAAGAGTAGTTACTTGTTTGCATCATTGTTGTCTTTTGAATTTATCAATTCTCTTTTTGACCAATTCAGCATTGAATCTATTGTATTCTGCAATGTGAATGATATTATTGTACTCTTTGATATATTCTATCTTGTTTAAAGGTACATTAACCAGCCTGTACGTTATAACAGCATGCTTGTGTTGTCTTGGGTTATATCCATCTGATTTTATGACATTTTCTGTGTGTGTTTCCTTCCTATGTATGCCAAATTCAAGTTTTTTATGTTTTCTGGTAAGTTTCAAATCTAAGAAAGGGAGTTCATTGTTTGTCTCTTTTTCTATGGAAAATTTTATTGCAGGATTTTGTAAATTAAGTCGTTTTAATGCATCATCCACTTGTTTCTCATTTACTACTGCCCAAATATCATCATATCTATACCAATGTTTGAAAATTAGTGGGAATGCCTTTGTGATATGGGTTTCCAAAAAGCTCATGAAGAGGTCTGCCAAAAATGGGGACAATGGCTTGCCCATAGATAGTCTTGATTTTGTTTGAAAATTTTGTTATTGAATGTAAAAAAGAACTGTTCAATGCATATATTTGTTAAGTGAAGATATTCCTCTATGATATTTTGGTCTAATTGTAGTGACTGAAGCCATATTTGCATGTACTCCATGAGTGTGTCTCTTGGCACACTTGGGAACCAAGAGATTACATCAAAAGATACCATTCGGTCGGTGGGAGAAAATTGTAGATTTTTAGTTTTGCTGATGAATTCCAACGAATTTTTAATACTGTGGCTTTAATAAACTTATTTTCAAACACTTCTCAGTACTTTCTTTGCATCTTTTTTCCTGCATGATCAGAGAGAATATTAAGATTTTCTCCATATCCTGAACCACCTTAACTGGTACTCTCAAAAGAATTCAAGTTTCTTCCTGGAATCACAGAAGAAACACTGTGGAGATGCATGCCAAGTAATTTCACAATACTGCACCACTTAAAGTTTAATGAATTTTAACTGAACTGTTATTTAGCTTATTCAAAACAGCTGCAGCACCTTCCAGACTGTGTGATACTGAACTCCAGCAAGCCATATTCCCTAGCAAGTCATTGCAGGCATGGAGATAATGAAGTGTTTGGATTTTTAATCTGAAAATGTTCAATCCTTTTGAGTAACTTGATGAACACCTTTTTTCTACACTAGAAATTAGTTTATCAACATCAGGAAACACAGTTGTAACTTTCTCAACAGTTATATAAATTCCATGCACAACACATATAACAGGAATCATTTGAGAATAAATAATTGCAAGTTCTACTGTTGTGTTTTTCATATATGGGTACAGTATCAGTTAAAAATACTGAAACACCATTTTACCACAATGTCTGCATTGCTTCATTAAATAATCTGGCAACAGATATTCCCTGATGGCTCATTAGAAACTATGTAAATTGATTCTTTAAGTGTGTCAACATCTAAATAAATTAACCAGGAATTTTTTAAAATTGTAGTTGTACAAATGCTTTGTACAAATATTTGCAACTGACTGAAAATTTGGAAGGTTCTGCTGAAACACTTTGTGCAGGATTACTAATAAAAGATTGATATTTTTGCAGGGTATGAAATGGCTCTATTTGCTCTTGGTTTGCCTTTAAACTTTCCCACAAGGCTGACAATACAGTACTTCACTATCAAAGCTGAAAATAATATTAAATTCTGCAGCAAATGATTTGAAAGGTAACTTAAATGCTAGTTTTCAATTTAGTCATGTTCAATTTACTGTGAACTTTTCAGGTTCCTTCCCAACACAAGAATAGAACTGGAAGGTAAAGCTATAAGAGATGTACATGCATAAGAGTCACACAACCCAAGCTATGTGCATTTTCTACTCATATCTATCGGGTCATGAAGATCACATATGGATAGCAGTTAATGCATTGATTGTCCTGCTTAAACAAACATGCTTATATTTTCTTTCATCTGAAAGATTACTATAATATATCAACTCTTGCCTTTTTATAAAAAATTGCAACATTTGGTCTTGGTAATCAAGCATTCAATAAATTGGATGGCAACTTTATAAAAAATTATTCGTAAAACAAGCTTCTTTTTATGAGATTTTATGTAATTTATGTGAATTTCAAAAAATATATACTTATATAAAAAAATCAGAAAATGTGATTTTATGTTAAATAAAATCCAAAATGCTCCTTCAATTGTGAATATCTAGTACATTAAATTTAGTCTGAAGTTTATTACTATGCAAACAAATTACAATGTGTGATAAAAAATTACGTAGAACTTTCCTTTTTCTTTAAAAAAATCTTCATTTATTCATCAACATCAATTGTCCCCATCCAAGTAATACCCTTCAAATATGTAATATCCCTTACTTGTGCCACCACTTTTTTCCAATCTTAGAAGCCCTTTTGGAGCTCACTTTTCAATATAGTGTTCAGCTCCTTCAGTGATTCTGTTTTATCTAATCAATGGTGGCAAAACACACCTTTCATGGTGCTCTTCAATTTTGGGAATAGAAAGAAGTCACAGGGGGCCATGTCCGGCAAATACAATGGCTGAGGCAGCGTAATTTTGTTTTTTGCCCAAAAATCACAAACAAGCATTGAGGTGTGAGTGGGTGCATTATTGAGATACAATTTTGAGTGGTTTTGCCACAATTCTGGCCATCCTCTAGATGGTGATTCTGCGATTTTCCAGAACCATTTTCTTTATTTCTTTCACATTGTAGTTAGTAACTACACAAAGAGCAGTAGTCGTATTCGTCTTCTCGACCCTCTTTGAAATGTTTCTACCTTCATATACTCTTGTCTTAACCTAGTAGATTTGCCAACAGCCTAGTCAATATTTCAAATGTGCTTTATTCCATTTTTTTCAAGCAAAATTTAAGCAAATTAAGGAAAAGTTTGCAGACCACTTGAAAACACATATAAACTTATTTACTGTCAACTATAAACCAAATATTCAAAACATCTGAAATTGCAAACATACATGGGAACATGTGTATCAATAAGATAAAATCAATTTTGAACATCAGGTGTAAAAACTCTACGAAATTAAAAAAAAAAAAAAATTCTTTTTTATCACATCTTGTATACTTAAGAATTTGAGCCCTAGTTAAAATAAATTAAAATGCCTATTCTTAGAAAACAAACTGCTTACTTACAATTTGATTATATGAGGATGACGAAAAAGTTTAAGGTTCTGAATTTCCCTTCGAATTTTTCCCACCACATCAAGGCTTTTAATTTTTTGTCTGTTAAGTATCTTCACTGCTACCTTGTGTTTTGTTAACTGATGTTCACCAACTATAATGGAAAAGAGAGAAACAAATTAATATTCAAAGCAATTAATCTTTTAATAAATAATCAAACCATAATTTCTAAGCCAAAGTACATCAAATGTTGAAAAAGGACATACAGAGATTGACAGAAGTGTTTGAATAATATAATACAGTGTAAATATTATTAAAAATTAATATTTATTCAGTAGTATTGATTTTTAAACATATAAGCATTATCCTTGGGTGTCTCAGAAACTATATTTAAAATATCATAACTGATGTATTCCTCAAACAATCTATACTGTGTGTATCCTGCAGTCCCATTTTTAGGACCACATAAGTTTACAAACAATGAAAATGTTTAGAGAGAGAGACAAATGATTGGATGCATGCCTTATCCCCATAGCATAAAGCTTTTATTCATACTATGCTTCGCAACAGTAGCTCACAGTTGTGTTCTCATACGAGTCCGGAAGTAAAATGGAGCTTTAAAGTAAGAAGACAACAGTGGACTAGAGAAACGTTTTAATTAATCTGTACAAGCAACATACTCATAAATCCCTCCCCGATACTGCCAGTGGAATCAACAGGAGCAACACTACGCTGTTTTCCCTCATTCAGTGCTTCAAACACACTAATAGCAATGTGAACAAGCCAAGATGTGGTGCTCTTTCTAAACCAGCTACTAGTGATACAAGGCAAATAAAAATGGCGATGCAGAATCCAAGGGTAATGGCATCTAAATTTGCAGGAAGCCTTGAACAATATTCTGGCACAGTGGTTTGCACAAGAACAGGTTTTACGTTGTGCCAGTTACAATGCCAAAGTTCCTAAGAAGAAACCATATGTGAATAAGAAAAAGTGTCAAACTTTTTAACCAGTATGTAGTAAAACCAAAAGAATTCTGGGATCATGTTCTCAGGTCGGACGAGAGCAAATCCTGCTTATATAAGGGATAGATGTCTTACAGTATGGAGGCAACTAAACACAAAACGGGGCTGCAGTGAAACATGTAGGTAACAGTGTGATGGTACAGGGCCATGTTTTCATCAGGCATTGGGGAACTGGTGTTAATGGACAAGTTTGAATACAAGGCAGTTCTTGAGAACAATCTAAAAAAGAGTGCAGAGAGACTGGAATAAGGAAATGCAGGACAATGACCCAAAGTATACTGCTGAAATTGTGAGGCTCTGGATCATGCATAACACTACACATACACTAAAATGGTTCTAATTGACAGATTTAAACCTGATATAGAACATATGAAATAAACTCAAAGATTGTGTTACGAAACTTCACATCAGAAGTAAGGGTCATCTGCAAGAACTTCTTCAAACAGAGTGGTGAAGGTAGTAAAAGTTGTGGGTGCTTAAGATGAAGTTGAGTTGGTGTTGGTGTTGGTTTGGTTATATTGGAGGGATGTTTGTTAGGTTCCTAGAACTAGCCTCGGGTATTTGTACTTCTCACCCACATCGAGGTCATATACACAAAAGCGTGGATGACGGAGTTGAAGTTAAGGGGGAGATTTTTGACAGAAGGATTAGGAGCGGGTATGGATATTATTGTCAAGGAAGGGAGGTTGAGATCATGGCAGATTACATGGTTGGTTATGTACCACAGGAAGTCTATGGGCTACATAGGTAACGAGAATGAGGTACTTTGAGGGGGTGGAGGTAAAACTTGGCTGCCACGCCCCAAACTTTGCAAGCATAGATAATAGCTAGATGCAGCATTAGCTTGTATGGAGCAGTTAGTGTGCACGTTCGGCAATCATGTTGCATCTATTAATGAAACAACTGCACTGTATAGCAGTATTCCAGAACATTTCAACCAATGCCTATAGGTATGACAATGATACTAGGACACTAGATAACTCACTCATATATTTTGTGAAGAAAAATTTTGCTAAAAAGACATTTGAACAAGTCATTTTGTTTAGTAAACATTCACCTATTACACATTTCACCATGAGTGATTTCGTGCATGGAGCATTTCCTCTATGGAACATTTAAACAAATGAGATCTACATAAGACTTGAAGCTTTCACGGCGGTGATTACTAATTAAGGCTTCACGGGTTATCAGCCGTATCAAATCTATAAAACTCGAGCTTTCGGCCATCTTCACTCTGTGGCCTTCCTCAGGAAACCTTCCTCAGTTTCCTGAGGAAGGCCACAGAGTGAAGATGGCCGAAAGCTCAAGTTTTATAGATTTGACACGGCTGATAACCCGTGAAGCCTTAATTAGAAATGAGATCTAGTCTATTAAATCTTATTTTCCAGCATCTGTTTAAACCAATGAATACAACATTTTCTGATTCGTACATATTATTTTTCACAACACTGCATTATAGTACAATCAATAGGCTTGTAAATTCTGTAGGGAAAGACACATTTTGGAGCATCAAAATTATGATATAATTAACTCATGTAACAAAATTAGGGATAGAAGGCATAGTGAGCAACACAAAGTTTGTACAGACATCTGTTATAACAAACTTTGAAGTGGATATAAAAATAAGTGTCATCCTACGAAGAACCACAGCAATGGCACCATCTTAATAGTGCAAGCATCCTAATGGAGTTAAGAATACCCAAATAAAAACCACCAACCTCCATGTTTAGGGCAGTAATGTCAATTTCAAGTGAGTTGTACAAATGAGTAAGCCACATAGGAATACAACACTGAGAAGTACAGACATCAATATACTAAACATCTTCCAGTAAGGCATTCAAATATTACATACCAAAAATCTTACGCTCAACAAGAGATTTCTACTTTAGGATTCCAAAGCCAACTGCCCAAACAGAATTCTTAGGTGCCATAAAAGTAAAACAGAAAGGTAGGTGCTGTTCTCAATTACGTTTTCCCTAGACCCCTTATTTCCTCCACCATATAATCATTGTAATTATGATTTACTTTTAGATTATAATTACAGTGTGCGTACACTGGGTGCTCGTTTTAAATTGGGCCTGTTGAAGTTCACTCTTGCTATAAATCATGTAATTATTTTGATTCAAGTAAGAAGATTAAAGAGAGAAAGGCTGAGGTTGCAATAGCTCAAATTAGAAAATATTTTAAAGAGGTTTCTTTGAAAAAAATGTTTTTCTCGGAATAAAGTAAATGATAGCTCAATGGTAAAAAGTAACTGGACAGAGACCGAGAGTTCTGTGGTTCAAATCCTGGCTAACGCAGTGAATTTTCCAGTTTGACTCTACCTTTCCAAACCTTGCCCTACACATGGGTAGTATGAAAGAATAATTAATTTATCTAACAGTGGTCTTAGTTATTAAGCAGGGGACTTAAAGTACCTCCACATAAGTTGCGATTTAGGTAGTTGTCTTAAGTATATATGAGAACTCCTAGCAGTTTACCAGGAAAAATGTGAGTCAGTTGGAGAATTTAATGTCGTGCTGGCATGTTGCCATGGTAGTTCAATGGTTAAGAACAACCAGATGCAATGCTATGGCACTCAATTTTTTAGTCTGACTACCTTTCCAAATCTTTCCCTACACACAGGTAGTGTGAAAGAACAATTAATTTCCATTAATTTACCTAAGAAAATGCTAGTTTCTTTCTTCTCAAAAATTGGTCATTTATCATCGGTCACCCTGGACACCCAAAAAACAGTTACTTCAAAGTGGTAGGTATTTATTATAACTGTGGCAGATACAAAAAAATAGAGAAAGATTTGAAAAATATGTTACTTTCCATCTATTGATGGTAGGAGTAAAAGTCTATTTACTCTTTTAAGGTGGTCTTTTATAGAAAAATTGAAATGTGTCACAAACACAATCATAATGGTAGTGCTGAAACAAAATGAAAGACTGCTGTCAACGTTCATTACGTTTTAGCTATGCTAATGTTTCAGCTAAAACCCTCAGCTACTCTATGAGACTGAAGATCCACGGTATCTTTGTTGTGCTTTGAGGCGGGTACAGTTTGTTCCTCTTAAGTTGGTATCTGTAATGAGAGTATACTAATGATGAGAACTGGAAAATGGGGTTTACAGTTAATCAACAAAGGGAACAGGCATATCAAAAAATATGTGCAAAAACAAATACATTTACATCATTCAGATTTTATTATATTGAACTAAAATGGAACACAAGTGTGTAATTTTCTGTTATTCAACACGTTTTCTCTAGTGCATAGGAAGTGCACAGATTCTTCTGAAAAAAAATTTCTTTTGGTTATGTGGGCAGCTATTCGTACACTACCTGGTGCATCTCTTAATCAAAACAAAATTTCTTTCCTTCCATCTTCTCTTTGAGTGAGCCAAATATACAGTCATCACTCACTGCGAGGTCTGGTAAGTATGGCAGATACGAAAGCACATCAAAGTGCAGGTTATCAATGGTTGCAACTGTTGCACTGGTAGTACAATTTAAGCATGTCATGAATTATGTGATGTGCTGAACCATGACTAATGTTTAGATCTGCAGCTATTTCACCCATCGTCACATGGTGATCTTCCATCACAATGGCTTCAACTGCTGCAGCAGATGTTACAATGCAGTGTGCTGTAATGGGGCACCAAGCATCTGTCACAGAAGTGGTGTCACTTCTAAACTTCCTACTCAACTCATACACTTGCTGCATCAACAGGCATGTATCATCATACTGGACCTCTCTTTGCTGATGGATTTCAATAGGTTTTGTACCTTCACAGCTCGTAAAATATCACAACTTGGTGATCTCACAAGTGGGTCAGCCAATTCAAACTGATTTTGTGGCCACTTTCCCCATCTGCTATACTCAGTGACTTATTGAGAATCCTTACATCATTGATAACAGTTTTTTAATACTGTTTTCAAGTTTTCACTTGACCCCCACCTTTATATGTGAAAACAACAGTATAATAATGACAAACTTATGACATAATCAATGTGCATTGCTGTGAATATTTCCCTACTCCAAAAAATATGAGATGGAACATGTTACAATTAATGTTTCCCCACCACCGGCTCAACCACATGGATAGCATGCATAGGAACATTGTGGGAGACCTGACACCATCTCAAAGTCACCAGGAGGATAAAGATGTAATGTGGGGCTATTATAGGAACTATGTTGTGCTATGCTCTAGGGAACATGCAAGTTCACGATTTGCCAAAACTAGCTGTTTCCCCAAACTTTTGAGACATCTATTTGAAACAGTTTCCCTAACCTTTATTTATTTCTCTTAGATTCCAATTCAGTGTGATCATAATAATATATGAAGTTTTATCTTAAATCTGATGTATAATCAACCTTAATTGTTATAAGCCATTTTTTTCTTATAGGCTGAATAAGTATATAATGGGCGACATACTTGTGTATAGGAGACATAAAATCAGAAATATTTGAAAATGGGGACTGAGCAGGCAGCTTTACCATGACTGATTTAATTTTCATGTCAGCTAGAAAGTGTTGATACATGAAAGGTGCTCATCTTATTACATATTGTGACATATCCTATGTATTTTGAACATAAGGACGAAATAAACATTGTTAAACATTCACCTTAGCAGTGCTAAACTCAAGCTAGAAACGAGAATTAAATTTAAAGGGAGTCGATTAATGACACTAAACAACACTTACTTTTAAATTTCCCAGAACAGCGTTGTTTAGTGTCATTAATCGACTTCCTTTAAATTTAATTTATTACAACACTGTTTTCAACACTTCCATGAAAGGAATTGCAGAAACGAGAAGTTGAAATCACCTCCTTCCACCAGCTGCAACAGAATGGCCCCACTTATGCATGGTTACCGAGTTCCAGTGAGCACTGTGGTGTCATTCTCACGTACAGGAAATGAAAGGTGCACACAGTCAGCTGACTAGTAGGCCGATTTGTCACTGCCTTGGTTACTGATGGGGATGAAATAACACTGTGTAGGGGAAGGACGTAACATATTAATGGAGTTGTATTTCTTTTTTTCAGTTTCATACAGATGTTTACATTCGATGTATTGAACCTGAATCATAGGAAATATAAATATGCACTGAAAGGCGATTATTGCTATAAAAACGTCAAGTTGTCGTACTTGAGGTCAATCCGCAATGGCACCGCACTGCGGTCTCTGAGTTAGGATTACCCTTACGAGTGACGTAATTTACAAACATAGCGAAATATACTCAAGATCTTAAAGACGCAAATCGTAGCAGAGTTTTTTTTTTTTTTTTTTTTTTTTTTTTTTTTTTTTTTTTGCAATTTACGTCCTCCGTTTAGTCATATGGGACGATAAATGAAATGAGTGAAATGATGGTCAAATGAGTCCGGGGTACATGGAGCTTAGAGTTACCCGACATTCGTCTTTCAGGATAAGGGAAAACCCCGGAAAGAAACCTTATCCAGGTAACTCACCCTAACCGAGATTCAAACTCGGGACCTCTTGAACGTGAGGCAGACATGCTACCATCTACGCTACCGAGGCGGGCAGTAGATGAGGGATGTTTTTATATGATCAGAGAAGTGTAACAGTTCAGGCAACGGGAAAGCGTAGCCGAAACATCATTGCAGAGTGAACTGCAACTATCCCCAATTACTTCTTATTAACTCAGGATTAATATACACTTGCCCTAAAAATGGCTAACCTAAGTCCTTCTCAAGCTTTAGTAACCGCTTGCAATACGGAAGTAGAATAAAGCGGATTGACCTCAAATACAGTAACTTTTCCAAAACTTCAGTGAAATATGCTCATGACCAGTTATTTTACTTACTCTTCACTTTGCCAAATGTCCCAACTCCCAATGTCTGTCCAAGTATATAATGACCTATTTTCACAATAGGCTGCTGTGCAGTCTGTGCCTTTTCTGCCATTGTTTTACTCCCCCACTCGGAATTGTTATACCGTATTTGTCAAAGTGGGTTGACTCTGAAGTTCTTATATCATGTTGTGCAGCTACGATGAACATGACAGCATAACCCTATACAGTCGATTTTGTGGTTGTTGTTTCTGTTGATCGATTCATAATCGTGTCGATAATACGATACGAGGTATGGCAGGGAGTATAGAACATTGTAAGTTGTCTGTGGTAGAATCTTGTAAAGCCTAGAAGGGTGGGGCAACGTTTCATCCTGACATTTAAAAGATTTCGATGTTGTAGATATGTAAACAAATGTTACCACATTGGTTACATTGGATAATCCCCTATTCCTCTTGTCAGTTATGCTGGTGGTGTGCGAAAAACAGAGTTTGCTTCAGCGTTCAGTTGCCTTGTGTGTTGTTAGCCTACTTGTTTAAATATAAAATTGCACCATTATGGAAGCGAGACTTAGTGGCATTAGGATTAGAGGTAGTCAGAGGATTCATGGTCCAAGACAAAGATCAGCTTACAATCGGATGCACGGCCAAGCTACAGAATTTGTCTGTACTCTTAGGGAATTCTTTGAACAGGAAGAGGAGAGTTTCCTTCTTCACAGTGAATCGCTTATTACGATCAACCAAGTGAGAAAAAGGACTACGTGTGTCCTTAAAATAAGTGAGGTAACTGTTTCTAGAATCTCTAAAAAGAAGCAGTTACAGCCAGGTCCATCAGAAATTGTAACTGTTGAGGAATAAAGACCAATAGAATCTCTATGACTGTTACACCCGAAAGGAGCATCCTACCACACATAAGCTTCTTTCTTCTCTTTAAGAAGCAGAGCTATTTGAAGGAAGCCTTAGCTCCTTGAAAAAAGTCCTTCATGATCTGGGATTTGAGTTAAAAAAAACAGAAAACCAATATTCGAAGAATCAGACATTGTAGCATTTAGGGCTTTATTTTTAAGAGAAATGCTGAACAAGAACTTGCATGAAATAGTGTGGTTGGCTGAAACCTGGGTATACGTTGGCCATACTGTGCCAAAGGCAGGACTGGCGGCAAGCTTGAAATTACCACAAAAGGAGCTATAGAAACAGGTAGCCACTTCATTAATGGTCATGCTGGTACGTGCGTGGTTTTATTGATGACGCCCTCCTGCTCTTCAGATCGAAAAAAAAAAAACCCTGAAGGATCATGACCATGAAATCTTGCGCCAAAATTTCAACACATTGGCACAGCTGATACGATCATTTCAATTGACAGAGTCGTTAATAAATTACTTAAAAAATACACACACCTGTGAAGACTTCAACGCAGTGAAAGTCTACTGAGAACAACTTATTTTTGTTCTTAAAGTAGGCTAACACAGATTAAATATGCGTGTTTTTGTTGAGGTAAGATAAACTCGAACACTTGTTTATGTTTCGAGTATTGAGAGGGCAAAGGGGGATATGGTAACTTGCTATCTGCTTCACGGCAACATTGCAGCTCCCCACGTGAAGACACAGATAACCTTCACGAATCTTCCTTTAAAAATCAGGCTGTATACTTTAGACCAATGGAATTCTTTACTGTAAACCAGAGAAGTAACATTAAGTTGATCGTGACAGTATTTAGTGGAGTAAAATGAAATGCGAAATGTGTAGTGTTTAACGCCCGCTTTTACTACATACGGCACCGCAGGCGGTGACACTGATGATACATGAGATGAAGATTGGGCACCGGTGGAATGAGATGGCGGGGGATGCCGGAGCTCCCGGAGAAAACTCGCCCCAGCGCCGTGTTGTCCACCACAAATCTCACTTTGCGGTCACCTGGGATCGAACCCGGGCCGCCTTGGTGAGTGCCAAGTGGTCTGACCACTGAGCCACGGCGCGGCCGTTTTAGTGGAGTACCTCGTAACGATTATTAAAATGGAATTTATGATAGAACAATATGGAAAATATATGGTGTACCTCTCCGAATAAGCCACAATGACAGAGGTTTGATTCCTTAAGCAATAGTTTAAATAACTAGGGCAGTATCGCAATAACGCCAATTTGATTATCGAAATTAGAGAAATTACATCCATAGAATAGCGGTAACCGCAAACAACGGCGATCCCACTAAGATTGAACCCCGATTATACGATTTTATCTATAAGTCGAATAGATGTATGCTAAACCACCTGTTCGCACACAATGCAGGATTCTGGTAGGGAGAAGTAGAGAACATTACAGTCTTTTTAGCTAGTCGGCTGCTTGGTCTGCTGCTGCTGTTGTCTGTTTCGTTATCCCATATGCCCACAAGACTCAAAACCCATCAGAAAGGATTATATAGGATGATATGAATAAAATGGGGCATATATTTGATATATAGAAGAAATGTGTAGTGTTCAACTCCCGCTTTTACTATATGCAGCACCGCAGGCGGTGACACTAAAGATATATGAGATGAAGATGGAGCACGAGTGGAATGTCTGACCACTCAGCCACGGCGCGGCCTCTTTGACGGCAGTAAGATTATCTTTCTTTCGCTAATTTTGCCTTTACTTACTCAAATAAAGGGAAGTTTTCCAGAACGAAATACACTAAAATACTCAGCAAAACACACTATTGCTCTAACGACTTAGAAGAATTACTCCGACGCATCACAAAGCGTGGGCTAATCTTCCGCCATCTTATAACATTCAAGGACATCATTCAGAAAATTCCATGCATTTAAAGCTACACTTCCTAAGAATCATCGTCGCAAAGGGACACTGTAATTGTTGTGGCAGATTCTGACAAAGAGGACGATTTTTAAGTGTGCATAATTTACATATCTTATATAACTCTGCAGAATAATATTCAATGTGGTTCCATCAGTTTAGGTGATATAATTGTTACATCGCCTCCATGGAGATTAAATTGTTGAGAGTTAAAGTGTCAAACTTCATATATTTGTTATGTAACCAGTTTTCCTACTTTGTCAAAATTCATTAGGCGGGATCAGGGATAGATTTCAAACTTCACCGTGCTTGTTAGTTCTGGTGCTTTTCCATTTCTTCTGTTGGCAATGCTGCTTGTAGTTTTATAACTATGAAATATCATCTCGTTTACAGGTATTAGTTTTAATAACATTATAATTCATTTTACACAATGTCACGTATCAGAAATTCTTCGCTACAATCATATAATATTCACTTGTTCCCTCGAGTAGGTCAGGTGAAGCCACAGCTCATCAGTTTATGAGCGTGTATGGCAAAAATAAGGTGAGCAGAATATCTTCTAGCAGTTCATTATCGTCTGCTATGATACGGTCAGATACGGTGGATACGTGAAGATGAGCTTAAGAAACTGTTGCCAACTGCTCAGCTCTGAAATGCATAGACAGCGAAATATTGCCAATCCATGTATATGTACATCGCCATCGTCGTTGGTTTTAACTTTATGGCACATCATAAATGCTCGAAAATTTGATCAGCTTAACTTTAGAGTCCGCCTTTGTAGCCTGGTGATAGTGTGTCTGCCTCACATTCAAGTGGTTTTGTTAATCATACGTTGCCAGTTTTGGCAATTCTTCCTCGAATGGGTGGCGGGATAGATGCGTGTTTATGGGCGCTTATTTGCAAGGACATCAGTTCCCACTTGAAATTCTTACAATCCCTAAGCTATCTTCTTCGTTTATACTACTCGGTCACGCAAACGATGCTATACACCCCAGATCAATGATTTTGTCTGCTACTGAAAGAAATGACGTAACCTAGCAAGCTGTTGCCAACCACCGACGTCGCGCCCGCCATTCTAATAGCAGACGACAATCACTGTTCCACAATATAAACATGTGGATAACAGATACATAACAGATACTTTCACCCAAACTTAGAAAATGAGTTATTTAGGATCCAAACTCAAAGCATAGCCTAGGGCTAGAAGACCCTGCGCTGCAAAGCGTAGCCGATGGACGTGTTTAATACGAAGTGGAGTGAAGTACATAATAGCGTAGTTGAAACACCACTGTAAGTAAACCCATGTGATCGAGAATAATTGAGCAAAGAAGGTAAAATTAATTAACAGGTAATACATATTTATCTGTATTACAACCACTTGCTACTCTTGTCACTATTGTCCTAGTACATATATTTATTTCCTGTAATGCTGTACAAAGTACTGTCACTAACTGTTCCACAGTTTTATAGCTGTACTTCCCCAATATATTTCACATTTCTGTTATAATTTCTGGAAGTTAAGAAGAGGAAGGAAACTAAAGTCACGCTACAGATTTTTCTCCTTCTCAGGTTGGTACCCTTATCCCTGCATGCACAGGGTTCTCCACATGACTGTTTTAGGTTGTCATGCCATAAATTTTGCTATGAAAAGAACTCCTAAATAGGGCTAGTGGGCAGCTTATTTGACTGAAGTAGTTAGATCTCCCTAAGTCATTCTCCAGGTAATTTAATTTATTTAGTAACTTCTTTTTACACCTCATTTTTGCTGGCCAAATAGGAAGGAAAATTTTTAGCACTCTTCATAGCTATGGTTTTGCAAACCAGCTGGAGGTAGCAAGTGGCATCTGTAGGTAAAGTGTAAAATGACGAGTTTTCAGGAAATATGCTGGTACAAACTGTCCCTCTCGTAAATGCATATTCTAATATTTAAAATACAAATTATAATGTTGGGAAGCAATCTTTCACCCTTAGCCTAACCAAATTGTTTGTCATAAAAGGGAGTAATATTAATGGGTTTCTTAGGGATTGTGGAGGGAGTTGATGTTCATTCTGAAGCCTCTAATCTGCTCACACATTCTTTTAAGGATGTATCCTTTCATAGAATTGTGGCATAAAGAAAGCAGAGCGTTCCGTATTGACACAATTGCACATGCTGGGAAGAGTGTGCCACCCTGAAGGAGTGAAATCGTCTAGTTTGGTGAGGTTTGGATCATTGGAGTTCAGCTTTACAGATCTTGCGGCTATGTTCTCTCAAAAGGGTTTTCTTGGCTGAACTTTGCAGCTTAGGGCACTAAATCAGTCCTTATTCGCTTAGGGTGGCAGTTTTTTTTCATGTCATTTTGGCAGCTTTGAACAATAAAAATGATGGTGTTTGTTAGTCCTATGTTAGTAGCTTTGCAGAAGTGAATAATATATACAGCAAGATGGAACAAGTGGTTTGTTAAGGATAAATATGAAATTGTTGTAAAACAAGTTTATTTGGTGGAGATAATTTAACTTCTAATCATTTCCCTTTATGATTAATGGAATTGTTTATTGGCGGCCACATATTAGGTGTAGCAGTTTTTTCATAAGGAATATTTTATATGCAAAGTTGTATTAGGACTGGGAATTGAATAACTTTACTGGAAACAACTTAGTAGAATGATTGCTGTTCAAATTTAGTTCATGTTTCACACTATGTAACATGATTAAATTTGTTACAGCGGCACTGAAAAATATTTATAGTATCAATTTCTTCTCTGTTTTGAAGTATGTTCTAGTACTACAATGCAGTTTTGAAAATAACTTAATTTTGGCACTACTCGGGCAAACTATACTTATTCTCATGAAGTTTGTCAGTAGCAGTTTGAGTACAATTTTACTTTAACCGATCAGTGCTTCCAAGAGGGAATTTAAATTTCTAATGAACTTATAAACAAACTGTAATTATTGAGTGTACTATATAAATGCAAAATTCCTGAAAGAACTAGAGAATTTTTATCACCCACACCCTATAAATTTTAAATAAAATTTTCTTTCAATGCATTTTGTCTCCAGTTGAAGGCATTATCAATAAATTGTCAACTGGCTAGAACTTTGGTGTTTCAACTGATCATAGTTCTCCAGAGATGAGACATGTGGCAACAATCCAATGAAGCTAAGTAAAATATTTTCTTCCAGTGGATTGTCAAAATTCATTACATGTGGAAATTAATTGTTCTTTCACACTGGCCATGTGTAGGCTAAAGTATGGAAAGATAGAGTCAGACTGAAATATTCAGTGCCATAGCCGGGATTTGAACCACGGATCTTCTGGTTGTCATCCAGCCGCTCTAACCCTTGAGCTATCGGCACGTTGACCATAGTAGCTCAAGGGTTAGAGCGGCTGGACGGCAACCAGAAGATCCGTGGTTCAAATCCCGGCTATGGCATTGAATTTTTCAGTCTGACTCTTATCTTTCTATTCATTACATGTGTTTTGAATTTCTTTATATAAATGTTTTCTGAGATGTTAAATTCTTGATTCATATGAACTGATTTTAGAAGTTGGGTTAAATGTTCTATGTTGTTATGATGTTCAATTCACTGAAATTCTTTTGAAATTTTCTAGTTACCGATGGGTGTTATGTGAATTTCTTATGCGCCGCCCCCCCCTCCCCCGCTTTTGAAAGCTGTTTATTATAGCTTTGGTATTTAGCCAAAACATATTCCATGGTCATGGATGCTGTTCAGCACAGTGCTTTTTCCTCACCCTACAGCCATTGGTTATTGTCTGACTTTGTCACACATTTATCAGACTTCATTTTTTGTTGTTGTTGTTATGATGTTCAATTCACTGAAATTCTTTTGAAATTTTCTAGTTACCGATGGATGTTATGTGAATTTCTTATGCGCCGCCCCCCCCCTCCCCCGCTTTTGAAAGCTGTTTATTATAGCTTTGGTATTTAGCCAAAACATATTCCGTGGTCATGGATGCTGTTCAGCACAGTGCTTTTTCCTCACCCTACAGCCATTGGTTATTGTCTGATTTTGTCACACATTTATCAGACTTCATTTTTTTTTTTTTTTTTTTTTTTTTTTGTTGCAAGAATTGAGGTAGGGCCAAATTCCTCTTTAACTTTGGATTTTCTTTACATATATTTACAATATTTTTATGCAGATTTAATGCTCTATCAGTTATCTCAAAATTCTTTTGCATGAGGACATTATCCCTTTTGTTTAATGTTCTCTAATGGCACATACGAGCTCCCTAGCTTAGCTTTTGATAGGTACACCTTTCCATAACTTTTGTGTTTTACATTAACCATGCATTGTTGTAAGATTTTTTTAAGGTCAACATGCCACACGTATTCTGGGATGAGAATAAGACCATTGTCCACAAGATATAAAATACAATAAGGTTCTAAACATTTAGAATTATTAAATCCTTATGGAATAACAATGCATAATACTACTGAATACTTTGCCAAATGAAATGTTTGCAAACAGTGGATCAGATCAGTTCATATATGTGGAAATGTGCATCAAATTTCATTGAACTTGTTTTTAGGCCTCAGATGTCCTGCCACCCGCCTTGGTAGCGTAGATGGTAGCATGTCTGCCTCACGTTCAAGAGGTCCCGAGGTTCTAACCCCATGGTTCTAACCTCTATATTATTTTCTGAGCAGTTCAAAACTTAGAACACACTATAACACTTCCTATGGTACACCAATGTTATTCACCACCAACAAGCACTTTAAGGCACCTATTGGTCATTTAGAAACTTTATGGTACACAAGAATGGATAGATTCAATTCATTTATGCATGATGGAGGAATTTAGTAACATCGACGTAAAAATCAATTGAAAAACTATTTGTAGTTGGTTTTTTCAATTAGATTTAATTCACATTCTTGATGTGCATAGTGGGCAAAGAAAATATTGCATGCCATTCCAAAATTTGGTGCTTTTTTTGTGTCCTATCCCATATTATTCTTTATATTTTTCAAAATGTCTGATTTTTTTGTGCAATTTACGTCCTCCAACGTTAAGTCATATCAGATGATGAATGGAATGGGTGAAATGATGCTCAAATGAGCCCAGGGTTACCTGACATTCGTCTTTCAGGATAAGGGAAAACCCCGGAAAAGCCTTATCCAGATAACTCACCCTGACCAAGATTCAAACTCGGGACCTCTTGAACGTGAGGCAGACACGCTACCGAGGTGGGCAAAAAAAGTCTGATATTCGCTAAAATGTTTATAATATTAATTGAAAAAAAAACAACTACAAATAGTTTTTTCAATTAATTTTTATGTCATGTTACTAATTTCCTCCAATCATGAATAATGCTTGCAACATATTTTGTTAAAATGTATTTTTAAGATATTTAAACACAAATTGAATATCTACAAATATAACAATTTATAACTTAAAACTTCACTTATCTTACAAGAAAAGGTGAAATTTTTCCTATGAATTGTCCAGGATCGGACAAATTAAATGTTTATTATGACTTTTCTATGAATATCCCTTGAAGTCCTTTTCATTTGGATGGAATTTATATAATTTTATTTAACTGGTAAACCTTAAGAGATAGATAAAAATCTGCCAAACAAACATTTAGAACACTGACTTCTTATAGCTTCAGCTATTTCTTACATATCCATTATTATTGGTTTGAATTGCTTAAATTGTTGTCACTATTCAGTTGTTTCTCGCAATATAATTGAAAGAACATAGACTTTCAATACAGCATATAGCAGCCCACTTTTAAAAGTCTTGCCTATTGTTTTGATTTCCTTTATTCCTCTTGTACCTACAACAAAATGAGTTGTGTATCTATTTCTATAAGAGCTTATTTTTTTTAATATGAAATAGATAGATAAATAAGCTTTTAGATGAATGATGTGTAGAAGTTATATAAAATAAATACAAGTAGGTAGAGTAATGTTTTTAATACAGTGCTGTTAGATTAGACCTGATGCCTAATACAGTGCTGTTAGATTAAGACCTGATGCCCATGACGGTTGCCATGCCGTGACGGTCACCCTCTTGCTCGCCAATACTCGGGCAATTTAACTCATGAAACTAAAATCTACGTAACTTACTTACTGTGCTATATTACAGAAGTTGGTACTTACTCTGATGACAGTAGCTGCTGGAAGTACTGTCCATTTTGTGCTATACACAAGTCACACCATCATAAAAAACTTGCATTCACTTTCATCAATTCCACTGCACCAGTCTTACATTTTTCCCTACAAATGTTTTGTTTAAGTTTATCTAAGGTATGCAGATTATTTGCATACACTTTACCTTTTACTGTTCCCCAGAAATAAAAATGTAATGGTGTCAGATCAAGGAAACGGACCGGCCATAGTATGCTGCTTATAATTTTATTGCCAATGATACGGCGGATCTCTGTCATGGATGCCCCAGCAATATGTGCGGTCGCATTGTCCTGCTGAAAATACACATTAATATTTCAAAATATGTCAGTTCGTCACACAGTGCACCTTAGATGAACTTAAAGAAAACATTTGTAGGGAAATTGGTAAGATTTGTGCAGTGGAATTGATGAAAGTGAATGCAAGTTTTTTATGATTAGTGTGACTTGTGTATAGCACAAAATGGACAGCACTTCCAGCAGCTATTGTGATTATAGTGAGTACCGAATTCTGTAATTAATATAGTACAGTAAGTAAGTTACATAGATTTTAGTTCTGCAAGTTAAAGCTCCCGAGTATCAGTGAGCAAGCGGGTGGACGTCGTGGCATGGCAGCTGTCACAGGCGTTGGGTCTTAATCTAACGCACTGTATAAGATATTATTTTAATCTATAATAGTTTCTATACATTTACCAATCTACTTACTTATATTTATGCTGATGGATCCTGGTAAGAAGTAGAGGACTGCAGTTTCATATTGCTCATTGTTGCTCACCAACCATCTGCATTTGATCAGGTGGATTTAATAAATTTCAACAGAGGAGTAACTGGCCTCTTTTTCAAGTGTTAGCACTAGAGTAATTCATATAAATCTTCAGCAAATTGCCGTGTTTCTCTGTATTAGTGCCACATACATTTTTTTGAAAACCAAAGGCCTCCTATTGTTTGGGTAAATGTTCCAGTATCAGGAGATGAAATTTCTACATCTTGAGAGAACTATGAAAGTAAATTCCTGTGAGTAAGGGCTATGGTACAATGAAGCACAAAATAGATATAATTTTGAGTCAAACTAGTACTCAATGCTCCATTTATTGCTAGTATTTACCTAGAATGTGTTTCGTTAGGACCTTCCTAATATCTTCAGCTAATGTTGACTCAAGTCACTTTAGCTGAAGATCAGTCGACATTGACTGAAGATGTTAGGAAGATCCTAATGAAATGCATTCTAGGTAAATACTAGCAAAAAAATGGAGCATAAACTTTGTAGTGTGGTGCTGTGAACGGTGAGTTTAGCTTTTATTCATTCATTCAGTGTTGCATAAACAGGGTTATAAGTGACAGATTGGTGTGTGTGTGTGTGTGTGTGCGTGTGCGTGTGTGTGTGTGTGTGTGTGTGTGTGTGTGTGTGTGTGGGTGCGTGCGTGCGTGCGTGCGTGTCAAAACAATGGGATACATATTAGGAACCAGATGACATGTTGGCATCCTATACTCTCCGTGATCCATAATTTAATGTCAGAGGCACAGTAAGATTGGGTACCAGACAGCTCCAGTGTCAAAGCTTCAGAAGTGAGTTTATGATATGAATTATGTAATAAACCATGATGTGGAGTGTTGAGAGCAAGTTTTTGTTCCTATGACACTATGCTTATGTTATAAGCATTTGTAGTACTCTTAATTTGTAGCCTTTAAAACAGAAGTGCACCTGAGGAGAGTTAATAATGAAACTTACTCTGTTTTATTTTAGAGCACACTATGTCCAGAACTTCAAGATTAAGTCTTGCAGCCGCAATTACTACATCACTGGGCATTGTTTCATATGTACACTTTAAACAGCAACTTGATAGGTAAGTATGTAAAGTAAAATACGTTTCCACAATTTAGCCTACACACGGCCAGTGTGAAAGAGCAATTAATTTCCATTAATTGACCTAATAGTGGTTAACTATAAAGCCCGGGCCTTAAAGTACTTACATGTTGTAAGTCGCCATTAGGGTAGTTGTCTCATATGTTTATGAGAACTCCTAAGTGGTTTACCGGGAAAATACGAGTCAGTTGGAGAATTTAATGTCATATCGGCACGTTGGCCATAGTAGCTCAATGGAAGAGCGGCTGGACAGAAACCAGAAGATCCGTGGTTCAAATCCCGGCTATGGCATTGAATTTTTCAGTCTGACTCTGTTTCCATAAAGTAAAATAATTTATTGATCCAGTAAATCATAGTACAAATGATGTTGGACTAGTCAGTTAAAATTAACTTACTAAATGAATGATGCAGTTGTCTTCATAACAGTACATTTTAATTATATACAAATTTACAGATATAATGGTTACCTATGAGTAATTTTAGCATTTAATACTTTTTATTATCATATACTGTGTAGTTTTTTGTAATTTACGTCCTCCAACATTAAAATATTAAAAGCAGAAGCATTATTAACAGTGAAGTATTCTTCATATTTGAGTTTGATTTATGAATCACTATGTTTACACTCAAACTTCACTTATTTGTTGTTGTATAATTGAAACGTTTTCAAGATCATTCGATCTCATCCTCAGCTGTTTGGTGACTAAATGAACCTTCCTCTTCTTCCACTACTACGGAGCTCCAATCACTCTGCCATCTGGTGTTAGGGGCACTAAGTTTTAATACTTCATTTAATGCCGGGATTTCAAAATTTATAACTTTATCACGGTTTTTGTTTATGAATATTTTTTCCCAAATATCCAATTCTATGGGTGTACTTAAAGATTTTAACAGTTTAATGTTGTGGCCAATGTTGTGGTTTTCTGTCCAAAAATGGTGTGAAACTGCAGATTTTTCTGTTTGTTTCAACTTAATGTTCCTCTGGTGTTCTTTTTGCCTGGTTAACAAGTTTCTGTTACAATTCCTTTCTTGGAAGTGTTGAAAACAGTGTTGTTATGATAAATTAATTTTAAAGAGAGTCGATTAAAGACACTAGACAACACTTACTTTTAAATTTTTCCGGAACATGTTTCTGAGGCTTTGCCTCTATCATCGGCCGGCTCTCGACTGGTTCTCGTTGGTGTAGCTGACGATATTTTGTCACCGGTCTCCTCTGGTGGCGGTTCAAGGAAAGATTTGTTCAGCAAGTTCCTTGAACCGCCACCAGAGGAGACCTGTGACAAAATATCGTCAGCTACACCAACGAGAACCAGTCGAGAGCCGGCCGATGATAGAGGCAAAGCCTCAGAAACATGTTCCGGAAAAATTTAAAAGTAAGTATTGTCTAGTGTCTTTAATCGACTCTCTTTAAAGTTAAGTTTCTCTTAGTTTTTCCTATGTAGCTTTTTTCACAGGTTTCACAATTAATCTGATAAATTCCTGATTTCAAATTGTTGGGGATTGTATTTTTCAGTGGTTTATTTAGCAGGTTCCTCAGACTGAATTTGTTTTGGGGTGCTAGTTTTAAGTTCAGTCTTTTGAAGATTCATTCAAATTTTCTAAAAGCCCATGGATGGTAGGTGAATTTTCCATATTGCCAATTTGTGTTATTAAGTGGTGTGAGAGTGGTATTTTTTGATAATATCTTCAGTTTTTCTTTTCTCTTCATCATGTTCCTTATGATGGCTGGGTTGAATCCATTTAATACTGCTATGTTTTTTATGTGTTGTTGTTCTTTCAAAAATTCATCCTTACTCAGTGGGATGTTGTATAGCCGGTGAATTAGACTTCTAAAGGCAGCTAGTTGATGTGAAACTGGGTTGTATTCATTTTTCTTTATGTAATTATCTATGTGTGTGGGCTTCCTGTATATTCCAAAATCTACACCATGACGATTTCTAGTTATCTTGAGGTCCAAAAAGGGTAGGGTGTTGTCTCTTTCTACTTCCATAGTAAATTGGATGTGATTATCTTGCAGGTTTAGTAATTTTAGAGAATCTTTTCTAAGTTTTTCCGGAATGATAGCAAAAGCATCATCAACATATCTCTGCCAAAATTTATAAATCTGTGGGAAGGCCTTTACTATGTGTGTTTCAAAATAGCTCATGTATAGGTCTGCTAAAATAGGCGAAAGTGGGCTCCCCATAGCTAATCCTTTTGATTGTCTGTAGAATTTTTGGTTAAACATGAAGTAATTATTCCTTATGCATAAATCTCTAAGATTGATAATGTCATCTATTTCTCTGGGGTCCGTTGTAGTCTGGGTTAGCCATTTTTTGAGGAATGTAGGTATTCTTTCTACTGGAATGCTTGTAAAAAGTGCCTTAACGTCAAAAGAAACTAGTATGTGATTTTCCGGGATGTTGTACTTCTGTAGGTGATTTATCAATTCTAAGGAGTTTTTTATTCCCAAACTTTGAAATTTGTCATATGATTTTAATTTTCTTACTAACCACTTTGCAATGTGATATGTAGGTGAATTTATGCCATTGATGATGGGTCTCATGCTGTTGTCTTGTTTGTGGATTTTTGGCAGACAGTACAACCTTGGTAGTGTGGGGTTGGAAGATTTTAAGTTGTATTTTTCAGATGTACTTAATGTTTTTGTAATTGATAAAGCTTTATTAACAGAAGTGATACTTTTGGATAATGGATTTTTTGGAATTATTTCATATTCTGGACTGTCTAACATAAGGTTTATTCTCTGAATATAGTCTTCTGTCTCCATAACTACTAGAGAATTACCTTTGTCGGCTTTTAGGTATACCACAGGCTTCCTATTTAAATTTCTTATTGTTTTGTTGTAAGTTTTATTGTATATTGGGGATAACTGCTTTATTATATCCAGACATTCAATTTTGGCTTTGGTTAAGTTTTCATTTTTTAGGTTATGTGTGGCTATTTCTATGTCGGCGATAAAATCGTCTTTATTATTTGAGATGTTAACACACGTATTGAAACCTTTCTGGAGTAATCTAATTTCTTCGGTTGTAAACTTTTGTTGCGATAGGTTTATTACGTTAACTTGTTCTTTAAAATCCCGGTGTTTTGGCTGGTGAGGGTGTTCCAGTTGCCGTTCTTTTAACAGTTTGAATTTATTCAAAAGGGAAAACCCTTATCCAGGTAACTCACCCTGACCGAGACTCAAACTCGGGATCTCTTGAACGTGAGGCAGACATGCTACCACCACGCTACTGTGGCAGGCTATTGTGTAGATGATGAAACTATACTAATTGATTTAAAAGTTCTACAATGGATTAACAGCAGTGAAGAGTCAAATAAGATAGTAGTTTTTACCTGAAAGATGCTATTTTCTTAATACTTTTTATTTTTCCTAGTAATCTGTTGAAAAGTTTGGAACCGAAGTATATGATTCAGTCTTGATACAATTTAGTATTTGCCTTTATCATGTGTAAGTTGCTGCATTGTCTGGTGTTATGTTCGTGAATATCTGCATTTATAGTTAATATTAAAATTATAAAATAGAAGTATTTATAGACAGTGGAGCTTTATCAATAAAATCTTTTTAAACCACTTGTCAAACTATAAAAACATTTTAGCTCCATTTACATTTAAAATTAGGACATGTTTCAAGGACCGCGTATCCCCACCATCTTACCTTCTTGTTGATGGGGACGCGTGGTCCTTGAAACATGTCCTAATTTTAAATGTAAGTGAGGCTAAAGTGTTTTTGTAGTTTGACAAGTGGTTTAAAAAGATTTTATGGCTAATATGTTGCAATCACTGTCATGAAGTCTTTATAAAAAGAATAGATTCGTATATATAAATGCTTGGGAGTGGTACTATGTGCAGCTTCTTAAATAATGGCTGATATGAGTATTTCTGATTTACTCCTACTATTCTTATGATTCTCTTTTGCATTACAATTTCTTACAGTGTGGTGAACTTTCACAGAAGACTATTCCACATCTAAGGATTGAATGTACATATGCGAAGTGCATACTTCTCATCGTTTCTATACTAATAGTTTTTGCCAATTGTCTGAAAATATAATACATTGTGCTCAATCTTTTAGTTAGATGATCAATATGTATATGTACTGCATTTGTGTAGTATGTGTATGTATGTTGCATTTCCATTCTTGTGAAATATTTTGTCATTAATGTTATACTTAATTGTGTCTTTTTTTTCATTCTTGAGAACCATTGTGAGCAATATTGGGACATTAAAAGAATAATACAATAAGCACTACATCTACCAATCATATAAAACAAGACTATGTTTATCAAGACTATTTGATATAGTCCATATCCAATTCAGGATGAGCGGTCACCTTCATTGCCTCGATGTTTAGCATATGTTAATATTCAGGAAAAAGTAAAAATCTTTTTGCTTTGTTCAGAAAAAGCACTGGCTCAAAATACAAGTCACTAAAGATGGTGCATTGGGTGGCCTTTCTCATATGTGATTTTCAACAAAATATTAAAATGCTTTAGTATTTCTGTGACGGTTCAAAATATTTTCTTGCACATGATTTCTTTATTTTTTATTTTTTGTTGAAAAGAAAAATAATTTTCTGATTAAAATCACATCTGCAATTGAGAAATACAAAAGCCTCAAAGAAATATTTGTCCTCTCAGGTATATTACATTAATACATTTTTATATTCAAATCAAGACTTCTTAACTGCTAATATCTCTAGTTTATAAAATGTTGTTGGCCACCTTTTAACGATAAATCTTCAAATTGGCTAATGTCTTTAGTTCATAATAATGACACAAAATGTTATATGTTATAACTAAGAGGCAGATTTCTATGACTTAAAAAATGGAAAATATGCATGCATTTATGGCCTAAAAATAGCTTAAATGACCTAAAAATACAAAAATATGACCTTTATAACTTAATGCATTTATTAATTTATATTGACAATTAAACTTTAATTAACAATTGATAATTGTTCATGCATAACATTTGTAATTGTTTCTACAGAAAAAAACTTCAATTCTTAATTCAGTACTTCATGGAATTTGTAAGTTTAAAAAGTCCTAATTTAGAGAAGAATAGTTATTGTAACTTAAAATAATAATTAAGAGAGATAAAATGTTTATACCTGGAGGTTAGTTTTCATCAGAAGCAAAATTACATTGAATAACAATGTGTATTTTTAGGTTGTTAAACTGGAAGCTCCTTCTATTATCAGACAGAATGTTCTTATATCCGAAGGAACTATGTTTCACATCACATGAGGTTATAGGAGCATGTATACATATGTTTCTCAAAAAAGATCTAAAGCTGACACTATCTAATTTTTTAAAGGAATATTTGAAGTTTTTTTGAGTTTGATTTATGAGTCACTATGTTTACACTCAAACTTCACTTCACTTTTTGTGAAGTTTGAGTGTAAACATAGTGACTCATAAATCAAACTAAAAATTGAAGAATACTTCACTGTTAATAATGTTTCTGCTTTTAATATTTATATTTGAAGTTACCATTATTTTACAAAGATCCATACAAAATTCCTATGAGTAAGGACTATGATACAATGAAGCACAAAATTAATATAATTTTGAGTTGAACTAGTACTCAGTGCTTCATATATTGTTAGTGTATACCTAGAACGTGTTTCGTTAGGACCTTCCTAACAACCTCACTAATAGATAGTCAACATGAAAAATTCAATGCCATGGCCGGGATTTGAACCACAGATCTCTTGGTATCCGTCCAGTCACTCTTACCCATTGAGCTACTATGGCCAAATTGCCGTCATGACATTAAATTCTCCAATTGACTCATTATATTTCCCCAGTAAATCAGTATCTCACATCCATTTAAATGATGAAGCCTGGGACTCAAGTACTTATGATAGTAAGTCACTGCAAATGATGAACATGATACTGAATCTTAACTGGATATTTCAGATAATTATATGTGTTAAACAAGTTAATGAAATAGCAAACCAGGACACTTTCTGTGGGCACAACCAATATAAGTGGTCAGCAGAAGAGACTAAGATAAATGTTCAAATACCTCGAGATTTAACTGTATTGGAACACCACAGTGAAGCGAAAAATTATTAAATTTTAGATGAGTCATATTTCTTACACATCTGCTTCACTTTCGTACCTATTTTGAGGACATGTTTCGCAAATCTTCGTTTGCATCTACGGCTCTTGTGCGACTGACGCTAGATCCAGCGGTGTGGGTAATTCTAGGGTTGTTGCTGCCATCTGTTGATTTAGCGATGAACTGAAATGTGGGATTCTCTTCTAGCGGGATTTCAAAGTTCATTAGTTGGTTTTTATGTTTTTCTATGTATATCCTCATATCCTCATTGTACGTATTAGTAAAATACGTACAAAAACATAGTGAACTCGTCATATGGGAGAGGATATACATAGAAAAACATAAAAACCAACTAATGAACTTTGAAATCCCGCTAGAAGAGAATCCCACATTTCAGTTCATCGCTAAATCAACAGATGGCAGCAACAACCCTAGAATTACCCACACCGCTGGATCTAGCGTCAGTTGCACAAGAGCCGTAGATGCAAACGAAGATTTGCGAAACATGTCCTCAAAATAGGTACGAAAGTGGAGCAGATGTGTAAGAAATACGACTCATCTAAAATTTAATAATAGTTCAAATACCTGCTCAGAATATTATAGTACATCTTGCTGGGACTCAAGGAAATCCACAATATCTTGGACATTATTGTACACTACTGCAAGTATGGGAATGCATTTTTCAGAGGACATGCTGATTGAAGTTGTAGCATACAAAAATGAGAAAATAAAGCAGTATAGATGTAGATATGCTGATGAAGCCAGGACAGAATTTAAAGCCTTCATTGGGTTATTGTACTACAGTGTGATTTTTAAATCCAATAAAGAGAATCTCTCTTTGCTACTGATGGTTCCAGTTGTAATGTATTTTGCTGCACTATGTCATTGAAGCAAATGTTAGTTCTACTAATCTGTCCTCAGTTCGATGACCAGGAATGAGATTAAAAACTGGTCCTGCAGCTGGAATTTCACATAAATTTAATTCACTTGTAAGAAACAGTCAAGACTACTACTGCATTGCAGAAACAGCCTGTATTGATGAAATGCTGCTAGGATTTCATGAACAATGCAGATTTAAAGTGTATATGGGATCAAAATCATGATCTTATGTGATGTTAGAACACATTACCACCTAAATACTTACATTTATTTATACAGGCAAAGGCAGCATTTTGCTTCCTAACATAAATAGCTTCAGCTTTGAAAATGTTTTAAATGCTTTATTTGCATATTAAAGCTTAATAATTTCAGATATAAATGTGCATACTTGGACTGAATCAGTAGAATTGCTTTTGAATTTTGTTTCCAGTTATAAGCATTCATATAAAGCTGAAGGGACATTTTATTGGTTGGGGTGAAGGCAATGACAAAATATCCCCATAACTGCCTGGACCTTTTGTGATTGTGAACAAAATTAGTTAAATGACGTTGCAAGTTAACCTCCTTTGATATGATTATTTATCATTTTCTAAATAAAGGAGGTCAAAAAGAAAATATCATCTATCTCTATAGGGAATAGCCATTAGCCATACTGAAGATCAGGTATATTCTTTGCTAAGGGGGAAAATATGCTAAATGAAGAAAGCTGTATCATAGCTGCTAAGGTCCACTATTTTTTTACAAAGTAGAAGAGCTGTCTTTTGCAAAATTGATATATGAAAATATTTGCAGGTGATTGTGAATGCTTCCTGTACCATGGCATAGTGGGCTAAGGCGTCATGCTTTGGTTCCCTGCCACAGAATGCACCCGGGATTGATCCCACCCCTTGGGGATGCTGATTTTAAGTCCCACATGGTATAGGACTGGTGCCCACTCAGCATCGCGAGGAAAGTTAGGAGCTATGCTAGGTAACAGTCGCGGTTGCATAAGCCAACTTTCCGGCTGGGGGTGCCGAGATGCTGACCATATCTCCACCCTATATTGATTGGATGGTCGCCCACTTCTACCTTGCATATGTGGGTGTGAGACAAGCATTAGGGCTGTTACACCACGGATTGGTGTGTGTGTGCGTGTGTGTGTGCGTGTGTGTGTGCGTGCGTGTGTGCGTGCGTGCGTGTGTCAGAGAGTTGCATTATAGACAGAGTTCCATGTAATTCAATGGTTATGGTTCCATGCTCATATTCCATCACTTTTTAGTTCCTGTACGAAAAAAATGAAGTAGGTATAACTAAATCATGGCTTTTTCTAGTTAAGTTTTGCTGTGGTTTGATGCTAACTTAACTCTTATGATTTAAGGGAACGAGCACATTTTGGTGTGGTTCGTGATATTGAAAGTCAACAGAAGAGAAAGACAGAGAATCTCTACCTACTACAAAAGCAAATACAGTTGACCAAGGAATTAAAGAAAGAAGCTGACTTCAAATATAATACTGCAGATGAAGTAACATGATGTATTGGATGTTTTTATAAATGGCTGTTTACATTTTAGTACTTTATATGAACTATAGTGTGTGAGTTGCTATAAACACTTTTATTCTGAAACATTCTTATTCTAAGATAGTTGTTTGACAAATATTGTTGTGTTTCATTGTTACAAACTGGAGCATATTGTGTGCTCATCATTATGTGCATTAAGATAAAGGCATCATAATAAAAATGAGTATTTAACATACTTCAATGTTTTTAATAAATGCTATTTGCACAAGACTGAAACCCTTGAGCATTATATTACTTCTGAATGTAATATATTAAAAATATATTACACATATTTGATAGGAACTAAAGCTATTATGTTCTCTGATTTGCAAGTTCTTGCTCATTCTGTGCAGAGCATGTTTTGGTTAGAAGTATGCACACTTTTGAGTATTTTATGTTTATTTGTATGTTAAGAAATAAGTTTTTTAAAAGATGATTGAATTATGAGCTACATATGTGGTAAAATAAAAGTGAATCGAGAAGATATTGACACATTGCTTCACTCACACTGTTTTTCACAGGACATGTTTCAAGAGCTGTTGCTCCCATCATCAGTTGAGTCTCGACTAGCGCAAACTGTAGTGTTTTCCTCATTCTCTATGTCGTCGGTAGATGTCTGGTGGTAGAGTTTTGAAATTCATAATTCTATGATGATTTTTATTGATAAAGATTTTCTCCCGTACAGAAAGATTTTTGATATATCAGGCGCATTCGATAACCTATGGTGGCCTGAACTATTTAGTATACTAAGACAGAGAGATTATCCGTACAGTCTATATAAAATATTAAAGGATTACTGTAAAGACCGAAGTGCTACTATGATAAGAGAACACAAGAAATTAACAAAAGACTTACTAAAGGTTGCCCTCAGGGATCTATATTAGGACTGGTCTTTTGGGATATTTTAACACAACCCATATTGGAGAAAATAGGGAATCTCACAGAAACTAAGGAAATTATAGCATATGCAGATGACTTAATGATTATAATTGATGGAAATAGCTGAAATCAAATTGAAGAAAAATGTAAGATAGTTTAGATACACTACAAAAGTGGTGTCATGAGGTTAAATTAACAATAGCTCCAGCAAAAACTGTATACATGCTGCTTAAAGGAAGCCTAAAAAGAAACCCCAGTATTAAGATTATGAACTGATCAATAACAAGAGTGCAACAACATAAATATCTGGGGATACTCTTGGACAAGAAACTAACCTTCTCAAATCATGTTGATTATGCAAGAAATAAAGCACAAGGAGTGATGATGTTAACATCAATTGTTCAGAAAAACTTCAGAGTACCTGCAGAGGCAATTAACATCTATAACACAAGCATAACAATAGGAATTGTTGGATATGGAGCGAGAAGTTGGGCACATAGATTAAAATACAAGAAGTACATAATATTACTACACAGATCTCAACGATAGATAATTATTAGAGGAGCAGCAGCATTTAAGACAACATCTACAATGGGACTTCTTGTAATTATGGGAATATGGCCAATTGATTATGTTATCAAACTATGTGCAGCAAATTATTGGTTAAAGAAACAGAACATAAAAGTGCACGAACTGATTGGCGAACAGTGTAAATTTAAAACTGAAATTAGGAATAAACTGTTAAATGACTGGCAACAAGAGTGGAATAACGTGGATGAAGGAAGGAGAATTTACGAGATATTACCAAACATAAAGATTATGGATGAAGCATTTGAAACTGAGGAAGGGAATCATACATTACATATCAGGACATGAACCGTATGATACATACTTCAATCGAGTAGGCAAAAGACTAAATAGTAATTGTGATATCTGCAATGTTCCAGGCAACCCAGAGCATTCATTGTTTGAATGTAGTAAATATATATTCAAATTACAAGAAGGTAGAACAAAACTAAAAGGAAAACAAATATGGAATATAGTGAGGAAAGAAGAAGATTATAAACAGTTGGAAATTATGACAGAATTAGTATCCAATTTAGCCATGGAAGACTACAACCAGAACAGAGCACAACTACAGAATAGAAGAACAGGAGAGAGAACACATCAAGATAAATACCCTGATAAAATTGAGATCAAGATTTATACAAAGAGAGGACATCCATTAACATCAACATTTATAGGATCTTTATAAAGAGATGGCATCATTTAATATTAATATTTATTGGAAGGAGATCAACATTAATTTACGGAGAAGGAAAAGAAACACAAACGACACATCAAAAAGCATCGTCGAAGGTAACCAGGACCATGGAGTAAGAAGAAACAACTAAAGAAAATACCTATAACTGTCAAGTGAATATTGGATATCCAAACAACCTGGAGTTTCAACGAAATTTAATGGACTTCAGGATACAAGGTTGGGAAGTGATCCCTGTTAGGCATAACATTAGCGTAATAACCACGAAAGTCATATTAAATGCATAATTACGGGCGGTTAGATATCACACTTTGAATTAAGCTAAATTATAACAAATATAGAGGATAATGATCTAATATACAGGTGCAGAAATTAAACAGGCAATACCAATACATATATTTTATTGCAAGCACATGAACCCAACGTGTAAAGAGAGCCGGGAAAATGAACACCTACCCTCACAGGAATGTTCCTTGTGTTGAGCCGACAAAGGGGCATTGTTCGAGAATCGCCCAAGGCTAGACCTAAGCGACAACTTTTTCGCCTGTCTATGCATTGGTCTGCACATTATACATGATGTAGAGAATAGGCACCGGGATTTAAGCTACGCTTTGAACGCGTGATGCCGCATTAATTACCTACACCATGGGTAAGAGAAAGTTGCATGGAATACATGCCTCAGAAACTCAAAATTGCGATGAAATTTAAGAGTAGGGAGGAAACACAACCTATAAGGAACGAGTAATGGGTCACATGACCCCTAAAGTGTCCAAAATTTGGCGAAAGGAAGGGGAAATTTGTGCAATGGAGATGTTTTATATTTGCTAGGAAAAACATTCTGCTTTGGCGAGCGAAAGGAGCAACACGTACTAAAAGTTAATCAATGTCCGTATATGCGAATGGATGGAGCAACACATATTAGTTGGTTATCAAACACTCTGTGTTAGCAAGTGAGAGAAACAGCACACGTTACATCATCAAGATTTTACCAAACTCTGTTGTTGTATAATCCTCCAGAAAAACTCTAGTGCACAAAGTAACGCTCTCGTGATGTCCAGAAAAGACGTGTACACAGCTTCATACATCACTCGGCGCGTCCTAGAAATTTACAAGTTCATTCGCGACTGTGATTCAAACTAGCTGTCATGTCACGCGCACAGCAACGGGCAAATCCTAAGTCTCACGCCTAATGTGTGAGTTACACCAATACAACAGTTACGAGTGGAGAGGGCGACTTGTATAAATAAATTTGCCATTCAACGGTCGTGGTGTCTTCTGTGTGATAATACCCCTACACTGTCAGGACGCACCCACTCCCTGAGACCCAAAAAAAGAGAATCCATGCAGACCTACCTCAAGAAACCCCCGACCTGTTGTAAACCTCCCATTCGTAGCCCTCACCTGTCACATATCCTATCATATGAGGTGTTGAGTGCCGGGAGGGCTCAACAAGGTACTTAACGGGCAAGTACCACCTCAGAAGACTTCAGTTGCAGGTGCAAAATATTACAAATAGGTCAGCAGCCTTCAGTCAGTATAATTTATTATTCAGATTAAAATTTTAATTTAGTTATTTATTAGAACATTTACATAGTAATAAGGCTGCTGTTAGGTTAGATTTAGTTGTAAGGCCACCGTAGACAGTGGTTAGCTAATGTAGGCATAAGTTTTGTCTGTAAAAAGATACTTTTCATTAATTAAATGTATATGATTTGTAATTTCTTAAATAATAAAGAGCACAATAAGTCAAGGTTTAGACTCGAGACACCTGGATCCAAGCTCGCAGATTAAAATAAAGTAAATAAAAATAAATATAAATAAATATGGAAAGATCTATGGGATGATTAACATGTATTAAAGGTGTCTCCTAGTTAATGTCATGTCTGGTATTCAAAAAATGAAAAGAAACTGCTGATTTTTCCATTTTTAATGTTTCTTATATGTTCTTTAGTTTTGATGTCAGTATTTCTTTATTATATATTAGAGCATGCAATGATGGATGCCTACAAGAAAAATGGCTGAAGTACTTTTTAAACATTAATATATGCAAGGTAATGAATATTAGTGAATCATTCTAGTTTGTAAATAACTATCAAATTTGCACCTATAGGAGAGGAAGCTGACATATGAATATTTTTTTAACCTACTTTAACAAATTAATTAAAAATAGTCCCAGCTCCTTCTGTAACACAATGTGAATAATTGTTTCATGTGAGTGAGAAACTTTAGGATAAAAGTTTAGGAATAATTGGATGTGTAGCTCCGATATTTATAATGCATTTTTCTGTTTTCCTTGTGTACTTCTGGGGAACAGTGATCGATGGATTAAAGGGTGATGAGTGCACATTTTGAGTGTGTTAATTAAGGGATATGCAACATCTTGATAATGTTTGGTTATGTGCTACTTATAATTCCTTCATCATTTGCATTTGCATACAACGCTTGAAGAGGTTTTTACCCACCTGTGATTGATCCTTTCCCTCTCCTGTTTTACAGATGTTTAAGTATAATAACTTAAAGCTAACTGCTTAAGAATTCCTATGGTGAGTGAGAAAATTTAGGATAAAAGTTTAGGAATAATTGGATGTGTAGCTCCAATATTTATAATGCATTTTTATGTTTTCCTTGTGTACTTCTGGGGAACAGTGACCGATGGATTAAAGGGTTTATGAGTTCACATTTTGAGTGTGTTAATTAAGGGACATGCAACATCTTGATAATGTTTGGTTATGTGCTTCTTATAATTCCTTCATCATTTGCATTTGCAGACAACGCTTGAAGAGGTTTTTACCCACCTGTGATTGATCCTTTCCCTCTCCTGTTTTACAGATGTTTAAGTATAATAACTTAAAGCTAACTGCTTAAGAATTCCTATGCCAGCTAATCACTGTTTATTTTGCATGGACTCAATGTTGACTTGATAAACACCCTAAAAAATAAACTTTGCACTGCCAAAAATTAAGCACATAGCACTTGAGGTGTCAACAGTAAGAACTGAATCTAATATGGACGACACCTCAGCAATTGTACATCAATACTCCCAAAAAGATCAGATAATTGTGCCAACATTTAACAAAATTCATTCTTATGGAATGATTTAGTATGTTAAATAGTGCATACTCTGGCAGCAGTTAAAAATGTCCTACAAATTAAAACCCAGGACTCCTGAAACCTTAAATTTTAATTATATAGGATATTTCAATTGATATTCTATGCCCCATCTCTAGGTGAACTGGGAACAATATACAGCATGTTAATGAACTACACCGAAATAATTTCAGCAAGTGTAGATGTGGCTAATATAAGCAAGTAGAGATAAGCAAATGCAGGGTCTGCAGCTAAACATAGTGCAATTAATTGTGTTAAACCTAATTGGCATCAGATGCTGATAAGTTGGCATTTAAACAATGTGGGTGAAATTGTTGGATCAGAATGTCTTTCAAACTGTATCCCAAGTATAGAAATATTGATTCTTAGTATTGTGACTTTGTGAGTTCGTAGAATTAAAAGTCCAAGTTGCAGAAATTCACAATGTTCTTTATTTCCGTAGAAACACACTTTGGTCAACCCTTACAGTAGCAGAATTACGTAGCATACACAAATACAATCTTCCAAGATCGCTGTACACAAACAAAAAAGTTCACTTTCAAAACACAGCTGTACGCACACGATTATCAAGTTCCATTTCAACTTTCACTCTAACTGGCAATCGTGGGTCCTTTTTATATGTACATTGATATTTCTAGACATTTCTGGAATGTTCTGTAACAAACAAGAAATTGAAACTTCCAGTCAGCTATCTGTCTCTTATCTGCTTCGGCAAGCTTTTATCTCCGCACTGCCCTATTTGTCCCTTTGTGCGCCCGGCTGAAACAATGCTCGTGACAGTATAGAGGTATTCTTTTGATGTGGTGTATGACGGAATGTTGTGCAGTAGTTTATGGTCGAGTCCACTTGTTTATTTGTAAGAAAAAGGGGTGTCAGGTTAGTTATCTGTCATCTAATCCACTAGCTTTATCAGCAGTCTGCTGGTGAAAGCAGAGATCTTACCCCTACCATTGATTTGCATGACATCATTCGTGCATATCCATACAAGGTCACGTGCCACCTCTAAAAAATACTGCTGTAGCTCGTTGTTGGCATTCTAAGGATTTAATGCCTCAAAGATCTCTCAAATCTTGAACTAATCACCTGCCAACCATGATTAACTGCCTTTTTTGCATCATATAGCCTACTCTAGTTGTTTCTGTAAATGTCTTGGTGGTCCAATCCGTAAAGCTGAAAACGGATGTTCCAAAGGTGATTGGTTCGGTTCCTGTCAGGTAGTTAGCATTTTGTTATTTTTAATGCATAAATTCTAATAGGAAGAGATGGCGTGATTCGTAACTAAGAACGTCTGATTGGGCAGTGTGATTACACTACTATGATTTTAGTTAATTGATGGAAATTAATCATTTCTACACACTAGCTGTATATAGTAGCTAAGGTTTTTAATGGATAGAGTCAACATGAAAAGTTCAATGCCATGGCCGGGATTTGAACCACGGATCTCCTGGTTTCCATCCAGTCACTCTTAACCTTTGAGCTACCATGGCCAACGTGACGTCCTGACATTAAATTCTGCATTTGACTCATATATTTCCCTGGTAGACCACAGGCTGCGCCATGGCTCAGTGGTTAGACCGCTTAGCTCTCACCAAGGCGGCCCAGGTTCGATCCCAGGCGACCGCAAAGTGAAATTTGTGGTGGACAACACGGCGCTGGGGCGGGTTTTCTCCGGGATCTCCGGTTTCCCCCGCCATCTCATTCCACCAGTGCTCCATCTTCATCTCATGTATCATCAGTGTCATCGCCTGTGGTGCTGTATGTAGTAAAAGCGGGCGTCAAACACCACACACTACACTGGTAGACCACTAGGAGCTCTCGCATCCGAGATACACCATTTTTTGTGGCGACTTACTTTCGTAAGTACTTAAGTCCCGGGCTTCATCATTTAACTCTTATTATTTTAGTTAATTGATGGAAATTAATATCTCCACACTAGCCGTATATAGGCTAAGGTTTTTAATGGATAGAGTCAACATGAAAAGTCAAATGGAGTCCTGACATTAGTCAGGACGGCACATTGGCCATGGTAGCTCAAAGGTTAAGAGTGACTGGACGGAAACCAGGAGATCCGTGGTTCAAATCCCGGCCATGGCATTGAACTTATCATGTTGACTCTATCCATTAAAAACCTTAGCCTATATACGGCTATTGTGGAGAAATGATTAATTTCCATCAATTAACTAAAATAATAAGAGTTAAATGATGGGACTTAAGTACTTACGATAGTAAGTCGCCACAAAAAATGGTGTATCTCGGATGCGAGAGCCCCTAGTGGTCTACCAGGGAAATATATGAGTCAAATGCAGAATTTAATGTCAGGACGGCATGGAAACCAGGAGATCCGTGGTTCAAATCCCGGCCATGGCATTGAACTTTTCATGTTAACTCTATCCATTAAAAACACTACTATGATTTCCTTGATTCAGGACACTGTAGTTTATGTGCTGTGGATTGCCTGTTGAACAACATGGAGAATGTGTACAGCTTTTCTGAACTAGCAGTTGTGCACCTTATTTACGGTTAATCACGAGGTAATGGGTTAGCTGCTGCAGCGCTGTACAAGGAACGGTATCCCGATAGGCGCCTACCACATCACTTAACCTTCCAGTCCATCGATAGATGTTTGCAAGAGAAAAATAGGAAGGTGGACACCTTTCAGGATAACAGGAGCGATAAGGGTGTTGCATGAACTTAGACGCACAGTGCAATTAGAGGAGAATGTACTGCAAAGCATTGCAGAACAGTCATCTACCAGCACACGCGCTATCGCACGTGCACTAGGCACTAACCATATTAGAGTATGGCAGGTCATACATGAAGAACAACTTCACCCATTTCACCAACAGAAGTTGCAAGCACTAAAACTGGAAGACTATGGTCATTGGCTACAATTTTGGAACTGGGCTCTACTCCAGCCACCTGAATTCTTTTCATCAGTATAGTCAACTGATGCAGCCTTACTCAACAGGGATTGTATAGTTCTTAATTCAAGAAATAGCCGTGTGTGGGACTTTGTGAACCTACATGCTGTCGTGAAGTGTTACCAGGAGAAGTTTTCAGTCAATATATGGGTTGGAATAATTTCAGACTATATCATTGGCCCATACCTGTTTCCCCCTCGGTTAAATGGACAGATTTATCTTCATGGGTTACAGAACATCTTACCTGCATTTTTAAAAGATGTACCCCTTCATATTCATTGTGAATGTGGCTACGTGACGGAGCTCCGCTCCATTAACCCTCATGGTTCGAGAGCATTTTAACCATGTTTATGCTGCCCGATGGTTCGGAAGGGGGAGTCCAACTGTAACTTGACCAGCATGCTCTCCCGACCTCAACCCAGTTGATTTCTTTTTATGGGGTTATCTCAAGTCTCTAGAAACCTCTTACCTCAGAAGAGGACCTAACTGCCCGAATAATAGCAGCATGTGAAGTTATTCGACACACACAAGGAATTTTGGACAGAGTACGACAGTCGTTCCTTTGCTGCTGTCAACTTGCATTGAAAATGTAGGTCCCATTTCAAGCAGTTCCTATAAACCTGAGTAAAGAGTTACATTTACTTTTATTTTATGGAAGTTCGTTCATCCTTTAAAACACTGCTGATTTAGACTTACAGTATGTGAAAGTATTAAAGCAGGATTCAATCTTTGTTAGAAATAATTGTAATTAATTGCATTGACAAGTTGAGATTACTCTGTAAAATGCATACATTTATACAAGAATTAAAAACTTAGACAAAATATTTTAAAAAAAATGAACAAAAAACACAAAAGTTAAAGAGATACGAACTCATTTGCCTTTCACTTGAAAGATTATGTTATAACCCTTGCACCAGAGGGAGTGCTGCGATACGTCTCTTCATTTTCATGTGTTGTGCACTCAAGTGGTATCACCATTAGACGCTGATAACCCTTGTAGTTGAGCGCTCTTATACACTCATCAATCACCATTAGCAGTGGCATACTGGCACTTTAGAAACTTATAGCTGTAACTTCCACATTTAAACCAACAGGCCATAAGTCGCCTATCTCAAATTACTTGTTTAAGATATCTCCACTTGCTCTCAAAATATTTCGGTGTAATTCATTAATATCCTGTATATAGACATAACTTCAGAGCATCTGTTAAAGAAACACCAGTAGCTACCATAAAATGTATGGATGATACATCATTTACCAACAAGGCACTCCGAAAACTATGCTGTTAGGTTAAGTTTTCATATGAAAAGTGACACAGAAGCTACTAAAATTAATGGGCAGTATTCTGAACTTAATCAAAGCCTACAGATCACATACAGATCTACTACCAGCTAAACGTGCTAAAGGGAGATTTTGCAAATATGATTTACGTGAATTTATAGCGTACGGATTGAGATAGGAGTTTGCCCAAAGTTAGATTATAATATCTAAAAATATTATAATAAATACTAAAATACTAATAATACTAAAAATACTAAAAAGCAGGCAAAGGCAAAATTTGCTATCTTCGAACTCATTTCTCCACAGAAATCTATTTTACCGACTGATACGTAGCTACAGGATAACACAAAACCTAAATAGTTGTAAACTAAGTGGAATGGCTCAGGCGGTTTCATATGTAGCCCAGTGGTCGATCTACCTGATCCATGTGTTTCACGGGGGTTTTCCGGGTCGCCAGGTGAATGCTGGATATGTTAATTACATCCCCCTAATTTCCTGTCCCTCCATTTCATCTCCATTATCATTTCACATCATCTCTCTTCTGATGGTCTCTTTCAGGGTAGAAGTGTTGGCCGGTGCCTCGGCGATACATGGCAAGATGATATGCACTGAGTAAAATCCACGCCGTGGCTCAGTAGTTAGACCGCTTGGCTCTCACCAAGGCGGCCCGGGTTCAATCCCAGGCGACCGCAAAGTGAGATTTATGGTGGACAACACAGCCCTCAGGCGGTTTTTCTCCAGGACCTCCGGTTTCCCCCGCCATCTCATTCCACCGGTGCTCCATCTTCATCTCACGTATCATCAGTGTCACCGCCTGTGGGCGTTAAACACTACACACACTGAGTAAAACTTCCTCCTCCGGTAGGGCGGTCTCCTGTGTCCGACCCCGGAATAGTGGGGCCGTTTCCAACTGTTAAAGTATAAGGAACCTGCCCTCTGCACTGCCGTGCCTCCTTGGAACGCCATGCAAGAAGCACTGTCTTTTGCTGGGTAGGTAATCAATTTTTACTTTTAATTTGTGCATGTGTGGTGACATAGCAGTTTAAATAGTCTCCTATGTAAAGAAGGAAAACACAATTTTCCTTTGTATTTATTAATCTGACTTAAAATGAGCTTGCTTAGTGACAGAATGAACATGTAATTTTAGCGGTTTTACACAAAAAAGTGTAATGTGAATAGTACAAAAAAAAACTTTCCCATAAATTATAAGAGCTACATAAAAAATGAAGTTGTGAGAAAAAATAGTAACAATGATTACAACAAAAAAATGCAATAATAAAAAGAAAATTATTTGTAAAATTAAAGTGTTTTTCATTGATAATGCACCTTGAATATTTTTATTAATTTTATATTTCCTTCTCCATTTCACAGAAATGTTTGTAATTGTTCTTTGGAGTAAAAAAGGCAACCTACTACTGTTATCTTTCTGAGGCTGTAACATTCTTTAAATATGGTTGATACACTCATATATTTTCTGCATCTCTAGATGGACTTCTTGAAGATGGTCTTTATTGAACTCAAAGTGGATGGATGGGTTGATTACATCAGCTTCATTGTTTATTGCAATGATTACTACCATCAGTTAGGCAGTGAATTTCCTTGAGAACTTACATTTCAATTTCATATGGTGCAGTATCTCTTAATCCTAAGAAGTTCTTAATGGTTTAAATAGAAACTTGTTTGGGATTTTGTTTACATTGGTAGTTTGAAATGGATAAATTAAGGATGGTCCCATAAACTGATTCATGACCGCCAACTTTTGCTGAAGCTGCAATAGATGAGTAGAAGGCAGCTTATTCCGATTATAAGTTTAGTAAAAATGACATCAGAATTTAAATAAAGGATTAATTAAAAAATACACTAACATATTATTGACTTCTCCTGTAGCATACATGCATTTAATATTACCATATATGGTCTTAATTATAAGATTTTTTATTTTCTGCAGTGGAAACAGTTTAAGCTGTTGTAATTACCTTGATATGATCAAACACTTTGTAGTCCCTCAACTACAGGAAGAAGGGATACTGGATACCATTTATCTATTAACAGGATGATGGTCCACCATTCTGAGCTCTCATAGTGTGGGATCAATTAAATAAGATCTTTAATGATTGCTGGTGCAGATATAGTGGACCTGTCCTATGACTTCATAATAACCCAGAATTAACGCATCCAGATTTTTTTGACGGGGCTCTGTTAAATCAACTGTGTACGGACAAAAATGACAGAATCTAGCTGAGTTATAGAGGAAGATTGCAACCATTTTTCAGCAAATCACTCTAGAAATGCTGTGTGCCAAATAGCACAACATGGATACCTGCGCTGCTTTCACAATGGTGGTCATGCAGAGTGCTAATGTGCTGAATTAGAAAACTTCACGCTCTCTTACACATGTCTATACCATTAATTCACAATAAACTCAAATAGATCCATGTATATAACATTTTACTTTTCTTGACATCTCAAATGATCAACCTGTGCAAAAAAAAGAAGCTTCACTGTAAAACTTCTACTCTTACCCAAAGAACCAATGAAAAGAAGTTCACATGCATGCACAACCACGCTTAGAAAACAAACATTTAACCTTTTCTTTAATATTTTCTTGAACTAATTTTAGGGTCATTTGTTTCCATTCACAGCTGCAGACCAACTGCCAGCTAGAACTACTGTATCATGGTAGCTTTCTGTTTATTATTTATTAGACAAGGCAGGAGATAGTTATTTCCATTTATTAAGCAATTTAAAATTAATACAAACTGGTACAGTATAATTAAACACAATAGTGTCATTCTAGAATTATTTTTCTCTGCAAAATATTTTAGTTACTGTTGGTGCACACAACAACAACCAATACAAATTAAAAGAAAACAATTTTCTTAAATGCATTTCAAGTACATTGAACATAAAAGTAATTCATGTGCTTTCATACTATTTAAAATGCACTAGAACAGACATCCTAGCGACAATAAAACAATGCTTTAAAACTAAACTTAGGAGATCACAGATTAGCATATCTTTGCAGACATTATTGAAGGAAAAAAGAAAGAAATGTTGAGCTTTTTGTTGATAATACAACAGACACCAAGTCACTTTGTATTGATTTCTGCAAGCACTTAACCCTTTGGCCCTTTTTATTTGGAGTGGTAACAATTATTATACTATCCATGCAATAGGCCAGCTATGTCAATAGAATACACAGCCACTTGTTTTTATCCACATGTATAACATTGGTGTGTTAAACATTTTCATACAGAGTGATAGCACCAGTTTGAGAATTCACGATCATTGACACAAAAATATAACCAATACAACACCAATTATAACACTGACTTAGGAATATAGGTTAAATACACCTATTCTAATGCATAGTTATAAAGCAGCTGTATCATTCAGATATCTTAGCTCACAATATGATTTCAAATCAGTTAACAGTGAACTGAAAATTAAACAGTCTAGACTTCAATAAAATAAAAATATCTTCTGAAAGCTCGAGCTAGACTAAATTTCTAGCAGATCAGGGTCATAAAATTATGCATACTTTTAAAAGCATAGATTTACTATAATGGTAAGTTGAGAAATGTTAGACTTTTTTTTTAATACCTCAGTTTATTCATACTTGTTTTCATGTTTATTTTTTATATAATTCTTACAGTTATATTTATTTTAGTTGAATACATTGCTCATTAGCTGTTTTCAATGGAGCATGGCTCACTTGCATTAAGTGGTGTGGAGGATCTATTTAAATAAATTATAAAACATTAAATGAAATATTAATTGGGTAATATATTTATACATTTTACACATATTAAGATACTTTTCCTGATAGCATAACTTTTCTAATTTAAACACTGGAGATAATATGGGATAAATCATCTAACTAAAAAGCACCATAGGCCAGTCCTCTTGAATAAATCAAAGCAGTAAACAGTAAAATAGTCAATGTCATTGCAAAATACATTGCACACTTCCTGGTTTGTACATTTGTTTGTAATGTTTTTTTTTTTTTTTTTTTTTTTTTTTTTTTGCTATGCTTATGCACTAACTGGAGCATATATTTTCATTACAGAATGTGTTGAATTCTACCGAATTGTTCACCAATCCTCATACTTGTAAATACTGTTGTGGGGGAAGTTAAAGGAAAATATATACAAATATAATAATTTCACTTTCTTATAAGGCTGTGGCTGAGGATGTGAATAAAATGTTCATGAAATCGTGACCCTAATTAATATAAGAAAACTTTCATCATTACATAGAAAATGAAGCTAGCTACAGTGAAGCAATAAATATTATACAAATATAACAATTTGTAACAAAAACTTCACTTAACTTAAGAAAATGGTGTTAATTCTTCTTTCTAATTGATATCGATTTCACATACTCTTGTTCACATCTTCAGTCAAACACCATTTTCTTAAATTAAGTGAAGTTTTTGTTACAAATTGTTATATTTTTATATATCTGTTTGCTTCACTGTTAATAGCTTCATATTTTAGGTATTTAAAGGGGAATGTTTCAGTTGTACCTGAGGAGTTCAGATACCTAAGGAAAAGTTTCACAGAATTCAAGACATTTCAGTATTGAATCTGATTCTAGGAGATCTTTTCCATGTTAAGTATAACTTCACTGCCATCACATATACATACATGAAAATTTAGCACATGAACTGTTTTAAGTAAAGTTTGGATGTTAGTTTACAGTTGGGTTTAAAATATAGCATTGAATATTTTATTTAAAATTATCTGGAGTTAAGTAATCCATCAAGGTAAGTATGCACAAACACTGTTATAATAGATGTTATAACAAAGCAACAGATAAATCTGTTTTACAACCAGTAAAAGCAAACATAAGCTTTACCTAATTCCACTGAAAATCTGTTTATTCTGAATCTGCAAAATACAAAAAAGTTAAGAAATATTTTTTCATGACCTACAGACCCACCTATATCTATGGCATGCAGCCTTATAACTTTTAATTTATTTATACAAACAATTGAAAATGCATTTGTCACTAAATCAAGAAACTTAACTGTCAAGTAGAATTTTGGTAGATAAACAAGATGTGCCAAACTGAAAAATTCAATGCGACGGCTGGATTTTGAACCATGGATCTGTCGGTCAAATCTCGGCCGTGGCATTGAATTTTTCAGTCTGACTCTATCCAAATCTTAGCTTACACACTAGTGTGGAAGAACGATTAAATTTCTATCAAGATGTGCCAAGTTTAAATCCTCAGAGGAAAGGGCCAAATCTTACTGTTACTGATTCACGAGATTAATATTTAATGTGATTAAGCTTTAACTTCATTTCATTATTCCATATCATTGAATATATCAATATATACAAAATATATATAAACTTATTTTGCATGAAAATTCATAATGTATGATTATGAACAATGATTTATAGTTACTGAAAAATAACACCCACTTAACTAAGTAAGCATGAAAATACATGTCCAATTCTTTGTTATGTATCATCCACTTTCTTTGTGAAATTTCCTCAAGTAGTTAAATTCAGTAAAATTTTCCATTCAAAACAGGCTTTAGACGTGAAAGCACAACCTGCTACTCTGTCACTGTAAGCAACTAGCTGCCACAGGAATCCTCCTCACAGAAGTTCATCATCATTACATTTAACCAATACGCAAATGTTTTGCCATGAACTTTGCTGTACTGAGGGGGTGACATTAGAGATAAAACATACTGATGGTATTATTTGCTTAATGTGGTTAGACACTAATGTAAAATGACTTGACACCTGCACATCCACCTCATTACAAATAATTAGTCTTCATATAGAAAAATTATACAGCATCAGCTATTGTTTATTTAATGCTCTGGCAGTGAAATCTCCAAATAGAATATTATAACTTAATAAATGTTAAGTTCTACAATAGTAATTGCCACAATTATATCAACATTGTCTGTGTGCTAAAATGTTGTCACATTGGAGTTCTACATGCCCACATATCTATGGATAAGAGGCACTTCTATTTGTGCATTTATATATGTAAATATATGCTTCCTAGGCAAACACTGAACCTATAACATTGCAAAGAAGGCCAATCTATAAACTAAAGTGTTTACAAACATGAACTGTGAAAAAGAAGCTTCAGCTATGGAAAATTGGGTTAAAAATACATTATCTAGAAATATTTAGTCATTACTTTGTTGGAAAATAGATGTGTTATCTATTATGTGTTATGTTCATAATTATGTGAGAATACAGATGTCAAATCTCATTATATGTCAGAGCTAATTAAATAGGTGATTTACTTAATTTACATCAAAGAGAAAACAAATATTAAATATCCCATGTTAAAATATTTAAAAGGTGGCAAAAACATGTTCAAACATGGGAGGAGGTGAAATAGCTACTATATTTAAGTTTTGGAAATTCCAAGTTCATCATTAACCATTTTCCAGATATTCTGTAAAAATATGTTTCAAAATATTAACAGACTATAAACATTATATGAACATAAAAATACTGGTTAATGCAAATAGTACCTTACAAAACAAAACTTTCAATGATAAATGTTTACATTATGGGTGCAACAAATACCTCCAAAAATACATAGGTCTTCTTTGTAGGCTCCACCCACAATATCGTTAATATCTGATCAGTCTAGGAGTTGGTTCCAAATCCAATCAAACTGACAAATAATGGATCATATCTGTCTCATACCACATTCACATTAGGTGGTGGCAAATTCTGTTACCATCTGCATTATCATTTAATTCATTCTTATTGTTTTTCACAAACTATGGTAATTCATAGGAAAGTGATTAAGATAATGGCTTTCTCTCCTCATTACCATTTCAAAGTATTTTTAGAACTCATTCTTTTAGCCACTGTATGTTTATAGTAAGTATGGCACATCAAGCAAGCCCATTGCTTCAGATATGACTGTGGCCTTTATGAGTAGAAAAAATAAATATATACAATATATTTAAAACATCATTTAAAAGAGCTGTGTAAGGTAAAGAAAGGGGAACTTGAAATGCATTTAATCAACATATGTATTTTACATTAAACAAAGAAAATGTTGGTAAGGTTTAATGCATAAAAGTACTGATTATAAAATTAAATTCATGTGCTCTGTGCAGCTGACACATTAATTCACATGTAGGAACTTTGTTAAAGTGTTTATATTTACAATTTATTTGGATTTTAGAAGTAGCAGAGTGTTCCAAAGTGTATGGTTAAAAAAACAATATCCAAGTAAGCATTTTATTTATTTTTTGTAATCTTTTATATTCTATTTTACTTAATACTTTTAAGTGATTAACGTATTCGAGGACGGTTCAATAAGTACCTGTGTTAGGAATGAAGATGCCAGCTTTTTCAAACACGAATTATTTATTTCTCAACACAGTACTCTTTTAGTGATACACACTTCTCCGAACACTCCTGCCATTTTTATCCCCTCCAAAAATAAGAATTGTCAAGCTCTGCAAAATACATCTCTATCTCTATGATGACCTCATTTGATCTAAATTTTGTTCTGCATACCATTTCTTGCCCGCCTCGGTAACGTAGATGGTAGCGTGTCTGCTTCACGTTCAAGAGGTCCCGAGTTTGAATCTTGGTTATGGTGAGCTACCTGGACCCTTATCCTTAAAGACGAATGTCGGGTGGCTCTAAGCTCCATGGATCCTGGACACATTTGAGCATCATTTCAACCACCTCATTCACCGTCCAATATGATGTTGAAGAACATAAAATAAAATAAAAACATTTCTTCATGTTTGAGAACAGGAGAATATGGGGTGTGGCAGCAACTCCGGATGAATGTGCTGAGGCATTATCGTGGTGAAACAGAATTTACTTTCTTCCTTATATAGGGCCACGTTTCCTTCAACTTCTTGTCGAATAGGGCCAATAACTCACTGTAGTATGCTCCAATAATCATTATTCCTTTCTCCAAGAAGTCAATGAGCATGACAGCCTTCGCATCCCAAAAAAATCATCACCATCACTTTTCTGACCAATAGGACCATCTTTGCCTTCTTTGGAGCAAGTTCTCTGGAAGCAACCCATTGTTTTGATTGTTGCTTGGTTTCTGGAGTATAATGATGAATCCAGGTCTCATTGACAGTGACAGCTTGATGCAAAAAGCTTAAACAGCTTTAAAGTTGAAAGCCGCACCTGTTTGTGTCCACTGTAAGAAAAAACGTGGTAACCATCTAGCTGACAGCTTTCTGATCTCTAAGTTATCATGTAAAATATGAATTGCTGTTCTTGTCGACACATCTACAGACTCTGCCTCTTTGTGAACTTTTGTTTGAAGGTTAGCAAGAATCACACCGCAGATTTTTTATGACTTCCTTGGTGTCCTGGCTGCTCCTTGTCAAAAAACGGATTTTTGACCATGTTTAAATTCGTTATACCAATATCTAACTATTGTCATAAAATGTGAAAGATCTCTCTATAAACAGCATGCAATTTCCCTTTTATCTCCTTGCAAGTTTTCCTATCTAAAAGTAAAAGGTGAATCACTGAACAATACTGCAAAAACACATTGAACAACTTATTGAATAGGGGTTCCCAGCTGGGGGTGGGGATTTTTCTCCAACCAACTTCCAGAGTCTGGAAGCATGAATGAGTGTGAAATTATGCATGAATTAATGATACAACCCAACGATTATGAGTTAACACCATCGATATGTTCCAAAGGAGAAAGGCCACCGATATGACCACTGCAGTTAAAGGCAACAAGTTAAATGGAGCAACAAAAAAACTTATTGAAATGTCTGTAAAATCCAAACTAACCTATGAATCAGCACCAAATTTGTTTTGACAATGTGTAACAAATGACAGTACATAACACAAACTTCCCTTAGCAACACCATATATTTTAAAACATGGGTACTTATTGAACTGCCCTAAAATGTTAACATCTGTCTGCTGAGATGGTGAATGAAGTGAGTGGAATAATGCTCAATGAGTCTGGAGTTTCAAAAGATAACCAATGTTTTGATACTTGAAGATAAAGAAACACCTCAGAAAGTATCTTATTCAAGGTTCATCCCAAACACAATCAAACTGCAATATTTTATCCAGTTGCGATAAAACCTTAAAGGTTAAAGCAACCTTAAATAAAGATTTATTTTAAAAAAAGATTCAAACTTGGGAATATTGAGATCAGCCACTTCATTCTTCTTCCTCCTCTATCTTTCTATAATCTGTATCTATAATTTAGGTCAGAATTCAGACTTACTACTGCTATTAATAATTCCAACATTCCATATATGAAGTTAGTGGAAAAATATATTTTTGTGTCACAAGTATGTACGAAGTGGGATGGCTCAGACTGTAGCATCGGAAGTGCACATTCAGGTGGTCATGACTTTGACTCCTATAGCCGGACTTCCTGATTCATGGGTTTCCCCAGTTTGCTATGTTAATGGCAGGAAGGATAATTACATCGTCAGGGTAAATAATTCTATAGAAACAACCAAATGCCCATTCCTCCTTCACCCTTGAAATAAGCTGTTCAGAGTTGTGTGGCCTAGGTTGTCTAAATACGCTGTCTTGCAATTTAGCCCACGAATTCCAAATAACATTTAAATCTGGAGAGTTCCCTGGCCAATCAGTCTAGACACATTGAAGTTCCCCTGAATGAGTTCCATGTTTTTTTTTTTTTTTGGTGGTATGTGCTGTTGCACCATCTTACATCAGAATTCCAAGTCAACAGATTTCCAAGTGGAAATTGTCTAGGGTCATTCATGATTCTCTAGTATAAAGGCACAATTTCTTGTCAGTGGTATTCTACAACCACAGTTTGATCTTGAGGGACAATCTGCAATTCTGTCTTACTGTAACAAGATATGCCTGCAGTAACCATAATTTTCGGTGAGAATTTAGGGGTAACAAATGGGGAAATATTGAGGGTTTTTGGTCCTGATTCATCTGTTCTGGCAGTTTGGCTTAGGCTGCAGTTCCACAGGACTCTCATCTGTGAACAAGATGTGTGAATGTTTTATGCATCCCTCTGGGGTATCCTCTGCAAATCCAGCATCAATCAATCTTTTGCAGAACTTTACATAGTCTCCAACATGCTTTGCAGTCAGAATAGGCTTTACTGTTTTTTATAAGCAAATTTTCCCTAATCCATAGATTTAACGTATCACCTTAACTGTTGCCATGCTGTTGTCAACTTTCTTATTTCAGGCTTGAAAATCTTCAGAAAATTCAGTTTCTTAACTTGATCCAAATGTCTAATTTAGTCCTTAGTCTTAGGAGTAATTTTTATTGGTCGACCAGGTCTTTTAGCATCTGTAACGTTGCCATCGTCTTTTCTTGTACATTTTCTGATCATGTTCCTGCAAACTTTTAAAGTTTGACTGATTCTTTTTATTGCCATGCCAGACTGATAAAGACATTGAATTTTAGACCTTACATGCTCTCATTGTGAGGATGACATCTACAAAAATAGTGATACTGAACGTTGCTCTATGAAATGATGTATGTATGTTGCTAATGCTCTGGAGTCAGCAATGAAGTCATTCTCATTGTGGTTTACCAGTTCTTAGAAGTTACATCTTAATAATTTTGTAAAGCTGCATAGTTTTGCTGATGTTCTCTATCCATTTCTATACATTGGGAGCACAATATACAATTTGGAGAAGTTAGTAAGCCAACTCTATGGAGATGTTTTCCTAGGCAATCATGTCATGTAGTAAGCGTCATCATGGCAACAGCAGATTTACGTGGCAATTCCGGAATTACAGAGGGATTTTCTACAAGTATTTTTATATTTTGGTTAAAACCTTTTTCAGTTAGTCCAGATTTGTAATTATCAATTTTTTTCTATATAATCCTTTTAATTGATTCATATGAAAAGGCTTTTGTTTCTTTCTGTTTAATTTTACACCTTTTTTTTTGTTTGTTTGCTAATATATCAGCCCTTTCATTCCCCTAAATTCCACGATATGCTGGAATCCATTACAAAACTATGTTTTCCAAGTTTTTTATGGTCTGGATTATATTTTGTATTTCTAGAATTTTTTCAATCTTTAGATAGGATGTGGATACTACAACCTGAATTGCTGCTTTAGAATCAGTCAAAATAACAATATTCTTGCATTGTTGCAAATAAGAATGTTTTGGAACAGAACATAAATAGTTAAAACTTCACCATCAAAATTTGTAGTATTTCTTCCAGCATTTTTGTAGAAAGAGAAGAATTTGCAGCTCCACCAGCTCCAGCTCCATGTTCATCTAAGAGAGAGCCATCTGTATAAATGTGTGTCCAGTTTACAGAAGGGTAATTTGTGTGCATAGTTTTTAAAGCTAAAGCCTTAGCCATGTCTGGAGGAGTTTCTCTTTTATTAATGAAATTATTTAATTTAGATTATAATCAATGCTGAAATTATCAATTGGGTTGATACCATATATTATATTCTCTTTGTTTTTTGATATTTCTAATTTATCATTAATTTTGCTACTTTTTGTACAAATTCAACTGGAGTTTTCATAGAGATATTTGATATTTTTCCCATTTATCAGAATCTGGGAATCTTTTGAGTTTCTTATAGGTAAGTAATGCTTGTTGTTCAAGTTCTGTTATAACTGGTTTCTTAGCAGTGACAATATGTAGAGCTTCAATTGAAATGATTAAACAATCCACTATTGTGATCTGACATATGGACCATAAGCTTTTTACCCTGGTGAGAAACCTTTGGTTTAAACTAAGCTGCCTGTGTCAAAGTTTTTTAATTTAATAAAATTATTTTTGCAATTACTTAATATGAAACCTTAAGCTCCGGAGATTAAGAAATTAGCATATTTGAAACTTTGGCTTACCTTCTAATGATGAAAAGGACCCATGGTGTAAAGAGAGTAAGAAAGACAATCCAATTTCCAACACAGCTTCTTCACGAGAATGCTCCTAACACAATACAACAATGCCGCAAACGAAGACTGTTCCGACTGCTGCCTTGGTAAGTGTTACCACAGTAATATAACACACGAGCATGAAAAGTGTGCATATTTCGAATTACTGCTGAATTATTTTAACTGCAAAAGATGCAGAAGGGGTGAGAAACTTCCAGACCAACCTGTACAAGGCCTCCAAAACCTATCATTCAATCTACTACCATGAGCAGGAAAATGTCAGGGAAAAAAGAAAAATAGTTGAAGGTATGTTATACCACCACCAGAGAGAAGACCGCAGGCAACAGCAACAACACATGACAGTCGGGCCTTCCAGGTTGAAAATGGAAGCAACAGCTCCTGAAACTAGTCCCAAAAAATCAAAATGTGACAGTCTGAAAAACAGACTACAAATATTTTTATCAAGTAAGTTGGACGTCACTGTTACTAATTTCCTCCAAACATGTTTAACAAACAATATATATTTAAACTCTCATAGGCTCGCCAGAAGTCTCAACAGTACATCACAAAAAATATTAATTTATGTAACAAACTTCCAAAACATGTAGAGAAACTCAATAGTAAGAACTTTGAAAAAGCAGTCAAAAATATTTTACAGAGAGAAATGCTTTATGGTAATGAATGACTATCTAAATTTGAACTTTTAACATAAGAGCAATGGAAATGTTCTGTGTAATTAATGCCATTCTGCTCTCTGCGAAAATATAACATTGTTATTGTACATATGTATACATTCATTATTAAAGACTACATGTGTCTTGCCTGCCTCGGTAACATAGATGGTAGCGTGTCTGCCTCACGTTCAAGAGGTCCTGAGTTCGAATCTTGGTCAGGGTGAGTTACCTGGATAAGGTTTTACCGGGGGTTTTACCTTATCCTGACAGACGAATGTCAGGTAACTCTCAGCTCTATGGACCCTGGACTCATTTGAGCATCATTTCACCCATTTCATTCATCATCCGATATGACTTAACGTTGGAGGACATAAATTACCAAAAAAACACATGTCTTGTATTATTTTACTTATTAGATGTTCAAGAATTGTAACCATTGCAATCTGTTTCAAACGTCTTGTACTATAATTTGCTATCCAGATTTTTTCCTCATATAGCATATTTTAACTACAGATGGAATATTGTACACTTGATGAATTCATGAAATAGTACAGTTTTCAATGATAATGGAAAGATATACAGACACACATACATAAAGTATTTAGATTCCTCTTGGTTCCTTACTATAGGCTCTCTGAATCACCATCATATCTATGAGAAGGGGCAAAAGCAAATATGACCTTTCAAATGGCACTGACCTTTTGACCAAATGGATAAATCTGGTCGACAAGCTCACGCTCCCTCCTGTTTCTCCTCAACCACCCTCGTATATGGGCAAACTTTGCTTTGTATACATCACTGCAGATTTTCTGGCCCCTATTCACTAGCACTACTGAACTAAAACTCAATAAATCACAAGGCTGCACACGTGTGAGCAGAAATGATTTACCCTACAGTAGACTAATTATTACTCTACGTTTCCACAATTTAGCCTACACACGGCTAGTGTGAAAGAACAATTAATTTCCATTAATTAACCTAATAGTGGTTTACTATAAAGCCCGGGCCTTAAAGTACTAACATGTAGTAAGTCGCCATTAAGGTAGTTGTCTCATGTGTTTATGAGAACTCCTAAGTGGTTTACCGGGAAAATACGAGTCAGTTGGAGAATTTAATGTCATATCGGCACGTTGGCCATAGTAGCACAATGGTAGTGCAGCTGGACGGAAACCAGAAGATCCGTGGTTCAAATCCCGGCTATGGCATTGAATTTTTCAGTCTGACTCTACGTTTCCACATTACTCTACGGATTGATTAACTTAGAAGAATTGGTAAGAAACTTATTTTTTTGGAATATGCTAGAATTCAGCATAAATAAACAAATAAATAAATAATTTTTCTCTGTTCTGCAGAGAACATTTATATAATTTTATTCATATAACATCCATAATCATACTTGAACTCTCTTTAAACAGAACTATCATTTTATTGAAGAGAAGTGGCAGCACTTAGAAAATGCTTTTGTCTCATTTAGAAAAAAAAAATCTGTTGAGTTCATTCTATTATATTAACATAGAACAATAAATGCTTCAATGTGGAGCTATCAAGTTTTCTGTTTTCTTCGTAAATGACTCCATAGTATATTGCTTGCAGAAAACTTTCCAAGAATTTATTTTTTTCATATTTTAACACTTAAGATTTTAATGTTGGCACAAAGGGCTAAGTAAACTAATTTGCTGATGAAACAAGCTGCATGAATGATAGCATAAATACGTGTTCAACTTTTCTTGAGTATAGCAGAATGAAAATTTACTTTTAGAAATTTAAACTGAAAAAGGAATGGCAGCTTTTATTGCAATAAACACCTGATAACTGTGATAGAATGCAGTTTCTTATCCATACTATCTAAGGAAATACATAACTAATAGTTAATTAGTAAATAATACCAGTTTCCAGAAGATGCAAAAAATTACATTAATAAAACCACTTTCCTAGGGTAAAACATGAAATCTTGCAAACCAAAATATGTACATTTTCAGTCCATCACAGCTTTTGTTATTTTCATCAGTAAATTATATGCATTTTCAGTTGTAAACTTGGCTGCTAACATCAGACTTAAAGTATAATATTTATTGTTTAAATTACATAAGTGCAGAAAAATAAAATTATTTGTACACTCAAATATTAGGTTATGTGTATAAGTTAACATTCTCACTTTCAATGCCCATTTCAGGTACTTAAAACTGAGTAGGTGTGCTAGTGTTAAATCTTTCAAAATTATACTATCTCTGTTTTTAATATCAAGCTAGAAATTTAGTTATACCTCTACTTTTGATGTATTACACCCCACGTTATTTGCATTCAATATTTAATAAACATTAAGATATATTTTGTATACAACAATCAGTATGTTTAGAAATATGAAGTATGTTAAAAATGTTTCCACCAATATGTGTCAACTGAATTGTTTACCAAATTCCAAAACAGCTGAAGCTTTTAGTTTTCTATTACTTTTATTATTTAAAATTAAATACATATTCTAAATTTCAGTAGCTTTGTTACATTTCTTTTTAATGTTTTATGGGATAGAGAAGAGTTTATATTAATGTACTGTAGCAGAGGTGAGTGTTTCTGTAAAAAACGTTTGAAAATATAACAGAACATCTGTACAGAACAGGGACATGTATTTGCATTTACCACACTCAATTCAACACATTAATATTCAAATACCAAGAACTTCAGCACTTTCTAAAAATTTAACTTTTTATGTGAGTGCTTTCACTTTTAAAATCCTTGGGTTCACTGTTGATCTGTTTTAGGTGTAATAGTGCATCTGAAACGGTCTCATTAAGAGATCAAGTAAAAATAATAGACGTTTCACATTTACATTTTTATTGTATATAGTATGTTTTATGTTGAGAGATGCTAGTGAGAAGCAAGCCTGCCGTGAGATACAAAGATTGGAAATGTGTATAAGGGAAAGATGTAGAAAAGTTGTGCACAAACATGATGTATACTGTTGCCACATACCAGATTTAGGAGAAAAACTTTTAAATAGAGAATCAGAGTAATTCTACAATGCTTATTGGATTACTATTTTAGAATACTAAAAGGGTCTGGTAGTCAGAAACATGCAAAAAACATTAATTGTGTATGTGTATGACAGGAGAAATGATGTGACATTGTAGAGTTACAAATGTTATGAAGCAATATTTATTGTAATAGAGATTTGAAACTCTTTATCATTAAATACTTAAAATATTACCCAGAAAATGTAATTACATATTTTAAATGCAACTACTACAACTTTCTAATTTTGACTTTGGTATCATACATTGCAGATTGGGGATGAGCAGTATTCTTACAAATATGCAATGATAGGAATGAACGACATTAATATTTAAGTAAAAGCTATTAAATGTATTTCAAAATATAACAAAGCCAGAGAATAACAGCCTGTAGCTGTACATGTTAGCTGCATATATTTTTACACAGTAACAGAAGACCTGACTTTGTATTTTTTTTTTATTAATTTTAAAACCAACTGAATACTTCTCATCTGCATACTATGATTCATCAATTTTTCTTTTCTTACCATCCTTCCCAGCAGAAAAAAAAAGCCTCTGTTTATACGTTTGAAAATTCATATACACGCACAGTTGCTTATACACTCATGACACACATTCATACTCACAGGGTGTACTTGATAAATGCTGTAACACCCATCAGCACTGAAAGGCTTCATTATAATACTTATTTATATATTCATGGCATTATAACTGCAGTTCTTTTTCAAAATATTCTAAAATAGGCCAAATTTAGATGAGTTTACAAAACTACATTTCTTCTTCACTTACCATTATCTTTAAATTAGTTCCCAGTGCAAGAAATAATATGAGCTCAACACTGATAAAATCTCACAAATATTAACATCAACAACAAATAGTCACGATACCTTAGCTTGGATACTTATCATATAAATCACAATGTAAAACTGAATCAAAAAATATAACTTTTGGAAAATAATTAAATTATGTTTTGAAATACATAAGTAAGGAATGTATACATACTTTTATCATTTGTAATTGTAACATAATTTTGAATATTTATATTCTTGTCTTTTCAGTAAAATACAAGTTAAAAATATTCAGAAAGAATATTATAAAACACCTAAGTAGCCAATACTGTAAGGAGCATCATTGCAAATCACATTAGGTCTAAAACTGAAAATACTACATCAAAAACCAAGAGCGGTATATCAGTAAACTATAGGTACTATATCAAAATGCACTGCTTTAAAACATATGTTCAAATATCTTAAATGGAGAACTATGAATAATACTGCTTTGATTCTCTATTCAAATCAATACAGAGTACAATATGGAATTAGTGTGGTATGATACAATATCAGAAATTATGAATATGGAAATGTATGAAAATTACCATAATTATCAGACTGAAGTGGTTACTTGAGTTTGCTTCTTGAATGATCACTTATATCACCAACTTCATCAATTACAAAGTATGGCACAGTTAATCGTAAAAACTATTTGTAGTTGGTTTATGACACTCGTCACTTACTTCACTGTTACTAAATTTCTCAAACATGGCACAGTTACCGAATAATGTGTTGTTTATCAGAGCAGCAATAGCAACTATCGTCATTCAATGAAACCTGTATGTTAAACTTTGGGCTGTGCAACATAAAAGGTATTGCACTTGGCAAATTATGATTTGTAATGACCACGACAGAATACAATATGAAACAACAATAAATCTGAAGCCTGATTTACATCACAATGAAATATGAGTTTACATGGTAATGTGCACCTTGAACAGTTATAAATAAGCGATTCCATACTCGATTTTGTCCAAAGGTAGACCTAATACAGTTTGCAATAGCACTCCTCATTATGTTCCCAAGAATTTTGGGATTTACACCTAACATTATTTTTGACATAACACTCAATTATCCAGTTAATCAATTACTGCCTTGAGCTGTCTGTTAGCAGAACAGAACATAAAAAGAGCACATGGACTCCACATATAATGAAATCATAAGAAACAATGAACTCTAAAAATAAGTCATCTTTCCTATGACTCCATAAAGGCGCAATACTCTGGCAAAACACCTTAACCAACGTACAAGCAAATAAAGACTAGAAATCTGTATATATTACACATGGATCTAGAACATCACCACTTTGGTTAGTGATTAGTGACTACAATGACAGGGTACCTCTTCTCAACAGAACAACTGCTGCACTCAACCTGCTCTCAGGATTTGATTGCTTCATACATCCTACGTGCCTGCAACCGCACATCTTCATTCCTGTACTGGTTCATGAGCACAAATGCTTTACTTCGCATCTTCTCCTGGATATTGACCCCATAAATTGCTGCATACCTGCTAAAGATATATACATTAGCTCACAGTAAGACAAATATCATGTGCAGCATTACTATGAAAAAACTTTCATGTTTATCAGGAGCACACTGAGAACTCAGAACTTTTTCAAAACTTGACAAATACAACTATATTCAAAGTTGTGTTATACATTGCAACATGATTTTGATCTTCCAAATCATTCTGCAAATCAGGTTTCAGCAAAAACTGATACATGCAATCTGTGAATTATAGGAAAAGTCAACAAATGTGTTACCTTTTGCAATTCCTTTCTTGGAAGTGTTGAAAACAGTGTTGTTATAATATTAATTGACATTAATCGACTCCCTTTAAATTTAATTTAAGTGTTACCTTTTACTTCATTTACAACTGAGCAACTCACAATAATAAAAGCACACGTATTTGTACAAGTCTATTTTCCAGCCAGGTTTCTCTGGACTCATTTCAGCATCATTTCACCCATCCATCATCCAATATGACCTATGTTGGAGGACATTTAAAAAAAAAAGAAAGAAAGAAAAAGAAAACGTTTCTCCTATGAGAAGAATGTACAAAGTATATATTATTCTAAAAGTGAGCCAAGGGATAAAGTTAAAGTATTATGTCACTGTAGTAATAATTACAATTATCCTCATACAGAAATTATGTGAATTAAAAATTAATCGCAGATTGCACAAACTTGCCAAGCAATTTTGTAGAAGAATAAAAGAAGAAAATCCAGGTGTCAAGATTGTGTTCGATATGCAGCAAAGCCAACCCACTTCCAAAATTGTCAGTGAGTGAAATTGTCTATGCTAGGCAGATGTGCTTATATGATCTATGCATAATGGTGCATGCTAAAGAGCGAAGAAAAGGAAAATGTTTTCTATACATGGCTGGAAACAAAGAGTCTTCAAGAAGATGCAACCTTTAGCATCAACTTTGCTGGATTTTCTTTCTCGGTTAGAGAAGGAATACCAAGTGATGGTCTTACCACTATCCGTATGTTCTCCAACTCTTGGAGCAGTCAAAATAAACACAGCTGCATAGTTGCAACACTATAGGATTGTTAGAAAAGACTTCAAGATTGAAGAATATTCTTCATTTCTTTCCAATCCATCAACATAATTACATAGCTCCAGACTGAGAGTTTGGTAGAACTGAAAAATCATACAAAAGAAAAGAAAGCAGCTTGCTCCTACACAACATTATGGAATCTTAAAAGAACATGGCATTCTAAAAATACTCAATAAAGACTGAAAAATTAAAAACCTTATGGACAGCACACAAAAATGCTAAACTCTAGGTTACTATTCAATATGAATAGTAAGCATGTCATCGCATACAATAAAATAAGGAACAATGTTAATGTATTAGTGAAATGCACTTATTTTGGGCATTCAGTTGATGTTCAAGTTCTTAGGAGACAATCATGTCATCCAGCACTACTATCTTTCACAGTTCTTCCAAAGCAAAATACGATTAGCTTAGAAAAGAACATTTCTGCACTATAAGAGTATTTTGAAGCACCAGATGATGAAACTGAATTCTACAAAAATGTCCGAAGAGAAGACTATAAATCTAACCATGTCTAGATATGAGGCTAGGAATGTTGTATAAATCATATATTGGTTGTAGTAGCTTATATTATTGTCTTATATATGTTATTAAGAAAGATTAAATCTTTTCATGTTAATATACTATTTCCTTTTAGAGTTGTACTTATTAAGTGTATTCTCAATTAATTTAACAAAATTAAATTTAAAAAAGCCCATTAAAAGTAATAAAAATAAAATAAGTATGTAATAACCAATAACACAGACCAATAAGAAAATGTATGTACTACTTATTCATGCATAGAAATTATTTTAATAATAAGTAAATATTTTTAATCAAATAAAGAACAAAAACAAAACTGTTACATAACTAGAACAATGTTTCTCTCTTCCATATACATGCATTTGTCAGTTTTTGAAAAAACTTGAATAAACTTTCATACTGAAAATTATCTTTATGGATGTTTAATGTATCTTAATGAAGATTTTGCTTAAAAGAGTAGGATTTCATAATGGAGAAAATATTAAATTCTTCTGTCTCTCTATAGGTGAAAATAAAAAGACACACTTCTTGAAACATTCAATAATCTCATTACCACGTTTTGGGAAAATGTCCTCAACGAGTAATTTGTTCAGGTTCACAAAAAACAAAAGACCACAAAGTACATTTTAATAATGTTCTCCAAAATATACTGAACATTCATTTTCTACAAATGCATAAATACTAGCCTCACTTCTTTTTCTAACTCATGTTTCCCAGTGAAATGAATTGTCATCGAGAATATTGTTTACTAAGTGCACGGTCTGAGTAAGTTTCAGGACTATAGTATATTGTACGGTAACAATTGATTTTACACTACTTATTTGAGAATGTTAGTGAAACAGTAGTTTAAAAAATATATATTTTATGCTTGGTTATGCAAATCTTTGGTGATCTTAGTAATGGTAATAAAGTATCAGGCAATATTCAATTGCTAAAGTCACTGAAATGTAACGAATGCTGGTAATGGGCTTATAACAGCAGCACCAATGACAACGACGATGATGACGACCACCACCACCACTTTAACCTCAGGTTTTGTTTACAAAGTTCTGACACTGTCAAAGTCACAGTTCAATATTTGATATTTATTTGTACAGTATCCATTAAAAATTTAGTGCAATAAAATTTAACATAGAACATGCTGTATTATACCTCCTGTAGAAATATATAAAATTGCTGACCCTAAGATTTACTAGCTGACTCAGGTCCCCTGGCTATAAGCCTTTGGTTTTCCTGAGCGGCTTGATGCCATTCCTTCTTGACCTTTACTTCTTTTATCCTAATCCACTTTTCTCTTATCCTATATAAGAAATCTCCTATACATCTATTTTTCTTTCCTCCCATCCCAGTTAGCATGCGTACCGCCAACATCTCTTTACTTACACTGTCCCATTTCTTATCCCATATTTTTCTCCTGTAATTTGTTAGCTCCTTACATTCTATCAGGTAATGAACACTGCTTTCTTCATCTCTACAAAATTCACATATTCCTAGCTGATACCGAAATTAAAGGATTGCAATAAAGAATCATGTAAAGAATCATGATGGATTTCAAAGAAATGTTGGTTCTTTGTTACAACACATGCAGGGGCAGTTGAGTCGAATAGCAGTTGGGGTGAATAGTTGTTTTAACAAAAGAAACGTAAGAAACAGTGTCCTTAGCAGAGTTCTAAAGGGTAGCACTTGACTTTGTTTGAAAAGGTATTCTTTGGACCCTTAATAATGGCATGAGCAAGTCTTATAATCACAATGGACAAAATAGTCACAAAGGGAATCTTTGTCTGTAAAGAGGGCTTCCAGAAGTGAAAGTCACACACCCACGCACAGCTGTGAGGACACTCAGTCCTCAGCGTGAAGCCGATTACAGCAGTCCTCTTCTTCTCTCTTGGTCAAAGGAGACCAGAAGTGATGAGAGAAAATATTTGTCGGTTCATATGTACGTAAAGAACGAATTAAGTTTATTGAGTAATAAGCATTCCACCTTCAGTCTCTCTGAACAGTGATATATTGGTAACCCTTGGTCGGCAACTTCAAGTTTGATGTAATGATAAAAAGAAGCAGTTATTAAACCAGTTTGAAACGGGCATTCCAGTGTCATTAAAACCATCCTTCTCATACATATCCATGCAGACCCTGAGATAAACCTCTTTGCTCAACCCTGAGCTACTCTTATTATTGTATCACTGTAGTGTCAACGTGGAACTGTGCGCCACCCATTATTATTTGCTTCATAGCTCATTACTTCTCAACCCTTTTAAGTATAATATTCCTACTCTCATCCATGCTATGTCTTCTCTTTCAGTTTTGCCACATTGATCTATATATTTTTCCCTACCCTATTCTGTCTTTAATTGCTTATAAAATTTCAAATATTTCTTTTCTTCTACACTTTCCTATATCTCTTGCATATCTATGTCTTGTAGTCTCACTTCCTTCCAAAAACCGCTATAATTTGTCTCCTCTGCTCTCCATAGATCTCCCATGCCTATCTTTAATATCATTCTTTCCAATTCTGACCACAAACTATTTGTATTTTTAATGCTTTTGTTGCTTCATGCACAGATTCAATCATTCCCCTTTCTGCCCTTTAATACACTTATACCAGAATTTCAATGTTCTCTCTATTATTATTCCCCTCCTTTTTGTATTACCTAGATCTGGTAATGCCACCTCTCTTGGTGCCGATTTTGGCAGCCCTAGTAGTTCTTTGCAAAACAATCCATACATTTGGTCTAATTTTGTACCTATCCCTGATGTGCCCCATACCTCCAATGCATACATTGTTCTGGCTTCAACGATCGCTTCATACATTCTTTCTAACCATCTGACATCTCCAGTTTATGTTTACATATTCTTACCCCTGACATTACCGCCCTGCTATTAGCTATCACTTTTCTGGCTTGTGCAGCCCTTCCTCCACTGCTACACATCCTTACACCTAAATAGTCATATTCGTTTACCACTTCTACCTTTTGGTCTCCTATGAACCATTCCTCTCCTGTCAAAGTCACAGTTAAAAAATAAAAAGCAAGGGAATGAGAGAAAAAAAATAAAAACATTATTTAGAAGCCATCTATAAAGTAAACATCTAATTTTAAACAATATGTTTAATTTTGTCCAGTTAGTTTTAATGTTATTTAATAGTTTATAATACAATATCAGATGCTTTGAATTTTATCTGATATTTTCTTAGTAAAAACTCTTCTAAAACAATGTTTCTATGACTGGTGTAATGATGGTGGACATTACTGCTTTTTACACATCCATATTCTTTTGCCATTATAAAGGTTTTATACAGCGAACAGTGTCAATTGCTATTACGAGGGCTATCCAGAAAGTAGATTACGTTTTCATCTGTTTCCGCTAGGGGCGGGGCTAGCGCGGCCATCTTGGGGTCAGAGCGTTGCGCAGCTCAGTCGGCATCTAGCCGTGCTAGTGAGAGGTTCGTGCTGTGCTCCGTTCAGATACTGTGACGGTTTGAAATGTCTGTGTTAATTGAAAATCCCGCAAGCTGCGAGGTGCGTGCAGTAATAAGGTTTCTGACTGCAAAAAACTGTAAACCGATAGAAATCTATCGGCAGCTTTGTGAAGTGTATGGGGACAACATTATCACTGAAGGTGGAGTGCGTCAGTGGGTCATCAGATTTAAAAATGGCCGAACCAATGTTCACGACGAAGATCGAAGTGGGAGACCCAGCATAGTGACTGCCGAACTTGTCGAAAAAGTCGATGCTAAAGTCCGTGAAAATCGAAGGTTCACAATAACGGAACTTTCTTTGAGTTTTCCATAAATTTCGCGAAGTTTGTTGCACGAAATCATCAGCGAAAAGCTTGGTTACCACAAGTTTTGTGCAAGATGGATTCCAAAAATCTTGACAGAGGACCACAAAAATCAGCGAATGGCTGCAGCGTTGAACTTTTTGGACGTTTACCATAAGGATGGTGACTCTTTACTCGATCGCATCGTTACTGGTGACGAAACATGGGTGAAACACGTGAACTGTGAAACGAAATTGCAATCAATGCAGTGGGGGCACACAAGTTCTCCCCAAAAACCCAAGAAATGCATGCAAACAATGTCGGCAAGGAAGATGATGGCGACTGTTTTTTGGGACAGAAAAGGTGTGATTTTGGTGGACTTCCTGGAAAGAGGCACTACAATAAACTCTCAAAGGTATTGCCAAACTCTCCAAAAACTCAGAAGAGCCATTCAAAATAAGCGCAGAGGAATGTTGAGCTCTAAGATCTTGTTGATTCACGACAACGCCCGGCTCCACACGGCAAATGTCACTCGTGAAGTTCTTGAATCTTTTAAGTGGGAGTTGTTTCCTCATCCGCCGTACAGTCCCGACCTGGCACCGAGCGACTTCCACCTATTCCCAGCAATGAAGAAGTGGCTGGCTATGCAGCGTTTTGATGACGACGCACAGCTGCAAGAAGAGGTAACGAAGTGGTTGAAGGCGCAGGCGGCCGAATTTTTCGACGAAGGAATTTCCAAGCTCGTACATCGCTACGATAAATGCCTTAATTTGAATGGTGACTATGTCGAAAAGCAGTATTTGAGTGTGGCTTTCATCTGTATATAATAAAATTTGTTTCCTATACTTTGTTTACTTTTTATTCCAAAACGTAATCTACTTTCTGGATAGCCCTAGTATTATCCTATACTATACTGGTGAAGACATGTTTACATGTCTCACTGAGATTTTAGTTGTAAATTATCAGTGTACATTCTTTTGCAGTGTACAGATATTTTTATATCAGTTTTGTAAAAAAATACTCCCACATGTGAATGCAATAAATTATAACAGTTTCATTTCAACAACCTTACATTATTAAAATATTCCACTAGATAAAAAGAATAATCATATTGTAATTGTAAAATTGTTATACTGAAATCAGTTATCCTGTGAGGTTGAACAACTACAAATTTTACTGCAATATATACATTATAGAACTTTAATTAATTAAAGCAAAGGGATCTGTAGTTCAAATATTCTCTTTACAAATCCTGGTACACAAAACTGGTGATATTTAAACCAAATTAAATTAATTGGGAGTCGATTAATGACACTAAACAACACTTACTTTTAAATTTTCCCGGAACTAGTTTCAGAGGCTTCGATGTCCGGCTGAAGATAGAGGGAAGGCCTCTGAAACTAGTTCCGGGAAAATTTAAAAGTAAGTGTTGTTTAGTGTCATTAATTGACTCCCAATTAATTTAATTTATACAACAACACTGTTTTCAACACTTCCATGAAAGGATTTATTTAAACCAAAGTTATAATGGATATAAATCATTAGTTAAAGGTTAATTGGTATGTACTAGAGCATTACAGAAGTTATACTACACTGTGCAAGTGAAATTTACTTACTCACATCTTGACTACTATACTTATGGTATTGAGTTATTTCAACAAATCTTGAATACTGCATCATTAATCCATCTCCTATGACTAAGATAAGGAAATTTCCTTCTATTAAGGATCTGGATCAAAAGAAGTTAATATGAAGATTTAATTAACTGAAAGAGACTCCTAATAAATGTGGTTCAGAAAAGCATTTGAATTTACATTTGACACCCAATTCAAAGCTATAAGTGTTTCAAATCAGATTTTGCTATAAAGCATATGCAAATAATATGAAACCTTGTGCAAATGAACTATTAGTGCTTGTTGTGCCACCATAATTATGTCATGGAAAAATTTACAGGAAAATTAATATGCTATTTCCTTCTACTTTTTAAATCAACATATACGCAAAATATATAAATTCATCAAATATGACAGTATTTATATTTACCTAAGATGAATTGGTGCTAAAAACACTAAAATAACTTTTTTTAAACTCTGCTAATATGTTTCGGGAACATGTGTTCTCATCTTCAAAACATGTCCGACATGACCCATGTTGGTGTTTCTGTTGTGGTGGTTGTCTACAATGGTGGCAACATGTGACAGTGAAATGAACTTCAAGAGGGTACTTGGTGGCAGTAAATCAAAATTCATTAACTGTTGTTTGTGTTTCAAAAGGAAGATATTTTCTCATGTGTCCAATTCTGCTGCATGTCCGGTTGGTTTGATTAGTGTATTGTTCGGTTTGATGTTGCAGATGGTCGTCCAAAACTAAATTTTGATTTACCACCACCAAGTACCCTCTGGAAGCACATTTCACCATCACATGATGCAGCCATTATAGACAACCACCACAACAGTAACAACAACACGAGTCAGTCCGACACGTTCTGAAGATGGGAACACATGCTCCTGAAACATGTTAACAGAGATTAAAAAAGGTTGTTAAGTGCTACCAGTACCAAATCATCTTAAGAAAATAAATCTTAACAGATCACTATTTCTAGCTTCTTCCATATATAAATGGCAGTACTTGAGGATTTGTAATTTGATATGTCTTTTTTTAAAACCTTTTTTACAATACCTTTTTTTTTTTTCTGAAAAAAAAAAAATAAACTCACCTACACAAAAGCAACCTCATCTTCTCCACAGGACTCTTATTTAGGAATTATATAACATCTATATATTTTAGTACCCTTTTCACATATTACTAAAGAAATCTGAGATGTTAGCTTGTAAATGATTCCAGAGTACTCATCTATTAAAACATTCCAGAAATGTTAGATAATGTGAACATTTCTTATGGGCTTATACAAGAACATTTTTTTATTGACAGATAAAAGTTCTAGCTTTATGGAATATTTAAAACAATCTGAAATTTCCGTAGGAAAATTTGCAGGCAGGATTAAGTACAAACTTAAGTAAATTAAAAATAATATTCACTAATATTAAAATCAGTGATGAATATGACTTACAAAAATCACTACGGTGTATGATTTTGAATTTGTGCTACATGCTTCTAAAGTTTTGTTATCAAGCGACAAAGCTGTAATGTTTCTGCAGAACAAAGCTTTCAAATACTGTAAAATACTCTCACTAAAAATCTAATCACTCACAGATGGCTGATACAGGACTCTTCCGATGATGATGCAGAATTTGTGATTAACTGATAATGCATTCAACTTTATTAAATTTATTTTAAAACTTAAACAAATAAATAAAAAAAGATCTGGCACACAATCAGTAGCCATGGAAATACTCTGTGGAATGGTACCGAAAAGCAAAATCTTAGGAAGAGATAGTTGCAAACATATGGTACAATCTTAAATATCTATATTTTATACAGTAGAATACTACATACTGTAACAAATAAGAATGCCAGTTACTGCTAAACACACTTCATTTGATTGTTAAAAGCTTAGCAAAGTGTTAACATTATCCTAATTCATTGTTGCACACATCCAAAACAAACACAATTGGCTGTACAGATTAAGTAGGGCTAATGTCACACTTAAATTGCTGTTGCACACACCCAGGATAACTTCCTCTGAACTGCACTTCATAACTTTATGACTGTCACACTGGCAACTGCACTGAAATTGATTGACTTGTTTCTAACTCACTTGGCTGGCCGGCTGGCTAGCTGATTTCTTATTGCTAACCACTCACTTCTTATATAGGGCCTGAACTTGGGTGGATCATTCGTAAAGCGGTACCTTCTAGACACAGTCAAAAAGAATTCTTCAGGTCAACAAAACTGAGCTATTGCTAATGTTTTTCGGGGCTACTGTTTAACAACAGGGCCACTCATTAGCACAGGTAGTCTGCAGGGTCAGATCAGCAGCAGTGGTCTCTCCTGGACTGCATGTATGGCTGCCATGACACTTCTTTCTCCTCAGGTGTGATTGTCTGAACTAGCACTGTCGCTGAGTTCACAACCAGCTTCTTTCCTTGGGGCAACCTCTGAATGTGGCAGACTACATCATACCTGATATACTCATCACATGTCCATCAGTGATATCATCTCCTGAAGACAACAAAGTATCTACAAGATTACCGAGAGGTTCCAGTAGCAGGTACATAGTATCAAGTTCATCAAACAACAAGCAGGCTTAACTTTGTCACATTCCACATAAGTAGTAATCCAGATTGAGTTCTTCTTTCAGCATTTGCTGCTGTTCTCACACTAAAATGCTGTGTTTACAGTTATCTCTTTTTTATTCCCAAGTCATCCATAACCACAGAAAGAAAACTCTCTTTGTTGAAGCAGTTGAATACAGCTTTGTTGCACTCAGTCCCATGAGCATGCATGCACACACACACGTGCACATACATATATGGACATTTGTATATCACTTATAAATTTTAATGCATGTTTGACAGGATTAGGACCAATTTCTAAAAGTTAGTGTATTAAACAGGAAAATGTTACGAGGAATATGTAAATGATATTCTACTGTAATTACGCTCTTAAGTCAAAATCAATGTAAACATCGCTAATTTTGGATTGCTGTATTTACTGCACTAATGAAAATCCAACATAAATATTTCTCATCATATTTTATACTTTTGAAAGTATTTCCAAATTTTATTGTGTTTCTATGTTTCTGGTATATTTTATTCAATTGCAAACTGAAGCAATTATTTTGGCTGTAATATCTAGCCTTAACAAGCCCGCCTCGGTAGCATGGATGGTAGCGTGTCTGCCTCACGTTCAAGAGGTCCCGAGTTCGAATGTCGGTCAGGGTGAGTTACCTGGATAAGGTTTTTTCCGGGGTTTTACCTTATCCTGAAAGACTAATGTCGGGAAGCTCTAAGCTCGACGGACGCTGGGCTCATTTGAGCATAATTTCATCCACTCCACTCATCATTGACTTAACTGTGGAGCACATAAATCACACGCTCATGCGCGCACGCACACACACAAGAAACACACACACGCACACACATGCACACACACACACCACACAGCCTTAACAATTATTATGAAATTGCAATAAATGAAAAAAAGTATCACTGTTTTAAAAAAATAAAAAGGTAGTAAATATTAGTGACAAGATCAATCATTTCTGTACACAACAGTTCACTGCTAAAGAAGCCGTATATTCCCTGATATTCACCTTAAGTCATTTAACATGTTAATTATTAAGATAGAAGTTTCAAATGGTAAAAGATTGTCAATTTGCAACATTAACTTTGCTTACTCAAATTGAAATTTGAAACATGCTTCAGCATTTACTGTTTCCATTTTCACCCTTGGTGTTGGGCACTAACTTCACATATACTGAAATTTAAATTCAGAACATGTTTCAGAAGCTATGGCTTTCATCTTCAACCTTGAAATTAGCATCACAAAATAAATCATCAAATCTTTCTAGTAATTTTAACATGTTATTCATAAAGTTAACTATTTCTTCCAAAAACAAATACAAATATTTGGACAGCAAATTAAGCAACTAGAAATTCATTTCTCTGGTCAAAAGAATACTTAAAGCAAAACTGCCAAGAGAAATAATCTTTATATAACCTTTTACAATTGATTATGGATGCTAAAATAATAATAATAAAAAAACCTTCCAATCATTAATGATGTAATAACATGTTTATGAAGACCTAACTTATAATAAGCTTTTATTACACTGAATCACAAATCCCTGTTAATTAAACCATTCGCATTGTATGATGACCTGCACTCGCATGATATTTTCTGGCAATTAAATCATATGATGAGCTCAACTTGCAAATGTGCGCTGTTGCACATAAATGCACGGAGTTCAAATTGTAGGCAATAGATGGCTCTAAGGCAATCTACATATCAAGATGTTTGATATTTATTTTTTCCCTGCATTTCATGTGATGTTTTCCTGCTAAAAATGTTTCTCTGTTTTGCACAGTGTTGCGTATCTCAGTAAGCAACATAGCAAAGAGAGCAGTGCATGGTAATGATGAGGAAGGTTTACAAAATTTTTAATGTGGTTTTTTACAGTGATAATGAACTAAGAGATTTTAGATTTTGAAAAACCCTAAGCAGTACTTCATAGTGATACAAGTAATGAAAGCAGTAATCATGGAATGAAAGATGTTCCTATAAATTAGTCAAGTGCAAATTTCAATTTTGTACGATAGATGACCAGGCAACATACCAGTCGGTCTAAAAACACATTTAGCCCATAGCGAGTTCAGTTTTTTAGCAATGTGCATGACAACTTGTGCACATGTTTCTTTACTGGTTGATTTTATATGATTATTTTAACATTATCATGCTCGTAACACCACTGTTAGGGTATTTAAATGTGATTTCTCAGTAACTAGTAGGTTATTTAAATACAATGCGAATGGGTTAAGAACCTCATATTGATTGTAATTGTAGGTCAGCTGCCATGTTTTAGTTTTTCTGCAGAAAACATTTGAAAACATAAACCACAGAAATATTTAACATGTGCAACCTTTCTATATTATATACAAGTTATAAAGTGACAATCCTAAATATCATTATTTTATTTTTGGTTGATTTCATGAAATTTGTACTGTACTTCATTATAGGTAATTTCTACTAATATGTTTCAATATAGGTCCAACACCATTGAATTAGAGATTTCTTAACTATTAACTTACTCTTGATTACTTGATGTATAAACACTTAGTGAGCACAATGAAATAAGCAAATTACAACTTTTTATAATTATGTAAAACTCACATTGTGTCGGGAGAAGCTGCCTTGTCTTCAGCAGGGAGATCAATGGTAGGATCCAATTTAAGGTCCTTAGCAGTATTTGTGAGATTTGCCAGCAAAGTCACAACACGGAGCAATATGTCTTCATTTGTTGAAGGATCCAACAAATAAATCAATCTTCTTGGAGCCTAAAATTGTGTAACACATCACAAATGTTCAGAATCAAATTTAAAGAATATAACACACTGTGTAGTTATAAATCTATACAGATGAATTTGAATAAATACTTCAATCTTTTTGAGGGATGGTGCATTTCAAATTACCTCAGAATGTGTCTATCTGGTAAAATTTCAATGTACAACCTTTTGAGCAGATTTCAGTACTTTCTTTACCCTCGGTTACTAGGTTTGGGAGAAAGTAAGAGAACATTTTTCTTATATACAAATATAATAATTTAAAACTTCACTTATCTTATAAGAAATGATGAAACTTTTCTTATAAATTGAACAGGATCGCGATTTCATAAAAATTCTTGCACATTGTCAGCCAGAATCACAAACAAACTCGTCATCAACATTACAATTGCTAGATGTCAGTATGTTCTTATTAGCACTACCAAAATCTAAAAATAAAACAAATTTAAAAACAGAATCGACTTTATTTCATGCTGGCTGTCTGTTTTTAAATTTGTTTCATTTTCAGATTTTGGTAGTACTAACAAGAACATACTGACTTCTAGCGATTGTAACACTGACGACAAGTTGGTTTGTGATTCTGGCTGACAATGTGCAAGAATTTTCACGAAATCATGATCCTGTTCAATTTATAAGAAAAGTTTCATCGTTTCTTATAAGATAAGTGAAGTTTTAAGTTGCAAATTATTATATCTGTATATATTTGTTTGCTTCACTGTTAATAGCTTTATATTTTATGAATATAACATTTTTCCTATTTTTGAATTTAAAGAAATTGAATTTTATCAAAATTTTGCCTTGCTATTCAAATTTTCTGTCCTTTTCTGACACCTTTTAAATATCAAGTCATAATTTGCAAATCTAAACATTCACCTATGAATGTACGAGGGGGCACCCAAAAGAAACCGGATTGTTGTCATATAAACTTTATTGATGAACCTTTTTACAAAATTACTTCAGTCACCTTCAAAATACTCTCCATTACATATGCTGCACTTGTCAAGTCTCTTTTCCCACTGTTGGAAGCATGTTTAGAAGTCTCCAAGTTTGATATTGTCCAGTGCTCTTTGCGAAGCTGTTTTTACTGCTTCCACATCGTCATAATGCTCCCCTTTTAGCGTTTTTTTCATTCGTGGAAATAGGAAAAGTCGCACGGGGTTAGGTCCGGCGAATACAGAGCGTGGGTGCCGACAGACCACCTCTGAGATGCCAAATAGTGGGTCACTCTTAAGGCCGTGTGTGCTGGATTGTTGTGATGCAGAAACCAGTCACCTGATTGCCAAAGTTCTGGGCGTTTCCTCCTCACATCCTCTCGCAGATGCCTTAAAACATCCAAGTAAAAGTGCTGGTTAACAGTCTGGCCAGGGGGTACGAATTCCCGATGCAAAATTCCATGAACATCAAACAAGACAATGATCATCGTCTTCACATTTGACCTCACTTGCCTTGCCTTTTTTTGGTCTGGGGGAGTTGAGAGTCCTCCACTGGCTTGATGCTTGCTTGGTTTTTGGGTCATACCCGTAACACCAACTCTCATCTCCTGTAATGACTTTGTTCAAGAAGTTTGGATCACACGCAATCTCTGTTTTCAAGTCCTGACACACATTCATGCAGATGGTTTTGTGCTCCTGTGTGAGAAGGCGCGGAATACATTTAGCAGCAACATGTCTCATGTGCAAATCTGTTGGCACGAGCTCCAACTGATTTCTGTCGGTATTGAAATTTAGTCGATCGTTTGGCGACGATCCTCTTTGATCTTTTGGCAGACCTTCATTTCGTGATGTTGAAGGGCGTCCAGAACGAGTTTGGTCTTCAACACACATCTCACCACGTTTAAAGCGCCCAAACCACTCGAAAACCTGTGTGTGGCTCATAGCGTCCTCCTGGAAAGCTTCCTGAAGCATTTGGTGTGTCTCTGTTGCAGTTTCTTAAAGCAGGAAACAAAATTTCATACACACTCTTTGTTCTTTTAAAGTTGCCATAACGACTTCGCAGAGGTAACCCGCCAACAATCAGAGAAACACAATACCACGCTTGCACTTTCAGCTCTACACTGATGCCATCTGCACAGCTGTTTCATGAAGGTCTCTACTAACACCATCTAGCGTGAGAACCCTGCACTATGTCTACGAGTGGAAGTGCCCTCAGAGTACGGTTTCTTTTGGGTCCCCCCCCTCATACAGTGTGACTGCTGTAAGAAATGTTGAAATTGAAACAGAAATGCAGAATCAGGAAGAGGTAGCAAAGTGACTGCATAGAGAATTAGCCACATGTGTTTGCTCCCTGTGCCAGAGACACTAACATATAATCAAAAAACAGGCATGTCTCAAATACCTAAAATTACCAAAACTCTCAATTCAGTATTTATTTAATAATAATTTTGAAATGCTTTTGGGAGATAGAAGGTGTCTTGTCATAAAGCACAATGGTAAACCTCAACATGGCACATCTATAAAATGTAACATGGTAGAGGACTGCTCTTTGAAGTAGCCATAGGACAAACAAAGTGAAAGATATTCTTCACATTCCTCTTTCAGAAGCCTCTTCTAGTGTTGTTGCTGATCTGAGATAATGCAGATTGTAACAGCAGTATCAGGCAGCGAATAGGAGGCAGCAAATTAATTGAAATCAGATAATTAAAAAAAGCAGATCGATTAATGAAAATGCTTTGCTAAAATAATATAAAAATCTTGTTATTGTCACCCAATTATCGGAAGCCATGACCAACTGGCAGCTGAGTGGGGGACAGAAGGCGTTCAGGCTATGTCCACCCTTGTGACTGGTTGGCACTTGCTGATGGGGTGGGGGGAAAACTACAGCAAGTCGCGGGACACTCCCTTTCCCCTCCCCCTGACTTCTGGAACAACCATGATATTTCACCTAACCTGGAAGCTTCTGGATTGGCCAGTTGGTGCCTATATAAGCAATGTGTTGGACTGGAGGAGAGTCAGTTCTTGGCGAGCAGCCATGAAGAGCGCAGTGCTAATGAACGGACTGGAATATCGCGTATGTGTATCAGAGGAGTTTTTAGTCAGCTCTAAGGAGAGTTGTACGGCAAGGTGCTGAGTAGCGAGTGTTACGTAATTGTGAGTGTTACGTGATCCTGCTGTGATTTGTAAGTGTAACAACTGTAATTCGGTGGAAATAAAAACTATTTGTATTTCTGCAACTTGGACTTTTAATTCTACGAACCCACAAAGTTACATTATATTAATATGAAATTAGAATGGATAGAGTAATGATTAAAATAGCGGTTGAATTAAAGAATAAGAAGGGAAGAATATAATTTAATATAGCATACATACTAGCATCCAGGCAAAAGAGAAAATCTTCGTGTCCAAATCTGCACACTTCGGAGAGAGAGGAAGGGAGGACCATTACTCTTTTGTGCTAGGAAAGGTTCAATGTCTGAGAACTATAGAATACTCCCAGCCAGGAATGTGTTGGGACATAAGGGTTTTTAAAATGCAGTTGAGCATGAATGCTAAAGGGATTTACTTCGCTGATTTGATAACGATGTATACCATTACAAACAACTCAGGGTAGGCGTTCCCGAACTCAGGGTGGGCTGAACGTCAATGAGTTAAATGAGTTTTGCAAACCAATGCGAAAAGTCGAAATAAATGAGAAACAAATAATAATGTAAGATTTGAGAAGGGTGAGCTAGTTTGGTCATGTGATAAAGTTAGAGAGGGGATCAGAATAAGGTTTGAACTGAATCACGAAGTAAGAAAAACTTACTTAAAAGGATATACTATGACAGGAAGGACATGTTCATGTGCATTAAGAAGGAGAAGCGAAGATTTTTAAGTCCGAAATGTAGGGAAGTTAAGAATAGTGCAACCAGCATAAGTGGAAGCAGCATTAGAAGTTTATGAGTAATCCAGTAATCCAGAGTTTCCAGTAAATTGAATTTATGTTAGGAATTTTACTAACAGTTGGTCACCGATACAAGTCGATAAGCAAACTTAGTAAGAATTAAACTAAATAATTTTTAACAAACCAAGTGTTATTAATACAACTGAGTAGCCAACAACCACCAAAATGCATTTCCTACAACCATACACCTGAGGATAAGAGAGCTCATAGCTCCAATTAGAACCCAATCAATTTAATTCTGGTATGCGGGTTTGCCGCAAGATGATCAAGAGACCATCTCCAAAAGATGATGCTTGGTTTGCTACTCATACAGCAGTATATCCTGGAAATTTTGCAAAGGTATGCAACATGAAACATAGAAATTATAATTATACACAAATAGCCCCGATCTTTGTTGCTCCAAGGAGATTTATCCTTCCCAAGAAACAAACATAGCCAGCAGAAAAGCTTACAGAAAGTTGCAAAGCCACATAAACAAACTATCTTTCCATAAAGTTTAAGAGTTCATGTTCTTCACTGGTTATCCACTTTTAAGCTTTTCAAATTGAATAGCTTTCCCTTTTTTAATTGTAACTAATCATTGAATGAATGTAACTGGAAAGGTTTATTAGATATACTTAATATATCCTCACTTTCAGAATCATCCATGCTTTGAATATTCAGCAGCAAACTTCACTGAAGTCCACTCAGTAAACAATGTTTGCATCTTAGATGTACTGACATGTGGTACATGTATTTCTCGTATCTCACAGGTTGCTCTTATGATGTCATGATAGTAGACTATGTGGCGAGAATACATCAACACATACACAGTTGCACACAGTATGTGCCAATAAGTGATACAGAAACCCACATCACTGCGAAAGTATACTTGTGCACAAATGTAATAAAAGTGTTCTGCAAAATTTAATACCACCTACAGTTATTAGAAATTGAGAAGATGCTGATAAATGTTGCACTCAGTAATTTTAGCCACATAAACAAACTTATCCTGTGTGTTCCACAAAATCAAAGTACAAGTGTAAATATTAGACTAATTCGCCAGATGCGTATTTAACATTGGTATGTGTTCAATGGAAGCAAAGCAAGGAAATACAATGGAAGTATATTGGCAAGAATTATTAATTCCTGCTCCTACCTCCTCCACCTGAGATCTCATGTGAATAAATATTGTAACGCGGGCGTTGGAACACCCTATGAAAGCAGCTGAGAGCGGGAGACGAGGGAGGTCAATGTTAGCTACGCCCTCCCCTCGTTTGTCTTATAGTGGTGACAGGGACGACTGGGGAAAGAAACATAATTGTGCGGTCTGTTTCTCTTCCACCTGGTTCCAGAAATTACGGGATCTTTCATCATCTGGAAACGTCTAGAAGACGGTGAGATGCCTATAAAGAGGGCTACAGACGGACAGAGTGGTTGGTCAATCAGTTGGTTAGTGTGTGTGAGTGAGGACAGTTCTTGGTGTAAGAAGGCAATGTTAGTCAGTGACGTGTTAATGTACTAGAAGATTGTGCAACGGAAGACTGTACGTAACTGTGAAGGTGTACCGGAGTTTATGTAATCGCGAGTACAAGTGAAGTTGTAACGGACGAACTGGTGAATCGTAATTGTGTGCATTACGTAATTTTGTGTAATTGGCAAGTGTTAAACTGTAAGTCGGTGGAAATAAAGAACATTGTTGAGTGGTGTAATTGGACTTTTCATTTCACGAACCCACAAAGTCACACTGGTGTCAGGAAGCGGGAAAACACCACCGAACATTACAACCATGGACGCGGCATTGGAAAAGATTTTGGAGAAAATGATGGAAATGAAGACGGCCAATGACAACCTCACCGCCGAGTTGAAACAAATGAAGACGGCCAACGACAACCTCACCGCCGAGTTGAAACAAATGAAGACGGCAAATGAAATCCTCGCTGCAAAAATAGAAACGGCTAACAACAACTTGGCCACGACAATGACCTCAAAGATGGCCGAACTGACCACGGAAATGAAGGTGGCGAACAAGGCTCTCGCCGCCAAATTTCAAGAACAGTTGGCCGGCGTGAGGGATGACGTGACGGAGCTGGGCAAGCAGATGGGCCAAGTAGACGACCGCCTTAATGATTTAGAGGAAAAGGCCGACAACATCGCAAAACCCCTCACCCGCCTGACGGAGGAAAACCGGCCTTATGTGTGGACGGAGGACGCCGGAGACGCTTTCCAGCACCCGAAGGGGACCCTGTGCAGTGCTCCAATTTTGGGTTTCCCACAACCGGGTGGCGCCTTCATTGTGGACACCGACGCTAGCGACCATTACACTGGAGGTGTCCTATCGCAGATCCAGGACGGCCATGAGCGCACAAGAGTGGAAGAGAAGGAGCGTGCCGCAGCAGTCCGAGTAGTTGTGGCAGTGCCTGCTGAAGGCTGGGATAGCGCAGGCCCGAGGAGGGAGCAGCTGGCGGACGCAGACTTGGGGCCACTCTTGAGGGAAGTGGACGCAGGGACGAGACCAACCTGGGAGGACATCGCACCGAGGAGCGCCACCTACAAGTCGCACTGGGCCCAATGGGACTCGTTGAAGACCAGAGTGGGCGTGCTGTTCCGGGTATGGGAGTCACCCGATGGGAAGGCGCAGAGAGGACAGTTGGTACTTCCCCGGAGTAAGGTCCCGGAAGTCTTGGAGGAAGTGCACGCCGGTACTTCAGGAGGTCACCTGGGAGCGAACCGAATGATTCACAAACTACGGCAGCGCTACTTCTGGCTGAGACTCCGAGCAGATGCTGGTGGTACACCTGGACCGCCTCGCCCGCTACGATGGGGCTGTTCGGGGCGAACAGCTTTGAGGAGGGAGCAGTGTAACGCAGGCGTTGGAACACCCTATGAAAGCAGCTGAGAGCGGGAGACGAGGGAGGTCAATGTTAGCTACGCCCTCCCCTCGTTTGTCTTATAGTGGTGACAGGGACGACTGGGGAAAGAAACATAATTGTGCGGTCTGTTTCTCTTCCACCTGGTTCCAGAAATTACGGGATCTTTCATCATCTGGAAACGTCTAGAAGACGGTGAGATGCCTATAAAGAGGGCTACAGACGGACAGAGTGGTTGGTCAATCAGTTGGTTAGTGTGTGTGAGTGAGGACAGTTCTTGGTGTAAGAAGGCAATGTTAGTCAGTGACGTGTTAATGTACGAGAAGATTGTGCAACGGAAGACTGTACGTAACTGTGAAGGTGTACCGGAGTTTATGTAATCGCGAGTACAAGTGAAGTTGTAACGGACGAACTGGTGAATCGTAATTGTGTGCAGCAAGTAATTTTGTGTAATTGGCAAGTGTTAAACTGTAAGTCGGTGGAAATAAAGAACATTGTTGAGTGGTGTAATTGGACTTTTCATTTCACGAACCCACAAAGTCACAATATTTAGGGACAAGGCATACTCCTCTAATTTTAAAAGCACAAGCTAAGCCTGGAGGAAAAAAAAAAGTTATGAAGAATTCAGTTTAAATTCTAATAAGTTTACCTGTGCTGCAAGAAGGCTAGGAACCATGTCTTCATTGGTTGAGAGATTCACAAGAAGTTTGAGAGTCTGCAGCTTTACTTGTGGACTGCCAATGTCTACCAGATTGTAGAGAGAGTGAAGGACAGGATAAAACTCATCATGCCAGTCTGGTAGCACTGCTATGTTGCTTAGTGTAAGAAGAGCAGACAACAGTAGCTTTTCTGGAGTTTGTTCTTTGTTTATAAAAGTGAGCAGCAAGGGTATTGCATCCTGGAAATAATAATACACATAAGTAAAATAAAGCATTTATCATTGTCATAATGTTTAGCAATTTTGAACAGAGTAGAACACAAGTGGAAAAATTAAAGATAGAGTTATATTAAAACAGAAGCATTAGTAACAGTGAAGTATTCTTCATTTGTTGGAATATTGAAGTAGTCACATTTATTTACACTCCCTTCACTTTTAAATATTAGAACACAATTGAAATATTTTCAAGGGCATTCGTCCTAATCATCAGCTACTGGGTGATTGAAGTACACAAGTAAAGAAAGAAGATAATAGCAAGAGACCCATCACCAATGGCATCAACTCACCTACCTACCACATTGCTAAGTGGCTATACTCTATTTGGCCTTAAAATGTGTATGGATGTCAACATTACGTCGTAGCGCAACTTTCAAAGTGAGAAAACAGTGGAACGTGAGTGGAAATAGTTTGTTACTACATTATGTATATTATTGCTTATTTTATACATTCAAATAATGAATGGGGTGAATACATAGCATAATTCAACTTCCAAAATATTTAAATATGAGCTTAAATATTTTATTTCCATTTACTTTCATGTGGTACTTGGTACTTCCCCGGTGTGTAAGTGAAGCAATGCTCTTTCACTTGTCCTGTTAGTATTGTGTGTTCATGCATGAAGTCACTATGACGGGGTGCTTAGCTCCTCAGGAGTACTGTACAGAAACATAAGAGTGGAAAGCCTCTGGTGAAAAGACATGTGTAATTTTTCTTTACAACATTATGAGTTTATGACACGTCGCTGTGAAATATTAACTAAACTGACGTCTGAAGAAACTGGTGTATCTGTGAACAGCCTTTCAAATGAGAGAACCGAAATTAAACAGAAACTTTAAAACCCCTAAAAAGAAAAGGGAAAGACAATTTAGTGTTTTAGGGCAAGTGGATGATTTTGTTAAAAGTGCTATTCTCTTTTAAGTGCATACCTTCTTTTTAAACAATGAAGCAGATGTGTAAAAAATGCGACTCATCTAAAATTTAATAATGAGCCTCTTGTTGTAAGTAAGGTACTTTTAATAAGTTTTTACTCATAAAATTATATTGCATAACTTTTCTTTAGCCATTTCTTCAATTAGTTCATTTAGCAAATATGAGCCAAGTGCTTTACTAACCCTATGCTGCTACAGTGAAAGATATAACGGTTGCAATATGAGTCAGAGAGCTGATGGCAGTGAACTTTAATACGTGTTTGCTGGTGGAGTGGTACAAACCACAATATATTGAAATTTAACTGTATTGGAACACCACAGTGAAGCGAAACAATTATTAAATTATAGATGAGTCATATTTATTACATATCAGCTTCACTTACGTACTTATATTGAGGACATGTTTCACAAACTATCGTTCACATCATTGGCTCTAATGCGACTCTAATTAGAGCCGATGATGCAAATGATGGTTTGCGAAACATGTCCTCAATATACGTACGTAAGTGAAACTGATGTGTAAAAAATACAACTCATCTATAATTTCATACAAATCACAATGTTTATGTGCATCCTCATTTTAAACCCAGAGGGACTACAGTAAACAAAATTAAATCTTACAAGTTTTAAAGTACGGAATAGAGAACCCCTTGGAATTGATAAACCACCTACATAATTACAACATTACAAAAAAAAAAAACATAATAATGTCCTTTGACATCAAATCACTTTTTAAATGCATTCCTATTGAAAAAATACCTACCTCAAAAACTGCTAATTCACTACAACAGATCCAATAGAAATAGACATCATTAACCTTAAGAATTATGCACTAGACACAACTTGGCCAATCAGTTCTTAGTTACAAATCACACCATTTCTACCTATTAGAAATTATGTATTAAAAAGACGAAGAAAAAATTAACAACAAACAACAGCTAAAGTAGGCTGCACGATGCAAGGAGGCAGTTAATCGCTGTTCAGTGTCGCACTGGCAGGTGATTAGTTCAAGATTTGAGAGAACTTGAGGCATTAAATCTTGAGAATGCCAAAAAGGAGCTACAAAGAATCGATGTTTCTATTCTCGGGGAGCAGTTTTAAAGACATTCTAAACCAATAATTTCACCCATCTTGTTTAAAATAATACCAACTTATCAGCATTTGATGCCAATTAGGTTTAACACAATTAACTGCATTATGTTTATCTGCAGACCATGCATTGCGTATATCAACTTGCTTGCATTAGTCATCAATTGCTGAAATTATGTCAGTGTAGTTCATTTAACACCCTGTATAATTAAGGCATATTTGCATATCATCTTTCATACAAAATGAAGCATATTTTCAAAATACTTAGTTTTACAATTATATGTATTCTTACTTTGAGCTCCTTTTGATTTTCTTGGTTTAATGCTAAATTACCAAGTGCTCTAATTGCTGCAAGTTGAACATTTGGTTTAGGATATAACAGCAAGTTCTGCAGTCGAAATAAGCACCCAGCTTCACGGAGTACATCCTGAAACACACATGTAAACAAAAATAGATTAGAGTTACCATGCAGTATCTTCACATATTTAATAAAGTTATTCTAAATATTTAACTTTTTAATGTTTAACATATTTTCCATTCATAAATGTAATAAAAAAGAGCTTGCCAAATACTGTATTTATAATGTGCAAATTATGATGCTGCAAGATCTCTTCTGTTTGGTTTCAAAGAAGTTAACATTGCTAATACTAAAAGGGTGATCACTTAATGCTATTTCTCTAAGAAGGCTTAACTGTACCTGGTTTGCTGAAAAAGTTCCACAGTTGCCAATAGTAGTTAGGGTTCTTTCAAGCAGAAGTTCATCATTGCTATGTAAAAGGGCAACTAGACTCTTTGCTTCATGTGATGTTATTACCCTGTGGATTAAAAAAGTTTTATCAGACATATAATTCTTGAAGGTTTCCATTATCAGAATCAATATTTACTGAGCTAACTTGATGGTGCTGTATTTCTCAATTGTTAAACCTCTTTTCGAAACATTTACAGCTGAGTCTCAACTAGTGCAAATTGTAATGTTTTCCTCCTCCATGTCATTGGCAGATGGCATGATGTATTTGTCAAAGATGTCCAGTGGTCCAGTTTCGAAATTCATGATTCGTTGACGATTTTTATTGGTGCAGATTTTTTTCCATACAGGACGATCTATGGGATGATTAACATGTTTTATTAAAACTGTCTCCAAGTCATGTCACTAGACAGGACATTAACTTGGAGATAGCTTTAATAAGACATGTTAATCATCCCATAGATCTTTTCGTATGGGAAAAAATCTTCAACAATAAAAATCGTCATAGAATCATGAACTTAGAAACTCCACTGTGGGACATCTTTGACAAATACATCATGTCATCTGTTAACGACAAGGAGAAGGAAAACACTACAATTTGCACTAGTTGAGACTCAGCTGATGATGGGAGCAACAGCTTGAAACATGTCCTGCGAAAAACAGTGTGAGTGAAGCAATGTGTCAATATCTTCTCGATTCACTTTTATTATATAAGTATGTATTTAGTTTCTTCTTTCCTCATCAGTGGCCACTTTGCTCCATCTCCTGTCATGAGCAAATGCAAATATAATATCACATGTTCTTAGCTTGCTACAACATCACAAATTCCATAAAAAACAGATAAACAATTAACTCTAGTATGGAATTACAATCTGCTAATAAAATAGGAGATAGCCTAGTGCATATATCTGCTCCCAGAACTATTTCTCACTTTTCTGCATATAAAGAATAAATAGCTCTTAAAATTTCATTTGCTGCCTTATGTTTATTAATTCAAATTAATAAGATGTAATTTAAAATTATTGATTATGTTAAATAAATAAAATCTAACAGCAATTCATGATTTAATGAAATTTTATAATTGAACATTTAACAAATAAAAATGTATCTCTTCCATGCCACATTATCAGCTTCCATTAAGTTAATAATAATGAATATGACAAAGAAAAAAAAAAAGGTATAGCTTCATTTGCAAGTGTTTCATCTTTGAATCATTAATGCTTACATCCAACAGCTGAGTTAGTGGATGAACTACAACCAGTCAAGAGACACATACTGTCAATTTGGTCAAAATTGATATGACAACAAGAATATTTTATGGCATAGATGTAAATCATTTGAATTATATAACTTCCTACTCCACAGAATGAGAAGACTCATCCAATAAGCCCGTTCCATTCAGTATAAAACATGAAATGGCATCAGAAGCGTAAATAATCTTTGAGGGTAGCAGACTTATCATGGTAACTTGTGTACATTAGATCTTTGTCCTTTCTGATTTAAATAACTAATTCAGAATGTATCAAAATAGAGTGAAATTTTCTATTTAATACAGCTTTAAAATTGACTGCCAGATACTATACATACTTATATATTTGGTATAAAATGTTTAAAATCCTAAAAGAACAATTAAAATGCAAAAATATTTCTATTTATTACCTATCTCTATTGCTAAGTGTTTCCAAGCGAAGCCTAAGCTCATCTTCTCCATCTCGCAAAAGTTTTTCTGCCTCTTTACGTGCTTCCTCTTCATTGCCTCTTCTTCCCTCAGGACTTCGAGTTTTGGGCGCAGATCGACGGAGAGATCTTCTAGACCATCTCCTCCGCATGGGAGACCCAACTAATTCACCATGACCACCATGACTTGCCAAACCAGATAAATTTTCAGTTGATCGACTTGCTAGAAAATGGCGAACATCTACAGGACTAAGAATTCTTGGTGAACTCCATGGAGAGCACTGAAATATTAAAGAAGGATATTACTTAAAATTTAAATACCTTAGCATTCATTCATATTTCTTACAGCCTGCAGACTGCTGACTTCAGAATTTACACATTTCACTGAAAGGATATTTGTAAGCTAATATGAAACTGTTCTTAGTTGCAATGAGTATATATGTCATAAACAGTCCCTGAAAGCTGTTTGTGAAATAAGTATTATACCTGCAAACTTCTAGGTCCAGGTAGAGGACTGTGTCTTGGTGAGGGGCCACTTCCTTGGATGGCTAACATTGTATCTGTAAACATTCTTGCCCTTAGGTTCAATTCCCTAATGCGCTCCTGAACAGTAAGTGGACGCAGTATCACCTTGCCTGATCCAGTTATGTCCAGATTCCCCAGCAATACATCTGTTTGTGTAGTCTGTGACAGGCGACGGAAATATAAACGGTGCTCATCTGGATACCCTACAAACATAATAAGGATATATTCAAAATATTATCATTAATTTATTTTCTCCTTTTCCCTCTCTCTCTTCTCTCTTTCCACTTCAAGGGTTCCCAAACATCCCAGGTTATTCTTCCTTGTTCTGGAAGAATGTTTTGACTTTCTCGGACACCATACCATAATTATAAAAAAGATTTTGAAAAAAAAAAAAACAGTATAGTCAGCAGAGGCTACAAAAAACCTATTTTATACTGTCAGTTTAATTTTTTACCTTGTACAAGATAGGCTTCATCAAACATTTTAAATCAAAATAATAACACGATTACAAATAACTGAAAGCACAAAATAATAGTACCCATATAAATATTTACAGAGTAATGTAAAATACACGAACATTTTCTTCTTTCAGATTTAAATTTCAATCATTAAGCAGTTACAGGAATAGAGTTTATAATTCAATGACAAAAATACCACTCAAAAGGTGATCGTTTATATTACAAAATTCCTCCATGGAATAAAAAAGATTATTCAACAGCCATGATTTGCTTTCTCCCAGAGTAAACAAATCTCATGTGAATCATATGGCAATATTGTGTATTTTCTTCTCTTGCTTTTACTAAATAGTTTAAATAGTGCAAAGTGGGTAATAATTACTATGCAGTGTGCCAGTGCCAAATAAGTGAGCTGTTGTCATTGTGCATGTTTCTGTCAAAGCCGTATTCACACTTAAGTCCGTTGCCCAAGAAAAAGAAACTTAATGTACTTTTTAAGGATGACTGGCTAAAAGAAAATGGGATAAATGTTCTAACATTTATAAGTGAAGATGAGTATAAATAAGTGTGACTTTTCCAATACTCCAACAAATGGAGTAAATGAATTCAGAAAAATAATGTTTACAAAGCTTAATTAGGTTATGCATCCACAAATTTAATATAAGCATGAAGATGTGCTATACAGATTGATTGTGTTTAAAAACAAAAGCTAGCATTAAACACAGTAGTAGTGTATCCTTGTATCCAGAATCTTTTGGGTTCTCATTCTCAAGAACATCTCATTGAACATTTAAAATCCAGGAATGGTTATTTTAGTATTAGTTCCCCTAACTGAAAAACATTTTAATTAAAAGATTGAAGTGGATCATAAGGTTTTAAATTTTTGCCCAAATTCAAATGAACCTAGTGAAGCTAATTGTAATTGCATCACAGCTAACTTAAGTATAACTATCGCCAAACAATTTGGCATCTGGAATTTTCAAATAGCAAACTAAGCAGTGAGTCACTCTTTTGTGATTCTTCCAATCACCTCACACCCTAAAAGGGTAGATTAAATAATGACTTGTTTATGGTGCTTAATGAGGGTGAGAGGCATGAGGTCCAAGGCAATATTTACAACCCTTATTGGTATAGGCTCGTCCACTAGTCCCAAAGAATTTTTCACATGCCAATGTGTTTGGCAATAATTATACCAATAGCTTGTTTTTTTTTTTTTTTTTTGTAATTTACGTCCTCCAACATTAAGTCATATCGGACAATGAATGGAATGGGTGAAATGATGCTCAAATGAGTCCGGGGTCCATGGAGCTTAGAGTTACCCGACATTCATCTTTCAGGATAAGGGAAAACCCCGGAAAAACCTTATCCAGGTAACTCACCCTGACCGAGATTTGAACTCGGGAACTCTTGAACGTGAGGCAGACATACCAATAGCTTGGATATAACCAATATTTCTGCATCTAAATGTGCCATATTTTAAATAATAGAGTATAGTTTGCTGTAAATGTTTTTATGTATATTTAGATATATCCCTAGCACTTGTCATTAAAGTGGTCCATGAGTTTTCGTAACTACCAAATGAAATGAGGAACCAAATAAGTTCTTTTGACTTTGTTGATGTAAAATATAAAACAGTTCTAAGACACATACCTACATGTTGTTTCAATGAATCTACTGAATGCCTTCTATTATACTCGAAGGCTTTCAATATTACTTTTTTTAGGCTATGGCAAACAAGACTGTAGTAACAAGCTATAGGCAGTATTCAGTGAAGATGATGATCCCATTCATATATTGTAACGGCGACAGCGGGTGCCTGCCGTGGATAAGTTATGTAAGTAAATTGCACTACCTTTATTATTTGCCGGCGCGAGAAGAAAAAAGAAACATAACTTTCAAGGACAGCCACTAGCTAAAGTCACGAAGCCGGAGGCGAGGTGTATTGTTACCATGCGGCTTTATTCTCGAGCGTTCGAATAACGAAACTCGAGAACATTTTACTACCAGAACCTTCTTGCCGCGGCTAGCAGATATAAAAGGCGGTGCGAACCTAGGAAAACCTCAAGACAGTCGCGGTACTGCTGGACGTAAAAAAAAGCCTTCGCCACTACCTGGCACCAAGGCCTACTGTACAAACTAAGGGAGGTCAATATCCCTCCTCCCTATCTCGCCCTGATCAGCAGTTCCCTTCGAGACCGCACTTTCAAGGTGAGAGTGGAAGGATGGCTGTCATCAGTCAGACCCATAGCCGCAGGAGTCCCGGAAGACAGTGTTCTGTCCCCGCTACTCTTTGCGGCCTACATGTCTGATTTCCCGCTAGAACCACAGACTGTTGCGTGCCAATATGCCGACGACGTCCTCATAATGGCACATAACAAAAACCTGCGTTATTGCTATCCTCCGCTGCAGCACCAGCTCCGAGCCATCGGTCGCTAGAGTGAGAGGTGGAGGATGGTCATTAGCCTCGGGAAGAGCTCCGCTCTACTCCTGGCTAAGGTCCAAGCTAGGCGACCGGATTGGTCGCTGAGGTTGAGACAGAGGCAAATCCCCTGGGTTCCCTCTGCCAAATACCTCGGTGTTCTTCTCGATTGCGGCATCACCTAAGCCCATCACGTTCGGGTCAAAGCCGGGGAAGGGCATGCAGCACTTAGGTAGTTGTACCCTGTTTTGAAATCCTCTATGCCAACACACCTAAAACTACGCCTGTATCGGGCGATTATCCCGCCCCTGATTCTGTACGGCTGCGAGGTCTGGGGATCAGCGGCTCCGACCAGCATTCGCAGACTGCAGCGCGGCCAGAACAGGGCGCTACCAATTATCTACGATACTGGGCGTAGAATCCCGTCCTATATCCTTCACATCTACTCCGGAGTCCCATATATTGTAGCCGTGGTGCGGGAGAGAACCCGTACCATCTACAATAAGCTAGATTCCCATTCCATCGGGCTGTGCTCCGATGCCTCACAGGCAGGCGGAAGGGCGCAGCCAGCACTGGGCGCAAACACACTCCGCAGGCAGTTGCGCCCGAAAATGGCTAGATATAGCACTTCCCAAAACAACCGCCTGATGACAAAATACAATACTTTTATACTGCCCAGATAAAGCCGCACTAAGCGGCTAGGTGCTGGGCAGCAAACACCCCGCCCAGGTAAACCTGGGCATCTTCTGCTGGTCTGCTGCTGCTGGCAGTCGAGGAGTCCAGCTGACTCAGTGCAGTTTACATCAGAAAAGTGGTGATTAATGAATCGGTCTGCAAGCAGTACAATACATTACAGCTTTAGTGGCGAATGTGCAGAAAAGAGCTAACCAGTGAATATTGGAGTTTTTGTGTCAAGAGTCGGTAAGCATAGGGAACGTTGTGTGTACGTCGAAGAAATTAGGGGTAGCAGGAACATTAAAGAGACGTCTTTACGTTGTGTATTTGTGTAAAAAGAAAAGGTGATTGTAAGTTAGCACTGGACTAACGATTTTAGTTACAAATAAAGAAGTTAAGGCGAACTTCACGCGTTGTCGTTTTTGTCACAATATGGTGAGAGGCATAAACATTAATTACCAAAAGGACACGCAGGACCAGCGATACCCAATCTTACACATAAGAGGGCAGGGAGAATTTACCTCTACTTACTGTTAGCCAAGCTATGATGCATTCATTGAACTCAAAAATAAACCTCTGTAATATTTGGTTACCTAAAAGAATAACGGGGAAATGCACAAAACAAAGGAAGTGGGTGGAGTGATACGTTGAAGCATTAGTTCAAAAGAGAAAAGGTTGAGCACCACTACATTGGACCCTTGGTAAGCATACATCGCCGATTCTTGCCTCTGTATTGCCTCATTTGTATGTTTTGCACAACAAATCTTCAGTGCTTTACCTCTTGAGTAGCAAAGCGATACCCACGTGGTACCCGCACACACATTTTTCCTAAAGGGTTCAATGTCAACCTGCATTAACTTTCTACATTCAAGTATTCGAAATTCAAGTAGTGTTATTCCTTGTTACGTAAACAATGTATACAGATATTTCTATTATAAATGAAGCTGTAGAATGAACTTTCAAAGAATTTTGAAACGAAAAACAAAGAAAACGTACATATTAGCTAGAAAATGGTTCAACAAATGTCTCCAAAAAGATAAAATTCGAAGGAATTGAAGAGGTTTTTGTGCAGCTCTTCTACAAGAATAAATTCCTCTTAACAAGGTTAACTATTCAATCTTCAAGAAATTTCTTCAAAAATACACAAAGATGTCAATCCCCGATGAGAATAGTTTAAGAAAAAAGAAATTACATGGACCCTTTTTACCAAGACACGTCTGGCTGCGATGTGGACATCATTCTGGATGAAACCATAGACTCAATGGAGCGATTGTTTTGAACATTTTAATATTTCCTTAGCAGCACTGGAGAGGCGTGACTTTCAAAGCTAGGGAAGCTCTAAGTAATAATTTCCATTAAAATAAGAGAGAATAATGACTCAAAGAACTAAGGCTACTCTTTGGTACTCTTACTACTGTACAGTCACACGTAGATATTTCTTGCATTGCAAGACTGGCCACACTACAAGCAGACATTCTTGCTTCCCCTCTCCACTCAGTCTAAAATGGATAAAGTATGCCATTCACACACTTTAGCCAATAACTTAGAACTTCACAAGAATTTCCTGTTTATCACCACCATATACCTATTAATTCACGTGAATTACTATTGCTAATGCTATTGAAATATACTTACAGTGGTATTTAAAAACGCCACATAAAACAAAAAAATAAACTTTTCTTCATACACTGTAGAGGCTGCACAAGACAAAATCTGTCAAGCGCTTCCTAATAACGAAGAGTTGCGATTGTATCCGGAAACCTACGAAGCATGGTATTCAATGTTACGAATGCGTGAGTACAGAAATATTCAGCATTGAATGAGCTCGCGGAACCGGTCACTCGAGCTTAAGCAGTTTGAAACTCTCCGCAGCACTGCGGATGTTTGCGAATAAATTTTCAAAATGTATCCAGAGCAAATAAAAATAATGTTTAGCATACATTTTTTTATCTTATTTTTCTCCCGAAATTCTTGGGGAAGCGTGCCTCCAGCGCTTCATTGCACGCTTCGCTACTGTTTAGTAGGGAGGAAAGTTAAGCCCATATTGTTAAAAATGTATGAGCTACAGAAGAGCAATGCCAGCACAACAATGCAATCAAGTATGAACTTCTGTCAAAAGCTCCGGCCTAGTGGTATCGCGGTAAACTACTTCTTGTGGTTACGGACCAGGCTTCATACATAGTTTCAGCTGTTAACCAACTGAAACTTGTATTTCTTAAGTAGAATCACGTGACGCGCTTGGTTCGTGCCTTTCAGAGGGTTTCTAAATACCTAAGGAAAAAAATACATCGCAAATAAACTCATCTCTGCCCTGAAAAAGATTCTGCTGAAAGCTCCGAATAGCGTTGCTACCTACATTGGCCTACCCCCCCCCCCAAATTTTCCGGTCATTACTCGCTGGGGATCTTGGATTGAGTTTGCTGCTATGTTATGTGTAAATTTTGACAAAATTAAATAATTTGGGCTTTCTTTGGATCAAGCCGACGCAGGTGCACAGCAACTTCTTTTACCAAAAAAAATTACATTATTTGTGGAAATAACTATACTGTCCATAGTTACAAGCACCTGACTGCAGCTATTAAATGATCAGAACAAGTTCTGGACAAGTGGAGTGGGGAGGAAAGATAATGGAATATTTTTACATCCGTAAGGGAACACTTAGATGACTTCAAAGTCGCTTGGCTCTCACCAAGGCGGCCCGGGATCGATCCCAGGCGACCACAAAGTGAGATTTGTTGTGGACAACACGGCGCTGGGGCGGGTTTTCTCCGGGACCTCCGGTTTCCCCCGCCATCTCATTCCACCGGTGCTCCTCTTCATCTCATGTAACTACACACTTCATTTCATTTTGACTTCAAAGACAAACTTCAGTTTAGTCTTCAGAAGAATCCGGACATTGAGGAATTCCTCACATCTGTTTTTCTGTTTTTTTTTTTTTTCCGTCGTCCAACGTTAAGTCATACCGGACCCCACATCCACAAAGACATTTAATAATAGAAACGGACTTACTTAAAAATATAGATGCTTAATGTCTTGAATTACCAAAGCTTCGTGCTCTTTCCTTCTTCTGATGAGTGATAATTTGATTGTAATTCAATAAATTAGACTAAAGAAAAGAGGCATTGTTGAATTAGCTGAATAACCCAGCACCTTTGTGTTACTTTTTCCCTTCGTCTTTTCATCTGAAATTTGCACCTAAAAATCCTAACCCTGGTGATTAAGCTTACGTTTGTCACTAAAGCATGCATCGGTGGAATTATGTTTATTTCTGGTCTCCTGCTTAATCGAAATACAATAACATACGTATTAACTACAGATATGGCTCAGACGATTTCGTCTGTGACGCGCATTCGGGAGATCCGGGTTCGATTCCCGTGGCCGGCCTTCCTGACCCATGGTTTTTTTGGGGGTTTCCTGGATAGAATGCTGGTAAGTTAGTTGCATCCTCCGAATTTCCTGTCCCTCTATTTCATTTCCATTTATCATTTCACATCATCTCTCATCTGGGATCTCTTTCAGGGTAGAAGTGCCAGTGAGTATCTCGGCGCTACATGGCAGGATGATATGCTCTTGGTAAACACCTTCGTCCTCCGGTGGGATAGTCTCCGGATTCCAAGCCGACATTGGAACGCGGTAGGAGGGATGCAGGTTGTGCAAGCCTGCCGGAAGCTTTCCGAGCTCTGGCATGCGGCCTCCGGTCTCCGTGCCGGCCTGGTGTACGTGGTAAGAGGGATGCCGATTGTACCGGATTTCCGGGGAGTTTTAAGCTGCTAAATGGTAAGAAACCCGCCCTCTGCACTGTCGTGAATACTTGAGATCGGCCGATTCGTCTCCTCTCGCCTCATCGTTCCTCCCGGGGATGCCCCACTTGGGGCATAGTTACAAAAGATCAGTCTGGTCAACGCGCCAAATCTCCATAAAATCCTATTCTATCCTCTTATAGATGTATTGAACTTAAATATGCAATGTTCACAGTTCCGTTAGAGTTATTACTAAAAAATAATTGCCATGCCGTGTGAACAGCAACAGAAATAAATGACAGATGTCATACCCATGCTATCTCTATGAAAGAACGCCTTACGTGACACAGTTGGTTATTTACTTTTGTGAAAAATAGTACCTGTGAAATATAGATGCTGTTCCTTTCTCCTATAATAAGAAATATGTGTGTACAGTCTTCTGCTCAAAAGTTCGTGAGACGTTTAAATCCTTTTCTTTCCTTTCCAGAAATTTGTAATTATAACAATGGCTGATTTGCTTTTTCGTTGTACCTTTGTTTCCCTATCGTCAGTGGCGAGGCGTGACTTTCAAAGCTCCAAATAATACTTTTCATAAAAATAAGAGAGAATAATGACTCAAAGAACTAAGGCTGCTCGTAAGTACTCTTACTATTGTGCAGTCACAAGTAGACCCATCTTGCATTGCAAGCAGGCATATTCCTGACATCCCTCTCCACTCAGACGTTCCAATTTTTCCTACACCTGGCCCACACTGAATGAACTGTTAGCCTAAAATGGAGAAAGTATACAATTCATACACTTTTGTTAATAACTAAAAAAATTTCCTATTCGTCAAAACTAAATACCAATCTCTAAAATACTATTGCTAATGTTACTTAAATATACTTGCAGTTATATTTAAAAGCGCCTTATAAAATAAAATAAAACAAAGATAATATTTTCTTCACAAACGCACGCGCGCGCGCGCGCACACACACACACACACACACACACACACACACACACACACACACTGCAGAGACTTCACGTGACAAAATCTGTCAGTGCTTCCTAACTATCGAAGAGTCGCGATTGCTTCCGGAAATCTACGAAGCAGAGTAGTCAAGGTTACGAATGCTTAAATACAGTATTGGATGAGCTCGCCCAACTGGTCACTCGAATCTAAGTAGCTGTCAAATTGTCCGCAGCACCACGAATGTTCGTGAATAAATTTTCAAAATGTATCCAAAGCAAATAAAATATTTTTGGCATGATTTTTTTTTTCTTCTTCTTTTGCTCCAGAAATTCTCGGGGAAGCTGCGCTTCATTGCACGCTTCGCCACTACCTACAATGTACTTAATTACTCCTACAGAACGTGAGCCCCCATTTTATCTGCTCTTCAAAATATTATTTTACATAGCACACTTCCCGCGCGTGTCCTGTAATACCTTTATCAAATGCATATTTATTAGTTTCCCGAGAACGCTCAGTTTTTCTTTTGAGCATAACCATCATACTTGCAGAAGACTAAAATATCCATAAAAGTGAATATAAGATAGTAAATGCTTACTACTCTCTCACACAAGCGCAACATAATCATAAAAGCATGGAGATGCAAACTGGATGAAAAAGAAGCTCTTCTTGCACAAGAAGTAAGATCGCAGGTACTGTCCACCCAACATAAGAAGGCAAGGCAGAGGAATGTGTAATGTAATAACTATTGCTGTACGCATGGTGTTTATGCTCGCCTTCCGGATATGATAAGGATGCTAGGTTCACCAAAAATACAAGTGTTGTCACATAACTCACTCATGAACAATACCTATCACTGCAAATACTGAAACGAGCATTTGATTTGGAAGCATGGTTGACTCATGACACTCATTTCGTAGTAAACAGATCCATTACCTGAGCAGGTAAACAGTTCAATCCCCCTCTCTCTCTCTTCATGCCCTGCTTGCTTTATTGTGGTGGGCAGACAGTACCTATCACTGCAGTTACTGAAACGAGCATTAGATATGGAAACATAGGTGACTCAAATGCCCTCTCATACACTCATTTCGTAGTAAACAGATCCATTACCTAAGCAGGTAAACAGTTCAAACCCCCCTCTCTCGCTCTCATCATGCCCCGCTTGCTTTCTTGTGGTGGGCAGTTACTGAAACGAGCATTAGGTATGGCAGAATGGGTTGCTCACATGTCATCTCAAACACTCATTTTGTAGTAAACAGATCCACTACTAGAGCAGAAAAACAGTTCAAATACTTCTCCCTCTTCAGGCCCCGCTTGCCTTCTTGTGATGTGTAGACAGTACATGGAAGGACACACAAACCAGAATTTTGTTTTGTTTATAGTGCAGCGACAAATAATGCTAGTGTTTTGCTGTAAATGGAAATTATTTTTAGAATTTTCATATTTTCATTTAGCATTTTGCAGCGTTTAAACATTTGCAGTTTAGCATTTGATAACATTTTGAAGAAAAACATAGATAATTGGTGCAGGTAATTTTTTGACCTAACATTAATGAAAATTAAATTCCTATTTGCAAAGAAATCATAGCAAAATTAATGCACAAAGTAAACTGCGACTATTTAATTTAACACAGTTTAAAGGAACACAGAGAAGAATAAAACTGATACAGACTAAAACACCGAAGAAACTAAATATATAGCAAAACTAGAATAAAAGAAAATGCTTGAAATTAAAAAAATCATGAATTTCTGTTCTATTATTAAAGTGAAACTGAATTTATTAAGATATCTTTCACATAGGCAGGGTCCCAAATACGAATATATGTAGAACTGCATAAGCAAACTCTGATATTGAGTTCAACAGACACTATACACATTTATTCTTCTGCATCATTTGTCCAGTATGGGAATGAAAATATTTACATAACCTCGTAGAAGGAAGGAAGAGAGAGGGAGAAAAGAGAAAATATACATATTAAGTCAAAAAGAGATTCCACTTTTATTTTCACGTAAACCTTTCTAATCCATTGACAATTTTTATCAGCGATAACAGCAAGTGGCAACGCGTGACTTTCAAAGCGAGGAAAGCTCCAAACAATAATCTTTATTAAAATAAGAGAATAACTCAAAGAACTAGGCTACTCTTCAGTACTCTAGTGTTGTACAGTCAGTCCCTTCTTGAATTGCAAGACTGGTCACACTATAAGCAGGCAATTCCTGTCTTCCCTCTCCAATCAGACGTTCCAACTTTTCCTACAGCTGGCCCACACCGCGTGAACTGTTAGCCTAAAATGCAGAAATTATATTAACAATCTCCATTTACCATAAACAAAATTATTAAAAATAATTATATTTTCACTTTCTACTTTAACTTTAGGAAAATTAGCCTGTACTTTAATTTTATTCCTAATTTATTAGGAATAGAACGTAGAATTGCATAAGCAAAAAGGAAATAACATTCAACACTTTTGCTAATAACTTAAAACATCACAAGAATTTGCAATTTGTCATCACTAAATACCAATCTACGTAAAATATTATCGCTAATGCTATTAAAATATACTTATAGTTGTATTTAAACTCACCACATAAAGGTTAATTAATGGAAATTAATTATTCTTTCACACTGGCCGTGTGTAGGCTAAATTGTGGAAACGTAGTCAGACTGAAAAATTCAATGCCATAGCCGGGATTTGAACCACGGATCTTCTGGTTTCCGTCCAGCCGCACTACCATTGTGCTACTATGGCCAACGTGCCGATATGACATTAAATTCTCCAACTGACTCGTATTTTCCCGGTAAACCACTTAGGAGTTCTCATAATTTAGTAGTTCTAATAATAAAGGAGTTCATAATAAAGGAGTTATGAGAACTCCTAAGTGGTTTACCGGGAAAATACGAGTCAGTTGGAGAATTTAATGTCATATCGGCACGTTGGCCATAGTAGCACAATGCTAGTGCGGCTGGACGGAAACCAGAAGATCCGTGGTTCAAATCCCGGCTATGGCATTGAATTTTTCAGTCTGACTCTACGTTTTCACCACATAAAACTTTTCTTCACACGCTACAGAGGACTTCACGTGACAAAATCTGTCAGTGCTTCCTAACTATCGAGAGTCGCGATTGCTTCCGGAAACCTACCAAGCATGGTATTCAAGGTTACGAATGCGTAAATACAGTATTGGATGAGCTCGCCGAACTGGTCACTCGAAACTAAGCAGCTGTCAAATTGTCATCAGCACTGCGGATATTCCGATTACACTTTGAAACTGTATCCAGAGCAAATAAAATATTGGAAATTAATTGTTCTTTCACACTAGCCGTGTGTAGGACGCACTATGAAAGGGTAGAGCCAGACTGAAGAATTCAATACCATAGCCGGGATTTGAAACACAGATCTTCTGGTTTCCGTCCAGCCGTTCTAACCATTTGAGCTACTATGGCCAACGGGCCAACATGACATTAAATTCTCCAACTGACTCGTGAATTCTTCAGTCTGGCTCTACCCTTTCATAGTGCGTCCTACACACGGCTAGTGTGAAAGAACAATTAATTTCCATTAATTGTACCTAATAGTGGTCCAAACTATAAAGCCCGGGCCTTAAAGTACTTACAGCATAGTAAATCGCCATTAAGGTAGTTGTCCCATGTGTTTATGAGAACTCCTAGTGGTTTACCGGAAAAAACACGAGTCAGTTGGAGAATTTAATGTCATGTTGGCACGCTGGCCATAGTAGCTCAAATGGTTAGAGCGGCTGGACGGAAACCAGAAGATCCGTGGTTCAAATCCCGGCTATAGCATTGAATTCTTCAGTCTGGCTCTACACTTTCAAATAAAATATTGTTTGGCATGAGTTTTCTTGTTTTTCTTCTTTTACTCCTGAAATTCTTGAGTAAGCGGCTCTTTCAGCGCTTCATTGAACGCTTCGCCACTGGCTGACAGAACTAAAAAGTTTATCAAAGGCGCGCGCGCGATAGAGGAGAGAGAGAGAGAGAGAGAGAGAGAGAGAGAGAGAGAGAGAGAGAGAGAGAGAGAGAGAGAGAGAGAGAGAGAGACGCTTTTCGCATTTTTCGTACGTGCATGAACAAGTTTTCGTTTCGCTTTTTACATTTTCAATTGAAAAGGAGCCCATGAACTGCAACACATTTCCCATTTATATCACATGTTAGTATAAGTTTCACATTTTGAGTCTACTCTGGAGCTTAAAATGTTCATACTGGCAATCTAGTCTTCACGATTGGAAAACTTGAATACAAATTAACTAATGTTCCGAGAACTGCAAAGTCTATGGAAAACTTTGAGACAAATTTTATATTTTAACGATCTTCATATAGCTGCCAGTTTTGTCACTCGCTTGTAAATTTGTATTTACATATACACATATCTAAATCTGTTTAACCTTCCTTTTAATGAATCAGGTTTATTGGACTGAGAATTACCGAAACATTTGTGATACCAGGGGGACCTCGGAAGAAAGTTTATTCGGCAACTCACTTTGAGGGAAATACAAAAACACTCACCAAGAAGCTGAGTGTTTGCTTGTTGCATAATTGAGTGATTGTAAAATGATTTTATAACCTAGTCATGAAATGTCTGAGGAACAAAGTTTGTTTATGCCAACGGCTAGACATTTGTGAAAAAAATAAGAAGTGGCACGCGTTTTACCATATATAGGATATTTTGTGTTAGAGGATTTTGCATACATCTCCATCTTGCATCTCTGAAATATGTAAAGTTTTATATTTACCCTATTTTAGGGATTATTTCTAAATAAAGTCTTCATATGTTTGACAAGAAAGATATGATCCGCTACCTTTTCCTTTTTTCTTCCCGTAAAGTTCTATATGTTTACCTAAAAAAGAATCGAATCTTGCTATTACCTGTAATGCCATCTCGAAATTTCCGCAATGTCTTGACCCAAACCCAAGCTGTAAGATGGGAAACAAAATACCGTGTATTTTGAGAGATCTGCCCTTGCTTTGAGAGTCTACTAAAATAATCTTTGCCTCTCACCATTCCTCATGGTTCTGGAAAATAAATCTTTATATAAGTACCTCGGAAAGTCAGCATAAATTACTGAAAGCACAGTCACTGTATTCTTTCCTACATAGCTTAGTTTAGCGATACGATCGAGAAGAAATCGATTTATTATCCAATTCACTGGACCGTCAACATTTGCTCTATATACGTCGTTTTGTGTCAACTGAAATGATTGTTTCTGCGCCATTATTATTGTTTCTAATAAACACCTGACTGAGATAAACCACACGCTGCACTATTTTCAATGTTGTCCACATGATTATACTCCAGCTGCAACTAATAGGCTGGGTTAGATTTTTAAATAATACATAGATTTCTGCACTCTTCCCCATAATTTTGTTTCTTTGTTGCACTTTGGGGGATGCATGGAACGAAGATAGCCCTAAGAGAGAGGATGGCGGTGAATGGAGTAAGAAATTGTAAATATAAACTTCCAGACATGTCGGCAAAATGGCTTGAAAGGGTATATGAAACAACAGAAACAAAAATGACTTATGGGGTAAAATTATGGGGAGAGGGGCAAATGTAATAACTAATAGTGTAGAACATTTATATTTATTTTGTAAAGAGTTATTAGGATTGGATAAAACAACACCAAAGGGAGTCGCAAGAGTTGAGCTAGTAAGGGCTTGCAGGAAGAGGGATAATGATAAAGATGTTTAAAATATTGGAGCAGCTGTATAAGAAAAGATGCAACAAATTAAAAGTGTGTTTAGAAGAACAGGAAACTCTAGGGCAGAATTAGGGAGGGCACAGAGGAAAATAGAGATGGAGGATATATGGCAGGAAGGAGAGCGAAATTTGGAAGGATTTTGGTAATGGTTAAAACAGAACAGAGGATATGGATAGACAAGAGGTGTGGGGTAATCTGGCAAGATTAAATTTTTAAAAATGAAGAAAAATTGGAGAAGAGAATATTATATAGATATATGTGATGGGGGAGAGAGGGTTTAGCCTGGTTGAGGACTGGTGCTATATTGAGACGGAGGTTAACTAGGAATTTACTATGTGGAGTAGAAATAAGTGTGGAGCAATGCTTGGTGAAATTGGAGTTAGACAACTGGAGGAAAGAAACATGGGAAGAAAATTGGAAAATAAACGTGTACTCTTAGTACAACTTGCACAAAAAAAAGTGTAAATAGGAAACTCTGCGGAGAGAGTTAAGGAAAAATGGTTAAGAAGGGTAAAGAAATTAAGAGGGAAAAAATATGAAGAAATAAAAGGTTAATATGGGCTAAAATTAGGGGTAAATGGCCAGGGAGCCCAACAACTAACATAAGCATGAGGTAACTGACAATTTTGTACTTAGGAAGAATTAGAATGAGAATATATTATTATTATTATTATTATTATTATTATTATTATTATTATTATTATTATTATTATTATTATTATTATTATTACTCTTTATAAATAAAGTGAATAATTGTCACATTGTCACGTACGTAACATCAGTATTAAAACAAAGCCTGCCGTTTTTGCGTTGCCAGACCAGACCGTAGATGAAATTTGAGCCGTAACCAATGCTATTTATAATCACTACATTGTGAGTCAAGTTCGTGTTCTGTTTCCAGAGTTGTGAATAAAATGTAAATAATAGGAGAAAAGACATAACAGCTTAATAAGCCTCTTAAAATTCGCACCTTTGACAGTTGCCTAGTCTGCCCAGGCTCAAATACGCCTCTGACCTTAATGCGGCTATATGACCAACAGCTTATGTAAACCTTCGAATTTTATATTATTTCATACACAGATTGAAAAAGATTTATTTATAATATGGCTTAACTCATGCCTTTTCATCTGGTGCATCTCAGTCAGTCATCAGCATTCAAAGGCATTTCTAAGACTGTTCAAAACGAACTCCTGCAGTGCATGTTGGAAGTGTATCACGAGGAAGTGCGCAAAGAAATAAAGCGTGCGGATTATGTTGCAATCATCGCAGATGAAACCACTGATGTGTCTTGCGAATTTCAGTTGGTTATTGTTTTGCGATACATTGTTTATGGAACCCCCGTTGAAAGATTTTGGTATTTTGTTAATCCAGAAGGTCAGAATGCTCAGTCTATCTCGGAGTGTATTCTGAAAGAAATCGAACCCTTAATTGGAGATGACCGAGCAAAACTAATAGCTCAAAGTTACGATGGTGCAAACGTTATGGGTGGCGAGTCAAACGGAGTACAGAAATTAATAAAAGACAAATACCCAAATGCGCACTACATTCATTGCTATGCGCACCAGTTCAACCTTATAATGTCTACTGCAGCCTCAATTAATCGCAAAGCCCGCATCTTCTTTGCACATCTTTCAGGCATTTCTTCTTTCTTTTCAAATTCGCCACAAAGATCGAAAGTGTTGCATAGCATAATTCAGAAAAGCTTACCCCGTGTGTCTCTCACAAGATGGAATTACCATTCGCGAGTAGTAAAGGATATTTATGAAAACAGGAATGAGCTTATTACTGTCATGGAAACAATTGAAACGAGTGAGAACATAAAATTACCCTCTACTATTGAAAAAGCTGGTTCATACAAAGACTGCAAGATAGAGACTTCATTTTCTGGCTATCGTTTTTCTATAAGATAATGCCTCATGTGGACATACATTTTAATCAATTTCAAAAGAAGACAACTGAACCAACCAAGGTAAAACAAGACATTCATAACTTTGAAACAATAATGCAAAACATCAGAGATGACATTGACTCCATCATCAGTAAAGTTAGTTTTGAAAATGAAGAAACAATGCCTTAAAAGAGACCAAGGGTTGATGATAATAACAAAAAGTGTGTGATGTCATCCTTTCTGTAATAAAATCACGTTTTCTGTTCACTGGGCACCTCATTGCAACCAACTTATTTGATGTAAGCCAGTTTGACAATTATGTAACACATTTCCCAGACAAATATCTTGAAATTACGGACACATATACATTTCTGGAGAAAAGAAAGTTGAAGGGAGAGCTTCAAGTGTTCTATGCTAGGCCTGAGTTGAGAGCAGTTTCCGGTGCGGTTCCGTTTCTTTCGCTGATTCTAGAGGATGAACTCTGTGCTACTTTTGAAGAGACTGTTAAAGTTTTGAAACTGTTAATCACTATGCCTATCTCGACATCAGAAGCTGAGCGGTGCTTTTCAATGCTCAAGAGGATTAAAACTTTTCTACGAAACACAATGAAAGAAGAGCGATTGAGTGTCTTAGGAATGCTGTCCTGTGAAAAGCTGTTCGTGTGTAAAATTGACAATTTCAATTCAAAGGTGATAGATTTATTTGCCAACAAGAAGGAGCGACGAATGGATTTTCAATACCGTTCCTACTAATTCATTTGAAGCTATCTTCATAAAGTCATGGAGTTGCTGCTTTCGGTGAGTACAACGCTTTGAATTTTTAATAGTTAGTAATTTCATTAAACCATTTCTAAAAATTCAGATTACTCATTTTGCAGTGAAAAATTGCGTCTTGTGTGTGCGTGCGTGCGTGCTCGCTAGTATGTGTTTGTAAGTGTGAGACAAAGATTTCTCGAGTTTGTTTCGTTTGATTTCAGCGCGAGAAAAATTATGGCTAAAGCGATTACAATAACTGTCTCTCTCTATCACGAAATCGAAATCGTACACGAACGCTTCGTATCACATTCTCCATGAACTGTATTATCAAACTGTTACTGTACTCGTTACACCTGTGCGTAACAAGAGTACGGATGTAATAAATATCTATTTCCGTTTCCCTGTACGTCCTGTATGGTACAGTATATTATAAAATAGGTTGGATTATTGATAAGATTACCTAAATCGTTCGTAATTGGTGCACATATTTTAACAACCTTTATTTATTTATGGCACCATCAATACAATACCTCACCGGCCGCCCCTGGTTCCAGGCATATGTTTAGGGTACATCTGCGGGTTATTTTGACAGTTACAAGGACTCAGAAACACCTTTAAAACAACCAAATCCGGGAGGACGATCCTGGCGGGATATGAACCTAGTCCGTGCCTTAAGTCCCTCGGCTGCCCATATCAGAACTTGTTTTCTTTTAGTAACGCACTCGACCTGAAAGCGTTACAGGTGAAGCGACACATCCCATTTACCACGCACAAAGGTTTTGTTTCACCCCCTACTTCTTATCGATTTAGTGCCGTTGAGTCAGACGTCCTTCCGTAAGGGATGCCCTGTTCTGCTCCAATGCAGTAAAGAACGGCTTGCTTCAAAAGCATGTCATTAGGGCGGTCAGAATTGGGCACAATGCACTTACTGAATTTCAAAACAACAATCTGATAGTATCAATTTGATGTTACTCATGTTACTTTAAATGATACTGCATGTGAAATATATTCTAATAGCTGAAGAACGGACTAGAGAAGTAATCCAATCGAACTATGAACTGCATTCACAATAAAACAAAAAAGAAGGAAAGTTTATAAACTCAGCGATTTGGGTGCATCAGGTAAATGCTGTGTAAATTGCTTAGGTTAAGATTGCTTTTCCGAATGTGACACTTTGTGGAATTCATAATATGAACTCTTGTTATAGAGCATCCAATGTTTATAAGTGCATGGGCACTTAAAACAGAGTAAACAATATAAAATGCACCGCATTATAGCAACATACTATAATGATTTATCTGTAAAATATTGCAAATAATATTGTTGTGGACCAGGATTGTAAGGGGGGAGTGAAAGACTTACAAACCTAATCTGCAACTGGGGGTGTAGCTACTGAAAGGGCAGAGCGAAAGAAACATCTAAGTCAAACTGCACTGAATAACTATATTTCAAAGATGCCTAGTATTTCTACAGGGCACTCCCTGGATCTGGATGAGATCAGGGGCGCTTTGGTAACATTTAAATACATAATAACATAATGCAACTTTACCTTTAGCGATGTGTTGTTTGTATGGCTTGAACCTTGTGCGACTGTCAAAAGGTGTACGATCTGGTACGCCCTGCTCGTGGTAGCACTTTGAAATAAACTCTTGTTGATTCTTACAGAGACCATCAGCAAGTCCCCTCTCAAATCTCTGTGAAGTCTCTCCCCCGGGGGCTAACTAAACCAAGCTTAAATAGGGGTCCTACCAAAAAGTCAACTCAGCGATTCCCACGCTAACTGTTAATTTGCACCATATTGTGCAATCATTGTTTACATCACTGAGCACATGTTTAAACCTGTTACTGACCAACTACGCATTATTTCCCTTGATCAGCAGGATGTGTGATTCATTGTTTAAAACATGGAGAACAAGTTGAGGCCTGTTACAGGCCACCTGTGAACTACTTCCCTAAGCCAGCAGGATGTATGTCTCACCAGTCCAAAGTACATGTTTTGCCAGTCAGCAGAATTTACACTTAATCATACAGATTTTACATACAGCTGTGCCCAGACTCAAGGCATCGAAAATAAATGTTACAGGATAGTGATTACAGAAATTTCCAAATCTTGCTCAGCCTATACACGCAACAATATCCTTAACTTTATATATATACATATATATATGAATGGATCGCAACCGATGTTCTCTTAAACACATTTTAGCTTAGATGTATAGAGTCAACATGAAAAATTCAATGCCATGGCCGGGATTTGAACCACGGATCTCTTGGTTTCCGTCCAGTCGCTCTTACCCATTGAGCTACCACGGCCAACTTGCCGTCATGACACTAAATTCTCCATTTGACTCATATATTTCCCCGGTAAACCACTAGGGGCTCTCGCATTCGAGATACACCGTTTGTTGCGACTTACTATCGTAAGTACTGGAGTCCCAGGCTTCATCATTTAACTCTTATTATTTTAGTTAACTGGTGGAAATTGATCATTTCTTCACACTAGCCGTATACAGGCTAAGGTTTTTGATAGTCAACATAAAAAATTCAATACCGTGGTTCAAATCCCGCCATGGCATTGAATTTTTCATGTTGACTATCTATCAAACACCTTAACCTATATACGGCTAGTATAAAGAAATGATTAATTTCCATCAATTAACTAAAACATTTTAGCTTATTAGCAGACACATTTACAAATCTATATAGTGTCAAATACGCCCAAAAATAAATTGAACAATAGCAGACTATCTTTTTATTTATTCTGACGAAGAAATTCTCGTTTAGTAAAATGTATTTGTGCAACATTTCAAAATAATTCCAGAAGCATATGATGAAAGAGCCAGATTAGAGTTCGATGCTGCAGTACCGCCGTTGCAGTACTTGAAACTCCGCATCTTCCTCACAGCTGCGTCTTACAAAATGAAGCTTGGGGAGGGGTGATCAATTGATTAAAATCTCAGAAATATAAATAGCCTCGATTTCTTTTCCTACTGAAGGTATCGCAAAGAATAAACTTAGTTGCAGGACCAAAAATGCACAGTATTTTTATGTGCTTTGTACTGTGGGCTTAAATACTATTACTCTTAAAGGTATAATAAAGCATAACATGCTAAATCAAACACACTTCTTGGAAAATCAGCTGCTGGATTAATTTTATTCCAATATTTTGCGTAACCTTTTGTAAACAGCAATTTAAATCTTGCATGTAGGATTAAAGCTTTTCAACAACAAAAAATATCTTAAAGTTTTCACACCAAAATGTAGCTTAACTCGAGAATTTAATCAAAATAAACAAGTTAATGCTTCGGTCTAGGGTAGCACATCAGGGCCGGCAAGATGAGCACTCGAAGTGTGAAATGCTTTACCCCTACAGACATCCCATCCTTTTTCTATCTGGCAAGTGAATAAACAGATGACGTGGAGCACAGTGGCGGTCATTCGGGTTTTGGATGGAATGTCTTATGGGACGTAATCAAATGTATACTTTTGAACGCAAGGTTTGGTTAGGAAAGCGGAAAGGGTTAATGACAGTGTACAATAAGAGTGATGGACGCAACGACAATGCTGCATAGACAAATCATATCAGCATGTGTGAGAAACCGCCCTCTCACCACTTGACTGACAGTCAAACCATAAGCTGACAAAAAAAAAAGTACTATAGACTTAACATGCTTATTACCTTTGCTTTGTTATACAATTTTTGTTACATAGTGATAATTATTTTCCCTAGAATTAACACGTTTTCACCTTTGTTTTGTTTTATTATACGATAGTTATGCAGTGATAAAGGTTCCCTTAATGCTGCTAAAGACATTTAAATGCATCCTACACTGTATTCCTTAAAATAAACGTCACAATCTATATAAAAAGTGCATTAAAACTGTTTAAAATGTACTTTGTTAAATAGTAAAGTGAATAAATGAGTTAAGTCCTGTATTTCCTGTGGAACATAAGGTCTTCTGAACCGCGCAACCTCGAGGCCCCAAAGCTTTCCTGATCAGAGAGATTCCGGGATGAGTGATCAGCCCATCGCCGGAAGTGAAATTACGAGAGATCGGGTGATAGGAAATATGATGGAGCAGTCGGTGGAATGCCTGCTGGGGAAACCGGAGGACCCGGAGAAAACCCGCCCCAGCGCCATGTTTTCCACTACAAATCTCACTTTGCGTCGCGTGGAATCGAACCCAGGCCGCCTTGGTGAGAGCCAAGCGGTCTAACCACTGAGCCAAAATAGTGGTCATAATTAATTTACACGATTGTTATCCTTGCTGGTTTCTTTTTGAATATTAATCTTTCATGCTCGGCTGCAAACTAGATGAATTTATTGTAGAACACACTGAAGATGTTCATTCGAAGCGCCAATAGGTAGTACGCTCTTATTCAATGTCAATGTTATACAGTTGTCCACATTGATAAATACTACCAAAGATGGCCCGTAATTTGCTTACAAAAGGGTGCAGCTTGGGAAACGCGTGTACAAATCCAAACATTTCCCTGAACTGCGCAATGGTGTTGCTTTGAAGGTTTATAGGCTCCAGCATGAGCCGCACTGAAATTCCTTCTCATAATGTATCCAACATTACTAGGAAATATCAAAACTATGCTTTACTATCGTGAAGAACAGAAAAGATGCTTATTCCCCCAGTCCCGATTAAACTTTCGTCGTTCACTCATGTTACAATGCGATCCACCACTGCAATGACGCCACGCGACTATAACCGGTTTTAGTTAGTTCTGTCTACCTGGGTCTAGAGAGTAGTGGGGACTAGAGGGTGGGAAAATTCACACTTATACTGACTTCCTTCTCATCCCTGCACGACACCACTATCTATAGCAGACATAGGTCACGGTAGTTCAGTGATAGAGCGTTGGTACCATAAGCTAAAGATCCGTGTTTGGAATCACGGCTGTGGTACTTCAGTCTTCACCTGAATGGCAATACGTATCAATGCGCGATGAAGGACGTAAATAAATGCTGTCCTGCTACGCGTTTCTGGAAGGAAGTTGAGAATTTAGATGTCCTATCTGTCTTTTACATTCATTATGGTGTTTCTTTACTACTTATATATCCATAAGCAGTAGTGGTGGGTGGAGGTAATTGCTTCGTTTTGTGTTTTAGCCTTTCGCCAGAACTATTCCACTAAGATTCGTACATGAAGTAACCTGGCAAAGAAGGCACGCGTGCTTCCTCCACTTTGACGTTAACTTACTTTGCATGTTTAATGGATATTGCTAAAAAGTTGCAAATAGAAACAAATTGAGGCCTATTAGTTACTCTAAGAATTGCTCTCACTGATTAGAACGGCGTACATGAAGAGACCGAATGTGACACTGGATAGATAAAATTTTCACTTCACCATCATTTGCTTACTGATATGTGAACTTTCACTCATACATAATTTTATTTTAGCTTCTCATATTGATACACTATGGAAAATGTGAAATGTAAAGCTCCAACTTATTTAACAGAAATCAGATTAATATTTATCACGTCACCTAATTTTAAATGGGTTTACGTGATGTACTACAATTTACAATTAAATGCTCCTAGTAGCTTAGTATCGCTCATTATGGGGCATTAGGTAAATAGTTTTTCTGTTGCAACCAAAAGTCACTGCTGTGAATGACTGTACGAATTATTAATTTAACATTTCTTATAGTCACAACGTGACGCAAGTTGCATTGATGCTATCGCATTTGCTGTAATTGAAATGTTACCCAACGATAAGGCGACTTTTAAATACTGTTCGTTAACTGGCGTTTTATCTAGTGGGATGACGCGCCCTTACAACCAGGTAGGGATTGAGTTAATGGTGGGTGAGAGTTTTTACTTAGTATAAAGCAAATGAGGGGTAAAGGTGCCCAACAGAGTGAAGGAAACACTGTTGCCGGTAATGTTTGAGATTACCGTCGATAGTCTTATGCCCAATTTTACCAACAGATGTTAACACTTAACATGGGTTTAACAATAGTTATAACAAAAATTGCATTTCACCAACAAGTGTTAGCTTAACACTCGTGTTAAATCTCTTGTTAAACTAACAAGTAAAATTTATGATGTTAAGTCTATAGCACTTGTAAATAGTCAAGATGGCGAGCATGAACTCAGCTGTTGATGTCGATTTGCTATATTTAAGACCGTGTAAATGGCATTCGTAATAGAGTACGGCCTATGAGGAGAAATTATTTTGAGGAGCTATAAGAAGAAAAAAATTCTACAGAGGTATAGACTGTCCTAACAAGTTGCTATGAAGGTTACTGCGGAAGTACAAGAGGTTAGAACATGCATCGAAAGGAATATGCAGTAATCGCCTTTGTTTCAAGTATTAATACATTTGCAATTCTGTAATTTACTGAATTATGTGGATAATAATACCCTGTCTACCACCCGTCTTGAAAGGTTTAAGTCAATCGTCACTTGTCCTTCGCTCCTCGTTTTAAATTTACGCAATACCGAGTAAGAACATGCATCGAAAGGAATATGCCGATCTCGCATTTGCTTCAAGTATTAATAACTTTGCGATTTTATAATTCACTGAATTATGTGGATAATACACTGTCCACCTCCCGTCTTGAAGCGTTTAAGTCACTCGTCACTTGTACTTCTTCGCACCTCGTTTCAAATTTACGTAATACTGAAGAAGATGTTTTGTGTTTCTAGTAATGACACATACATTAGAATTAAATTAGTTTCCAATTTTTTCCTACATGACATCTTTCTCTTTTACATTCACCGCATCCGTCCTCCTATTTTCCACGATATCCTTACACTTCGTCACCAATTCAACTAACAGTTCTTTCGCCATCGATGAGAAATTTGTTTCACGGCCTTTGTTTATGAATTTGTTTATCCACCATTTCTTTAGCTGTGTGCAGACGAAAATGAAAACATAAGCGCATCGCAGTACGTTCAGAAAATAATACGACTCATCCACAGTTTTCTATAGCTGTAATATTTACAAGTTTCTTGGCGTTAACACGTGTTTGTTAACATTTTCAGAAAGCAGGTTGGTGAAATGCAAGAAATTTAACAGCTTTGTTAGCGCTGTTAGAATTGTTACGCTACATATGTTAACGTCGATTTTAACATATGTTGGTGAAATCGTGCATTAGGATTGTTATCATGACTCCGAATGAAATCTTGCAACATTGTTGACTGTCTTCCACTGTATGCAGCACGGGTTCAGCATGTTGTGTACCCCTCTCGCCAGTATAGACAGTATAGACCTGATAGACAAGCTACCCCAGCCCACTAGCTAAAATGTCAGTGAACGAACAGTAATGTGCATAACGCAGTACGGGTTCTGTGTTGCAATGACATTGCAATTGACGGAATAATGCACTTAGAAATGGAAGTAATTCCATCGCAGTTGGAAGTATAGTAAGGCAGAATAGAGGAAGGAAGCACAAAATATGAATTATGGAATACTAATTATATAAATATCTTTGAGAGCAATAAATAAATTAAGCACGAGTATAAATTGCAAATAAATCCAGATAGTGTAGGACTGGAGAACTGCCACACTATGGGCGCCGACCACCCATGTCCTTGGGGCTTATAGTCTTTCCAAAAACATGCCAACCGTGCCCCGTTTGTGTTTACAGAGTATGTATCTGCAGGAAATAAAGGAACCGCAAGCGTGGCTTCATTGCCCCTTGCCCTGTTTGTAAGGGTCGCCTTTTGTTGGCTAAGGCTAAAACTCAGTGACAAAGGAGAGCGGTGTCCTTTGAACGTTAAATTTTGGCAAAATGGATACACTGCGCGCGCAAAAACGAGTAGGAGAAATACACATAATATAGTGCAGTGACTTATTATCCAAAATAACTGCAGCACGTGCTCCTCCTACTGTTTATTCTAAATGGGAAGAACAGTATTTCACTATCACTGAACGTGGAAAAGCATGTTGTTTGGTTTGGGTGTAATTATTTATCCTTTGCATTATATAACGAAGCTTTTAGTAAATGCACAAGCGTAAGAATATGGCGCAGACGAACTAATTGGATTAGCTCACGTAAAATAAATAAATAAAGCTGGATAGTCACTTACACCCCGAAGTGAGTAAAATACCTTGATGTGACAATTAACCGGCAAAAAAAAAAAAAAAAAAAAATGTGCGTATCAACTTCAAGATTACACACCTAATTGCTCAAACTTCTAAACACCTCTTAGAAGGAAAATGCTTAATAGCTAAAGCTCAAGAACAGTGGCGCCCAACCTTTAACGGAAGAGGAGAGGACGGATTTACAACCACCCACTGTTTTGCAGGGCGGCAGACACAAATCCCCCTAACTCTGACGTCTCTTTGATCAGTGGCGGTGGCTTCAGTAACGTTACTTTTGTTTATTATTGAAAGATTGTCAAAAAGGCTTCTTGTCAGTGGCTTGGTCACGCAGTTTACTTGCAACCAGATCATAAATGTTTGGCACTAGGATTGGACAACAGTCTTAAAAAGCATACCTAATGATCCTGCTCAACCCTTGGACGATAGTAGTAAAGTGTAGGATCCGACAATTTGACCTTGAACTTCCGACAATTTGACCTTGAATGACCTTTGAGGTCATGCAATATGACCCAGAAAAATTTTACCTTGAAGTTCCGACAATTTGACCTTGAAGGTCATGCAATTTGACCTTGAAGGTCATGGTGCACCCTCTGGACGCACCCCCGACGCACTACCCCCCGTGCACTCTCTTGAATTTCTGCATCCCCCACGCGCAACCTGGACCTTTTGCATCCTTCGACGCACTCCCTCTTGACTCTCTACCCACCGCCGGGGCACCCTCTTGAATTTCTGCATCCCCCAGGCACTTTTGCGCACCACCTTGCGCATTCTTTGACGTACTCCCGCGCACGCTCTGCATGTGCCACCCACCCCAGGCGCAACCACGTGTACCCCCTTGACGCATTGCTGGACGCACCCCCTTGACCACCAGCATTCCCCGACGCACCGCACTTTCCTACCCCGAGCACCCTTCGGACAGGCTATATACTCCGTTGACGAACTGATCTACGCGTGCGCGCACGCGTTCGCGTACATGGCGCGGCGCCCCGGGAGATTGATCTTGGGTCTACAGGCCATGGCCTTGAAGGTTATGGTGCACCCTATGGACTGGTTGCATCCCCCGACGCATCCCCTTGCAGCCCCTAACCACCCCGCGCACTTGACCCTCTGCATCTGCCACTTACCCCCTATGCACCCTCTTGACTTTATGCATCCCTTGACGCACTCCCGCTGAACCTCTTGACTCTCTGCATTCCTCGACGCACCCTCTTGAATTTCTGCATTTCCCGTGCACCCTCTGGACAGGGAGGCACCCCTGCGCAACCCGACGCACTCTCAGGTACCCCCGTGCACCCTTTTGAATTTCTGCATCCCCCAGGCACCACGCGCAACCTGGAACTTCTGCATCCTTCGACGCACTACCGCGCACCCTCTTGACTGTCTACATCTACCACCAACCCCCGGGGCGACCCAGCGCACCGCGGTGCACCCTCTTGAATTTCTGCATCCCCCAGGCACTTTTGCGCACCACCACCCGCGCATTCTTTGACGTACTTCCGCGCACCCGATGCACGTTCTTGACTCTTTGCATGTGCCACCCACCCCAGGCGCAACCCCGCGTACCCTCTTGACGCATTCCTCGACGCACCCTCTTGACCACCAGCATTCCCCGACGCACTCCCCTTCCCCGAGCACCCTCCGGACCCTCCGTTGACGAACTGATCTACGCGTGCGTGCACGCGTTCGCGTACATGGCGCAGCGCCCCGGGAGATTGACCTTGGGTCTGCACGCCATTTGACATTGAAGGTTATGGTGATCTTTTTTTATTTTTATTAAGAATACATTGGAATAAAGGTCACGTGACTTTAGGAGAGGGAATGGAGACTGACAAGTGTCTAGTTGGGCGGCCAAGGATCAAAAGGAAGAAATTCAGGTGAGTTTATTGTTGAAACGGAGGCAGGAAGTGACGTGTAAGGTTTTGATTGGTTAAAATAAGAATGTTTTTGATTGGCCCATGCAGAGCCGGATTTCGACCAATGGGGAAAAGGGGTTATCTCTTTGTATTTTTTTAAGAGTACATTAGAATAAAGGTCACGTGACTTTAGGAGAGGGAATGGAGACTGACAAGTGTTTAGTTGGACGGCTAAGGATTAAAAGGAAGAAATTCAGGTGAGTTTATTATTGAAACGGAGGCAGGAAGTGACGTGTAAGGTTTTGATTAGTTAAAATAAGAATGTTTTTGATTGGCCCATGCAGAGCCGGATTTCGACCAATGGGCAAAAAGGGGTTATCTTTTTTTATTTTTATTAAGAACTGGAACGTCCGGTATTGTAGAAGAAAGCAAATTGCTTGTGTGTGCATTCTATTCTTTTAAAAAAGAGTCAGACTTCCGGGTTACAGAAAAAATGCAACATTGCACAAATGTCCTGCTGCAGGTACGTGGATATCTGAGCGTGCAGTATACTGTTTTCGCTCTTTGTTCTGTTTGAACGGCTATAGCCCGACTTTTGTATTCATTTTCCCTTTAAGAGAACTATTGGAAGCACGCGTGCAAGAAACAGCTGATTAAAAATAGAACTTCATCAGAATGAACAGTTTTGAAAACAATATGTGTTGGGCTCCTTTAATGCGCGCTGACTTCCTCCCCACCTCTTTTTATACCGGAAGTTACGCAACCAAAACACCCACGTCTTTTTTCCTGTTACCGTGAGAACTGCTTTTTAGGCAGTTTTTTCAGTAATTTCTGAGAAAACACGATGCTTCGCATTTCACTGCCGGAAGTGACGTGTAAGGTTTCGATTGATTAAAATAAGAACGTCTTTGATTGGTCGAGAGGGGTAAAGGCAGAGTTGTGAGAAAACAAATTGCTTGTGTGTGCATTACATTCTTTTAAAAAGAGCATACAGCGGAAATATATAATAATATTTAACTGCATTAACATGAATTAGACCAATAATAAGTTTAAAGTACGTGGTGCGTAAGTGATGAGAGTGCGAAAAGTAGACATTTCCCTATATCGCATTTGAATACATTCCAGCAATGTTCGTTGTCTTGGCTTTTACCTTGCACGTCCGCTGCTCTAGAGAAAACTAAACTGCTTGTGTGTGTGCCATTTAAAGGAGTAACACTTACGGGTTACAGAAAAAAAAATGCAAGCCTGCAAAAGTGTGTCCTGCAGCAGGAGAGTGGATATCTGAGCGTGCAGTTGTACTTTGGTCTGTTTTGAACGGCTATAGCCGAATTCATTTTGCCTTTAAGAGAACGATTGGAAATTTCAGACAAATAACAAGGAATATCTCGGAAGGGTTAACTGGAGGGAAAAGTTATATAAATTACTGTCACATGAATTTCTCAACTCAGTGTTCTAATGAACTAATTGACATTAATTTCGCAATTCTAAATACTTCACAAAGTTCTAAAATTTCGAAATACTTTTGAGCATTCCAAAATTTCCTAAAATTTCTTAAACCCTCTAAAAAAGTGCCTAATTTTTGCAAAAATGCCTAAACTTTTAAAAACTGCCTAAAATTTCATAAAATCCCAAAAAAAATTAAAAAATCTATAGTTTGAAAAGTTTCTAATATTTCAAAAAATAAAAAAATTGTGAACTTTCAAAAAAAAATTTAATCTTTCAAAAAAATCAGACAAAATGCGCCACGCGCGCACGCGTGCAAGAAACAGCTGATTAACTATAGGACTTCAACAGAATGATCATTTTGAAACAATAATTTCGCCGAAACAACCAGCTTGTCCTTTGAAATGATTTTCCCTTTAAGAGAAGTTTTGGAAAATTGAGGTAAATAACAAGGAGTATCTCGGAAGGGTTAACTGGAGGGAAAAGCTATATAAATTACTCTCACATGAATTTCTCAGCTTAACGTTCTAATGCAAAAATTTACATGAATTTATCACGACCTTAAGTCGTTCTAATTTACCCTAACATGAACATCTAATTTACGGGTTCTAAGTTAAACTTTCACATGAATACCTCTTCTTGAGATTCTAATTTTACACTTACAAGCAAAATGGAAGGAGTTCTGCATAGGTAAACTGAATAAATGAAATACAGAAAAAGCATTTTTGTTTAAATATATATTACAACTATTAGGCAATATGAACATAACAAAAAACAATAAAATTACAAGGAAAAAAATACATGTCTTATATGCACAAAGAAGAAAATTTTAAAAGAGCCTTCATGATGGACACTAAAGAAAAAATTCACCGTTACATTTCACTGTGTATAACTTGAGTTATATTGCAAAACAGCCACATGAAATTACACAAACTGAAAAGTGTTATTTACATGAATGACGCTCCGTGCTGTCCTAATTAGCACTCTTACAGGTGGTATTGGGGCTTATTTAGAGGATTTTGGTATGTCGGGTAACTATAATCTCCAAGGATCCTGGACTCATTTGAGCATCATTTCACCCAATTTATTCACCGTATTAAGCATGTAGTCACTGCGCTTTAAAAAGAGAAGATGCACAAAGATAAAACTTTAAAAGAGCCTTCATGATGGACACTAAAGATAAAATACACCGTTACATTTTACTGTGTATAACTTGAGTTATATTGCAAAACAGCCACATGAAATGACACAAACTAAAAAGTGTTATTTACACGAATGGCGCTCCTTGCTGTCCTAATATTGGGGGCTTATTTAGAGGATTTTGGTATGTCGGGTAACTATAAGATGCAAGGACCTGGGACTCATTTGAGTATCATTTGACCCTATTTATTTACCGTATTAAGCATGTAGTCACTGCGCTTTAAAAAGAGAAGATGCACAAAGAAGAACATTTTAAAAGAGCCTTCATGGTGGACACTAAAGAAAAAATTCACCGTTACATTTTACTGTGTATAGCTTGAGTTATATTGCAAAACAACCACATGAAATGACAAAAACTAAAAAGTGTTATTTACATGAATGACGCTCCTTGCTGTCCTAATTAGCACTCTTAAAAGTGGTATTGGGGGCTTATTTAGAGGATTTTGGTATGTCGGGTAACTATAATCTCCAAGGATCCTGGACTCATTTGAGCATCATTTCACCCAATTTATTCACCGTATTAAGCATGTAGTCACTGCGCTTTAAAAAGAGAAGATGCACAAAGATAAAACTTTAAAAGAGCCTTCATGATGGACACTAAAGATAAAATACACCGTTACATTTTACTGTGTATAACTTGAGTTATATTGCAAAACAGCCACATGAAATGACACAAACTAAAAAGTGTTATTTACACGAATGACGCTCCTTGCTGTCCTAATATTGGGGGCTTATTTAGAGGATTTTGGTATGTCGGGTAACTATAAGATGCAAGGACCTGGGACTCATTTGAGCATCATTTGGCCCTATTTATTTACCGTATTAAGCATGTAGTCACTGCGCTTTAAAAAGAGAAGATGCACAAAGAAGAACATTTTAATTTTGCCGAAACAACCAACGCGTGCGGTAAGCAACACATGACAAGACGGCGCCTAAAGAACCAAGGTTTGAGGAGCACCACACATATTGTTTCAAAATGATCATTCTGTTGAAGTTTTATTGTTAATCGGCTGTTTCTAGCACGCGTGCTTCCGCGCGCGCGCGGCGCGTCGCATCGGGAAATTTAGCTTGGGTACACCCCGAGTAGTGCCTAATTGCATTCCAAAAAGCCAGCAAACACGCCACAAAAAGGTCTCTAAATACACAAAAACAACCCTCTAAATACCTCAAAAAAGCATAAATGCACTCCCTCAAGCTATTAAGTTTAAAAAAACAGTAAACACGATCCAAATGCCCCTAAATACACTAAAACTATCCCAAATACACTCCAAGAAGCCTCCAAATACAGCAAAAAGGGCAGTTGTGGAAATCCAAATGCTTTTTATTTCCGTAGAAACACACTTTGGTCAACCCTTACAGTAGCATAATTGCGTAACATGCACAAATACAATCTTCCAATTTCGTTGGCCACAAAAAGACTTCGCTTTCAAAATACAGTTGCAGGTACACGAATTCAAATTACGGCGCTCTCATGACTGTCCGATAAACTAGCCACGGCTTCCATTATATACGACCATTCATGTTTGTGGAATGAACAAGAAGGCACCAGAATCTTCTAGTTGTCTAAATTTATCTGCCTTGGCAAGCTCTTTTATTTCCGCGCTATAATTATCTGCCACGGCAATCTCTTAATCTCCGCGTGGCACTATCTGCTTGTGTGCGTTCGCCGCCAGTCGTGACACTACGATTATCTCAAATGGGAAGTCAGAATTTAAAAGTCCATATATATGTGGTTCAGCTCTTAAAAGATTTGACTACCAGTTGAAGCCTACTATCGTCCCACATACCTGTTACAACCTGTTGGAAAATTAACAATATGTTACACTTTTTACACGATTATTTGGATTAATATAAAGAGAACAGATAATTTACCATTTATAAGAATAGTTTCTATTGGAGTACACAAAGTCGTGCCAGTGTAATGTATCATATTTTCCAATTTTTCCTTAAATTTTATTTCATTTCCTTTCGCCTATTTATCTTAATTTACACAATCAACTAAGCGTAACTAGCTGCACTACTCAAATGTTCTGTTTTGCTATCTTAGTTTATTAAACGAATACGTTTGCTAAATAAAGTGTATATATTTGTTTTAACAACAATTTAAGATTTATATGGATTTACACAGTTTTCTGTCATATATTATTGTACAGTATTTTAGATCTCAGTAAACAATTCCTTTCCTGGAGGTTATATCAAACGCCTCTCACCAGAACATATGTAAACAAAAAATGTTCATAAATATTACATATTTGTGATGATAGGTGCTAATATAACATATACATAACATATTACAGTTTAAATAAAAAACAGTGAAATATGTATAGAAATATACATCTATAAATTAGATTTTAATATTCCGTTATGTTTGCAGTGTCATTTCTATGCGTGTTTGTGTTTTCTTTTATGTCTCCTTTAACTTTAATACCGTAAGATTACACATTGCTGCTTCTTCCAGGTCGGAACAGCGCGGTAATTCCATTTATGCGTTGGTTACACTGTAATCTATAAACATTCAGCTGTAAGTCTTGCTTCACAGGGATCTTCACCTTCATTCTGCACCCCGCAGTACCTCGTCCCACGATTGATTCTGTCACAGTTTGTGTGTGAAATCGTTTCCTGATTCTCGTATAGCGAAATCTGTTTCTTCCAAATTGTATGTAATGCATTGCTGACACACCTTTTGGTTCTTTATGGCCTTACCGATGCTTTCCAAACTCCATGTAACTCTAACTTTTATAAAACGTTACAGTGTCAACCATGAACCCTGGTATTTCCTTGGGTTAAGGGTTTTTGTAAGTTTCTTAAATGTTCAAATTCACATGATGTTTCTTGTCTGCTCACATTTATGTTTGGTTATATTTAAGTTCTTCTTCCCATATTCGTTCACTTTCTGTGTTCCGGAAATTTCTCCATATTTTATATTACCAATACTTCTATGATGTCTGCCGCCTCTGTGTTGCCGTGTACTTGTCTGTAAGTCCGTTTGCATAAAATCTAATAAGTAGGTGAAGTATGATGGCATATTTTGTGTGCGAGCCTGACGATTTGCATTAGTAAGTCTGCATTATTGCTTCCTGGATGGAAATTTGTCAGGTTTTACATTTAGTTACATGTTTGTTATCATTCACTTTACCTCTTGCAATGCAATTACTGCTTGGGTCATTTTACATTTGCTTTTTTTTGCATTGTTTAACTTGAGTACCTAACTCACCATTGAATTTGGTACGCCCGTCAAGCTGTGATTTCATTTCAGTATCCATAACTTTAACCATATTATTCATATTAATTTCCTCTGTGGGTAATGTTTATTTACATCATTTATTTATGCTTCTCGCTTTTTCTGAATTGCTCAGTGATATAACAAACTGCGCTATTTGAAATTTTAATTCCCCCCTCATTCTATCTAGTAGGTTTTATACAGTTACTTTCTGTATTTCTAACTTATATCTCATAAATTTATTTAAGTCCTTAGCTAGTTCTGTAGTCGTTTCGTTTATTACAGCTTAGTGATGTAATTTGGATTTCATATTGCAAACTCTACAGGTTCTGCTTTCCACAATTCGTTATATCAGCTGACATATTTATCTATGTTCTGTCTCAATTAAGTTGCTTATTAAGTTATGTCACTATCTAAATATTCCAATAATTTTGCTTTTCTACATTTTTGTGCAAAATTCCCTGATTATATCTGTTTATTTACTCTGCAATCTTAAATACAAAAATCTCCTGCATACAGCCATAACCTAACTTTTATTGAGTCATTTCTTTACTATTTTCTGTTGCCTAAGCCTGATGCCATGATTTCTCTTCCTTTATCCTCTCAATTCTATCAGTTATTTCCTTATTCGTTTCACTGTTTCCTCTTTAACAATGTACATTTATTTTTATGAAAATTAATTCATTTATTATTATTATTCCAGTTTTTAAGCAAAGCTTCTTACTTGTGAATTGAACTTCTCTTTTTTCCTTCCTCCTCCTCTTGCATCGCTGGTTATCCTTTGTTGTACCTATTCTGGCGCTTCCCTTCTTCTCGGAAATAATCTTCTTTCCGATTTATTACTTTTCAGTCAATCATACTAACAGTGCGTTGACTCCATTTTGTCGCTTTACTTTAACGCAGTAAGTGTGCATTTTATAATATGCTCTCTAGCTCTTGCCTGATGCTTAAGCATAATTAGAGTTGATGAGCGGTAGATTACTATTCCAAGTCAAAGCCTCTTACTGCAGGATGACATTCTTTATTTTAATAAAATTTCTAAAAATCGAGAACTGATAATGCAGTTTATACTAGAAAACGTGGTGCAAAGGCAAACAGGACAACCAGAGTAATTACTCCACAGAAAGGTTTCTCACCATCTCGAAAATTACTTGTATAAAAACCTTATTTCTCTCACTTCAGCATTTATTGGTCTACATTTAAAGCGTCCATTACAAAATCAGGTCTCCTAGTTGTCACCTTGTACCAGTTACAGGTTCTCGGTTTGGTCTTGATGAGATAGAATGTTTCCAGTTTTCTCATCGTAACTTGAGAATATTCTTTGTCTGATCCTATCTGTTGTTACTTTAATATCTCGTACAAATTTTCTGCTTAGATGAGAGAAGTATACAGCTGGAAATTTTTGTACATTCATTTATAAAATTTCGAGTTAATTTTATATACATAAGTAACTGATACTTTCAAATTACAAATAGAACAGTAATTTTAAGAAATACCTGCTTTAGATGATTACTTCGCCAAGAAGTATCGGAAGAAAAGAAAAGGAAAAGACAGTTTCTACTGCAGGTGAACCAGCAAAGAAATTAGGAAGAACAGGTAATACGATTGAAAAGAGCAGGGAACAAAAACCAGCACCGACACAAAAACAATAAATTCAGGAAAACTGTATCTAGAATATGAGTGGCAGGCATACGTAGAAGGAAAAAAGATTATGCTGCTCTGAGAGCAGGAGATCTTTCGATAAATGAAGGGGAGGTGGACATAGGAGAGAGGAGGAGAATGGCGATGGAACCAAGAAGAATGAAGTTGGTAAATTTTATCAAAGCATAAAGTGCGGTCTGAACCATGGAAAAGGGTAAATCAACCGCCTCGTTCAAAATCATCAGAACCAACCGTTGCACAAAAGCTACCAACGTCACGAGATGTTGGATCAAAGGGTCATATCTACGTTGGCAATACAAGCAACGAGCTGGTCTTCGGTCCAGTGATATAGCAGCATCCAATATAACTTACGAAGAATGTTCTCAACGTTTCTCTGCAGCAAAGCCAGCAGAACCAAACGATGCATGGAGAAGGAGAAGCAGAGACGAAGAAGTAGTTCAAGCTGCTCGTAACACCATGTACCATTTCAGTAGATCCTCTGTCTTAGTCCTCTGGTGCAGGTACAGATCCAAAAATAAACAAGACGTTTCACGTCAGCGTCAGAACTGAACATATCTGTGGAACAATAAATTTATCATTGAGATTCGGAGCCGAGAATGGCAGAACAGTCAAAAAATGTTTTTCTAGTCATTACTCCGGAACTGCAAGAAGACTTACCTTAAATATTGATTCCTCATTTTGATCTCGAGTCAACGTGTCACGAAACACTAGAAATTTCTCTACAGAAATTTGTTCAGTGTGTACTTACATATCAAATGTAGAAGATCCTAAATATTTTGTTTAAACTATCATAGTCCAATTTAAACGATAAAATTTGTAATACAGAGACAACTATTTAATAAAACTACGAGGCATTTGTTGCAATCAACAAATTAAAAATTGACTATCGCCTAAGCCTACGATATTTTCTTAATTATATTTAAATTACAAGGACATGCATAATAACCGTATTTACTAATGTTTGTCTCGATTGATATGAATTAGTAGAAGAATGTGAATTTATAAAAAAATCTTTGTAGTAGTGATGTGACACAAATTAATTTTTTTTAGTTTTAATGAAACAGTCATAGATTTGAAGGAGTTAAGATAACCTCAATGAACTTCTAGCATTATGATGGCTACGAGTTTTTTCACAGCTTTGCAGTAGAGAGAAATGCTTCATATGTTACTGTGCTAAACGATAAGCCACATTTATTTTGAGACGACCAGTGATTTATGAATTACTCTTTGACTAGTGTTGTTTGTTTCTTATTTTCTCCGGGGTTTTATATTCTGTAATGATTCTGCGTTTGTTACCTAGCCAACATCTTTGTGGTATTGATATTTGTATTATGTAGTTTATGAAAAAATAGTGTATATATGATAACCATAAACTACAAGCTTTTACTTAGAGCTGTAAAAATCAGATATGGAAAACCAAAACCCTCTGTAATATCATGTGGATTTTAATATAGATTGCTTTGTTAATAATGAACGTATAATTTATCGGTGTATTTGGAGAAGTACCTTTTGCAGATCTAATGCTTAATTTTGGTCAACTGTCATTATTAATCCTCTCCCATCTTAAATGAAGGAAACTCCGTAACTGTTTAATATCGTACATACATTACTGTACAAGCAATAGCTCTGATCTGTCAGATATGAATAGTGATTCCTACTTTTTGTAACTTAACGTCCTCCAAAATTAGCTCATGTCAGATGATGAATAAAATGAATTTAATGATGCTCAATGAGCTCAGCGTACTTAAAGTTTAGAGGTCCAAGACATTGGTCTTTCAGGAGAAGGGAAAACACCGTTTAAATTCTTGTGGATATAAATCCTGACCGGGATTCGAACTCGGGACTTGTTGAATGTGGGGAAAACGTGCTGCCTCTTACGCTGCAACGGCGGGCAGTGGTGCGTGCCTTGTATTTATGTTCAACAAAGTTCTGGACTCTCATATTCTCTAGTCATGGAACATATAATTTTGGCGATATAATAAGACAATATTCTCAGTTAAACAGAAGAATGCTGTGACGAAGAACACCCTTCAAGTTGACTCGGGTATCTTTAAATACTAGAGTAGCGAAATTAGAGTACATTTTCTCAGTTTTTTAAGTTGTGCTTAAAGCTCATTCATATTTTATACGGCACCACAGGAGGACAATGATGGTATATGATAATAAACAACTGGAGAATCAACCTTAGTTCAAAGATTTGGTAACGGGAGATGTGCAGCCCCGGAAACAGTAAGGTAATCGCGGGTTCTGTGCTTGCCAACCGCGTTCTCCGATTTGGGTTCTTCACCGTTTATGAATTTCAATCTGTGCATAGAGAATGGCGAAGCCGCTCAGATGACACGGACGCATGCACTTCGGAGTGATGCACGCGTTTTGTGGTCTCTGTCCTCTCATGGGTGGACGATTCAGAACACCGCACCCTTCAGGACACGTTGGAACACGTAAATATATATAAATGAATAGATATAAAAATAAATATAAATAAATAAGTAAATAAGTAATTAAATACTAAATAAATAATTGGATGATTAAGTAAATGAATAAGTGAATAAATAGATAAACAAACAAATAAATAAGTACATAACTAAATACAGCACCAATGAATAATTGAGTAAACAAGTAAATAAATAAGTAAATAAGTAGATCATAGAGTTCGTTATCCTTCACTATGTTCATCTCTGTAAACCAAATTTTGTTTTCATTGCCAGATTTGAGCTATCTATTCAAGAGGCCTTTCATCGGGAGGAGAACAGCCTGTGCACTAATAACGCAAACAGTGTCGACAACTCAGCATTTCTACAGGACCAGGATGTCCTAGGTGATCAAATAACAGACCTTGCCATTCCTCATCTGGTGCCCGTTTCTCAAAGCGCCAAAAGGCGTATTGTTCGCCAGCAAAGAGCCCGACACATGGCTCCGTACCAGCCGTTATCACCGGAGTGGCGAGTAAGAAAATTCAAGTGACGTTTTTTTTTTGGGCTCTACAGTGTTCACTCTATAATAACAGTGTTCTTTTGCATAAATTTTTGTTGCATTTTGTTTTTGCAGTGTTCCTAGAACTGTTCAACAGCTGTTTTATAAGAGCGTTTTTAAATATTTTCTATAGAGCAGAATGTCGTATTCATTATATAGTAGCGGTATTTATTTTTTCCTAAATATATAAATATTAAACTTAACTTTGCAATTCTTAAGGGAATGTTTCGCATGCGTGTTTTAGTATTTCTAGAACTGCTCAACAGCCGTGTTGGCATTCTTCTCTTTTAAAAGCGCAGTGACTACATGCCTAATACAGTGAATAAATTGAGTGAAATGATGCTCAAATGAGTCCAGGGTACTTGGAGCTTATAGTTACCCGACATACCAAAATCCTCTAAATAAGCCCCCAATACCACTTTTAAGAGTGCTAATTAGGACAGCAAGGAGCGCCATTCATGTAAATAACACTTTTTAGTTTTTGTCATTTCATGTGGTTGTTTTGCAATATAACTCAAGCTATACACAGTAAAATGTAACGGTGAATTTTTTCTTTAGTGTCCACCATGAAGGCTCTTTTAAAATGTTCTTCTTTGTGCATCTTCTCTTTTTAAAGCGCAGTGACTACATGCTTAATACGGTAAATAAATAGGGTCAAATGATGCTCAAATGAGTCCCAGGTCCTTGCATCTTATAGTTACCCGACATACCAAAATCCTCTAAATAAGCCCCCAATATTAGGACAGCAAGGAGCGCCATTCGTGTAAATAACACTTTTTAGTTTGTGTCATTTCATGTGGCTGTTTTGCAATATAACTCAAGTTATACACAGTAAAATGTAACGGTGTATTTTATCTTTAGTGTCCATCATGAAGGCTCTTTTAAAGTTTTATCTTTGTGCATCTTCTCTTTTTAAAGCGCAGTGACTACATGCTTAATACGGTGAATAAATTGGGTGAAATGATGCTCAAATGAGTCCAGGATCCTTGGAGATTATAGTTACCCGACATACCAAAATCCTCTAAATAAGCCCCAATACCACCTGTAAGAGTGCTAATTAGGACAGCACGGAGCGTCATTCATGTAAATAACACTTTTTAGTTTGTGTAATTTCATGTGGCTGTTTTGCAATATAACTCAAGTTATACACAGTGAAATGTAACGGTGAATTTTTTCTTTAGTGTCCATCATGAAGGCTCTTTTAAAATTTTCTTCTTTGTGCATATAAGACATGTATTTTTTTCCTTGTAATTTTATTGTTTTTTGTTATGTTCATATTGCCTAATAGTTGTAATATATATTTAAACAAAAATGCTTTTTCTGTATTTCATTTATTCAGTTTACCTATGCAGAACTCCTTCCATTTTGCTTGTAAGTGTAAAATTAGAATCTCAAGAAGAGGTATTCATGTGAAAGTTTAACTTAGAACCCGTAAATTAGATGTTCATGTTAGGGTAAATTAGAACGACTTAAGGTCGTGATAAATTCATGTAAATTTTTGCATTAGAACGTTAAGCTGAGAAATTCATGTGAGAGTAATTTATATAGCTTTTCCCTCCAGTTAACCCTTCCGAGATACTCCTTGTTATTTACCTCAATTTTCCAAAACTTCTCTTAAAGGGAAAATCATTTCAAAGGACAAGCTGGTTGTTTCGGCGAAATTATTGTTTCAAAATGATCATTCTGTTGAAGTCCTATAGTTAATCAGCTGTTTCTTGCACGCGTGCGCGCGTGGCGCATTTTGTCTGATTTTTTTGAAAGATTAAAAATTTTTTTGAAAGTTCACATTTTTTTTATTTTTTGAAATATTAGAAACTTTTCAAACTATAGATTTTTTAATTTTTTGGGGATTTTATGAAATTTTAGGCAGTTTTTAAAAGTTTAGGCATTTTTGCAAAAATTAGGCACTTTTTTAGAGGGTTTAAGAAATTTTAGGAAATTTTGGAATGCTCAAAAGTATTTCGAAATTTTAGAACTTTGTGAAGTATTTAGAATTGCGAAATTAATGTCAATTAGTTCATTAGAACACTGAGTTGAGAAATTCATGTGACAGTAATTTATATAACTTTTCCCTCCAGTTAACCCTTCCGAGATATTCCTTGTTATTTGTCTGAAATTTCCAATCGTTCTCTTAAAGGCAAAATGAATTCGGCTATAGCCGTTCAAAACAGACCAAAGTACAACTGCACGCTCAGATATCCACTCTCCTGCTGCAGGACACACTTTTGCAGGCTTGCATTTTTTTTTCTGTAACCCGTAAGTGTTACTCCTTTAAATGGCACACACACAAGCAGTTTAGTTTTCTCTAGAGCAGCGGACGTGCAAGGTAAAAGCCAAGACAACAAACATTGCTGGAATGTATTCAAATGCGATATAGGGAAATGTCTACTTTTCGCACTCTCATCACTTACGCACCACGTACTTTAAACTTATTATTGGTCTAATTCATGTTAATGCAGTTAAATATTATTATATATTTCCGCTGTATGCTCTTTTTAAAAGAATGTAATGCACACACAAGCAATTTGTTTTCTCACAACTCTGCCTTTACCCCTCTCGACCAATCAAATACGTTCTTATTTTAATCAATCGAAACCTTACACGTCACTTCCGGCAGTGAAATGCGAAGCATCGTGTTTTCTCAGAAATTACTGAAAAAACTGCCTAAAAAGCAGTTCTCACGGTAACAGGAAAAAAGACGTGGGTGTTTTGGTTGCGTAACTTCCGGTATAAAAAGAGGTGGGGAGGAAGTCAGCGCGCATTAAAGGAGCGCAACACATATTGTTTTCAAAACTGTTCATTCTGATGAAGTTCTATTTTTAATCAGCTGTTTCTTGCACGCGTGCTTCCAATAGTTCTCTTAAAAGGAAAATGAATACAAAAGTCGGGCTATAGCCGTTCAAACAGAACAAAGAGCGAAAACAGTATACTGCACGCTCAGATATCCACGTACCTGCAGCAGGACATTTGTGCAATGTTGCATTTTTTCTGTAACCCGGAAGTCTGACTTTTTTAAAAGAATAGAATGCACACACAGGCAATTTGCTTTCTTCTACAATACCGGACGTTCCAGTTCTTAATAAAAATAAAAAAAGATAACCCCTTTTTGCCCATTGGTCGAAATCCGGCTCTGCATGGGCCAATCAAAAACATTCTTATTTTAACTAATCAAAACCTTACACGTCACTTCCTGCCTCCGTTTCAATAATAAACTCACCTGAATTTCTTCCTTTTAATCCTTAGCCGTCCAACTAAACACTTGTCAGTCTCCATTCCCTCTCCTAAAGTCACGTGACCTTTATTCTAATGTACTCTTAAAAAAATACAAAGAGATAACCCCTTTTCCCCATTGGTCGAAATCCGGCTCTGCATGGGCCAATCAAAAACATTCTTATTTTAACCAATCAAAACCTTACACGTCACTTCCTGCCTCCGTTTCAACAATAAACTCACCTGAATTTCTTCCTTTTGATCCTTGGCCGCCCAACTAGACACTTGTCAGTCTCCATTCCCTCTCCTAAAGTCACGTGACCTTTATTCCAATGTATTCTTAATAAAAATAAAAAAAGATCACCATAACCTTCAATGTCAAATGGCGTGCAGACCCAAGGTCAATCTCCCGGGGCGCTGCGCCATGTACGCGAACGCGTGCACGCACGCGTAGATCAGTTCGTCAACGGAGGGTCCGGAGGGTGCTCGGGGAAGGGGAGTGCGTCGGGGAATGCTGGTGGTCAAGAGGGTGCGTCGAGGAATGCGTCAAGAGGGTACGCGGGGTTGCGCCTGGGGTGGGTGGCACATGCAAAGAGTCAAGAACGTGCATCGGGTGCGCGGAAGTACGTCAAAGAATGCGCGGGTGGTGGTGCGCAAAAGTGCCTGGGGGATGCAGAAATTCAAGAGGGTGCACCGCGGTGCGCTGGGGTGCCCCGGGGGTTGGTGGTAGATGTAGACAGTCAAGAGGGTGCGCGGTAGTGCGTCGAAGGATGCAGAAGTTCCAGGTTGCGCGTGGTGCCTGGGGGATGCAGAAATTCAAAAGGGTGCACGGGGGTACCTGAGAGTGCGTCGGGTTGCGCAGGGGTGCCTCCCTGTCCAGAGGGTGCACGGGAAATGCAGAAATTCAAGAGGGTGCGTCGAGGAATGCAGAGAGTCAAGAGGTTCAGCGGGAGTGCGTCAAGGGATGCATAAAGTCAAGAGGGTGCATAGGGGGTAAGTGGCAGATGCAGAGGGTCAAGTGCGCGGGGTGGTTAGGGGCTGCAAGGGGATGCGTCGGGGGATGCAACCAGTCCATAGGGTGCACCATAACCTTCAAGGCCATGGCCTGTAGACCCAAGATCAATCTCCCGGGGCGCCGCGCCATGTACGCGAACGCGTGCGCGCACGCGTAGATCAGTTCGTCAACGGAGTATATAGCCTGTCCGAAGGGTGCTCGGGGTAGGAAAGTGCGGTGCGTCGGGGAATGCTAGTGGTCAAGGGGGTGCGTCCAGCAATGCGTCAAGGGGGTACACGTGGTTGCGCCTGGGGTGGGTGCCACATGCAGAGCGTGCGCGGGAGTACGTCAAAGAATGCGCAAGGTGGTGCGCAAAAGTGCCTGGGGGATGCAGAAATTCAAGAGGGTGCACCGGGGTGCCCCGGGGGTGGGTAGAGAGTCAAGAGGGAGTGCGTCGAAGGATGCAAAAGGTCCAGGTTGCGCGTGGGGGATGCAGAAATTCAAGAGAGTGCACGGGGGTAGTGCGTCGGGGGTGCGTCCAGAGGGTGCACCATGACCTTCAAGGTCAAATTGCATGACCTTCAAGGTCAAATGTCGGAGCTTCAAGTTCAAATTTTTCTAGGTCATATTGCATGACCTCAAAGGTCATTCAAGGTCAAATTGTCGGAACTTCAAGGTCAAATTGTCGGATCCAACACTTTACTACTGACGATACTTGCTTTTTATTTGATTGTTTTCGAATCTGCTGACAACTCTATGTAGAACCAAATACTGGAAGTCACTTTGCAGAAAAATTTCACAACCTGGGAAATGTTTCATTGGAAAGAGATTTAAATAAATCCCAGCCTTTTTCCTGAGAATATCTCATGGCTGTTGAATTCTGTAAAGCAACTATTTCATTTGGAGATCATAAGGAGCATATTTGCAGGGAAACTTAAAAGGGTTGACAATGAGACCGAATTTCTTCTATATTGCTTTCAAGTCTTGGAAATTGGACTCGAAAGAGTCAGAGAATTCGTGTCAACAAAACCGTCGCTGAATGAATGAAGGGGAAATGCTTCCTGCAGGGGCCATGCCTAAAACTAAGAAGGCGGAGTAACATGACCAGGTAACGTCAGTGGTTCATAAGAGAACAGGTTGGGCACTTCTGCTCAAGAAGTTTGTCTTGATTTAATTTCTTCAAAGCCCTATTCATGCCGAAATGTGATCAAACAATTTAAGAAATGACTTCCAATTTGGAAGAAAACTAAAAACACCTCATCTAAGGTTAGTGTACTGCTCATTAGATGTGTGCAGTGACAGGAAATACAGCTCAGTTAGCTATGTTTGTAAGGGGAGTTGGTAGATCCTGATTTCAACACCACTTGCGAATGTCTGTATCTTCTATTGTTCGAGGACCGGACCAAAGGTGAGAATGTGATTAATGGCGAAGTGTAGATTTTGGGAAATTTTAATCTTCTCTGGAAAACAGTAGTTTGTTGCAACGGAAGGAGTGCCTTACGTGATGGATCAAAAGTCAGCAGTTTTAGGAAGACTTCGAGACGTTCTCTCAAAAAATGGAATAAAAGCTGCTTTATTAGTCCAGCCATAAAGACCAGGTTTAGGATTTGACGTTTTGGAATCTTCTAACATTACACTTAAACAATTTGAATAGCAAACTGCAAGGAAAGAGTAATTTCATAATTACGATAATGATTACCTAAATAGTTCCATACAAAAATTAAGAATTTGCATGTGTAAAATAGAGCATGCTGATGTACATGAACTTCCACCTGGAAGTTTTGTAAATAATAAAAGGAAGCCCGATCTCTAAAACAAGCACAAGTTAACTTTGGAAGACATAATGGAAGAATATAGAAACCGCTTTGGTGATCTGAACTCTATGGACACAGAATGAAGGCTGTTTAATAATCCATTTTCATTCAGTGAGATGCATCACGCACACTGCTGGTGGAATTAATCAACCTCCAGATCAATTTCCTGCGGACGTCAGGACCCTTGGGACTAGAATTGATTCGTGCATTAACCTAAGGGAAGTTGCCAATGTTTTCTCTCTTTGGCAATAGCATTGTTGCTGTGTTTGGGACAACTTAACTCTGTGAGCGCTTTTTCAGCAGAATGAATGTTAAAAGCGTTTAGCATAACAGGCTAAGTGATAAAATTTAGCGTCTATATTATGACAGCAATGCTTCGAGTTGGAGCCAGAATATAACAATGCAATGTGCAATAAAAATGTCAAGTTTCAACAAAAGGCTCAAATAATTTAACAGTTAATCGCCCTTCAGTTTAATCAGTGAGTTGTAGCTTGGTGCAGATTAATGAGCTTCCAAGTGTAAACATGTTATTTGATATGAAAAGTAAATACTACTGCATCACGCATTGTATTGTTTCATTTTGTGTTTGTACTAAGCCTGTATGACACGTATCAACCCATACATATGTACACTGCACCCTCTTGTGCGGAGAAAAAACAGGCGACTAATGAAATTCACTCTAGACATGTCGGAGTTCCTCGCAACTATCTTAGGAGAATGATAAAAGTGTGGCACCACAGAACCTCAATTTTAATAAACAAATTAACAATACAACTACACCTAACAGATGTACTACAAAACCAGTAAATTGCAGTGCTTAAAGTAATATGGCAATTGCTTTCTTGAAACAACTCACGAAGCATTCAGGGGCATCCTGGTGTAAAGAGGAGGAGTTTCGACTCCCGGGTAGATATTGATACTGAACTGAATTTTCCCATATCACTGGACGTGAGTATAAACAGAACTTGATATGATAATCTTCTGGCCTCGGTTCAATGCAGCATCAATACTGTCTTCATTTAATTCAACTTTAAAAGATGGTTATACTTCTGAATGGCGAGAGTTCAAATTTAAGTCTAGAAAATCATTGCTTAAAAATGTCACCAGTTGGTCTATCGTGGTCTCCAAGGATAATCTGTAAATATGCAAGGTCTCGCTTTTAACGTAATCGCATTTGAGTTTTCACCACTACTGATACTGGCAATAGTAACACTTTCCGCTTCCTCAAATTACTTTTGACCAGGGCAAATGCATATTCTGTACGTGATTTGAAGAGATGAAACACTGGTTACTTCACAATTGTTCATTTACATCGACTTATTCGAATTAGTTTACTAATCTGTTTATATTGAATAGTTGATGTTTGAGTTATTTATTTCATTCAATATGTAGTAATTTGTGTTTTCTTTTGATATAGTTTGTTGCCAATCCACTCCAAGCTGGCACAGATGGTGTTCTCGTCAACTTGGGGAGGTTGGCTATGTTTAACATCGATTTGCTTTAGCAGCTGGAGTTGTTGCTGTAGGCTATTTGTCTCTCACTTCCTTCATAAACGTATTCTTTTGTTTGAAAATGTATTTCAAAATCCGAATGTCCATTTTATTGTCTGAAAAGCGAATTGCAACAAAGAAAGCATAATTTTCATTACTGTGACACAGACGCGAAGTTCACCTTAAACTCCTTTGTCAGCGACATTGTTAGTACAATGCTAATTTACAATAACCTCTTTTACACAAATATATAACTTCGACACGCCTCTTTAGTGCTTCCTTATGTACCAACCAATTAACTTGAGGTGACAGCTGAGTAAAGATGCAAACTTTTAAACAATTAGTTTGTTACCAATCCTGAAAGGAGCCTGAGGATGATTTTATACACGCGGAGCTATTGAAGGTACTTGTATAAGCTACTCCACATGTATAAATCATCTTCAGTCTTCTTTCAGGTTTAGTATCAGACTAATTCTTTTAGTGCGCATCTTTACTCAGCCTCCACCACAAGTTAATTTAACTGTATCTTTAGCACGCACCAAGTTGTGTTGATAACAATCTCTCTGACGTACACACAGGTTCACCTCTTACACGGAACTGAAAGCCGATTTTGAACACAACTTCAGTATTCGCCCGTAAACTGTCACGTCATACCACACTTCTCTGTATAACTCAATGGCCGACTATTTTTAGTCGTTCATGAACTGCTTCACAGCGCCGACTCCTCACCGTGGAGCCGCACCCATCAACTCAATTCGAAGCTCGAAACACACAAATTCTAAGCACCAAACCCTCTGTACCCGCACAATCTCTCTGTGGATTGGTGGGTGGGTGGATGGATAGTAAGAACGCTTGAGTGGCGCAAAACTGCTAGATCATCAGCGCTATGATTTTTGGCTATATACCTCTTTATTCAATTCTGATACAAAAATAGTATGCAACGCAAGTATGGCAATCGACAACATACTACGTAAGTGGAAGTATCTTGCAATTCATGTTAAACATTGACACTCAGCAAACGGAGACCGAGAGATCCGTGGTTTGGTTATGACATTGCCTCTACCTAACCAAACTTTGTCCTACACACGACTAGTATGCAAGAAAATAATTTCCATGAAATAACAATGACCAATACGAATCCGAGCAAGCATGGTCTTCTCACGACGTGATAGACGATAAGAATAATGCCAGGGGAACGTTATAGCGCTCATCTTTCGGGGTTTGGCGGTAGATGTAAACCACTATCTTTACCATTCAAAGAGTTCCTCAGAACTTCAAATGTAGAGGAGCTCCAGCTCGTCGGATATAGAATTGCATCCTTCGCTGCCTGTTCTGCCTTTTCGTTTCCTACAATGCCACAATGCACAAGAACCCAGAGACCCGAAAACGAATGAGATGTAAAGAAAGGTCATAGATTTTCTGAACAAGTGGTTGGAGGCTATAAAGTTCTCGTAAACTAAATAAAACACTATAGGAATCAAAACAAATGACACTGGATTGCATAGAAAAGGAGCAGTTGAAAAATGAGGCTTGAAATATGGTATACAGTTCCTCAGTACAAATAGAAGTACGGGGAAAGTGAATTAATAATACATGTGAATTAATAGCCACAGTAAACCCTATTTGCCCGCCTCGGTAGCGTAGATGGTAGCATGTCTGCCTCACGTTCAAGAGGTCCCGAGTTCGAATCTCGGTCAGGGTGAGTTACCTGGATAAGGTTTTTCCGGGGTTTTCCCTTATCCAGAAAGACAAATGTCGGGTAGCTCTAAGCTCCACGGACCCTGGACACATTTGAGCATCAGTTCACTCATTTCATTCACCGTCCGATATGACTTAACGTTGTAGGACGTAAAATTAAAAAAAAAAAAAAAAAAAAAAAACTACCCCTTGCAGTTCGAGAACTATGAGTATATAAAAAGTTTTTAAAGCTACGAAATGTACGGTATATTTTTTTTTTTTTTTTTTTTTTTTTTATTTATTGTTATCTGAAAAGGTTCCCGGAGCCATAGCTCATGCTAGGGAACAGTACAAACATATATAAAATGATGGCAAACAGCCCTTGACAATACTTACATTACATTTTTAGAGTAGGAATGAATTACCGTACAAGAATAACATATATGAAACATACAAAGATACAGACATTCACTATAACTCAAGAAATAATAGTAACAAAGAACTTAACAGAAAAATAGAAGCTACATATTCTATGGGACATTAATCCATATTAATTTTTAAACAGTTCAGCTTTCAAACCAGCTATAAATGTGTAGAGGTACTGGAGTGGTGTCCTTTGGTAACTAAGCCAAATCAAGATCACAGTTGTATCCATGGAAGAACCCAATGTGATTCCCTACGGAAGGGCGAGGATAGGGCTCTCCCAATTTAGTCTATGAATTCCGAAACCCCTTAGCAAGCAGTGCGTTGGCCTGTTGCGATAACAATCCAAATCGGCACCTCTCGTCCTGATGATTTGAAGAGGCAAGTGAACAATAAAATAGTAAAAGACACGCGTAACCTTAGATGTGCTACAGATTTTTTTCCCAAACTTTACTCGTTCTTTGTTTTGTTAAACTGGCTAAATGAAGTGGCAGCAGTCGGCTACAACACGAAAATTATAAAACTCCTGGAGTGACACGACGAATACTTGATGGAGGTGATTATATGGAGAAATAAGAACTAAGCATAAATTTTGTGATATTTTTTAAATAATTCTTTTTTTCTAAATACATTGAAAGACAAAGGTTCGTTACTTTCTGTATTATACTAGCATCTTTCAAGTTTAGACTGTTATTTCAAGAGTATATTCATATTTGAACTATTATTATTATTATTATTGGAAATTAATTGTTCTTTCACATTAGCCGTGTGTAGGACACACATTCATTTTGGCTCTGCCCTTTCATATTATTGTTGTTATTATTGTTATTATTGTTATTATTATTATTATTATTATTATTATTATTATTATTATTATTATTATTATTATTATTATTTGAGAAGGGGGAAAGAACAGCAGTAAATTATGTTGGCCATTTCCACATCTTGTTGTTCTGCAATATCAATATACAGATGCATTATTTAGTTTTAGAAATGCCTCAGTGATTAATGCCTCTTCAAAATGAACCCAGATGGAGTGCAGATGAGCAGCAGTTTGAGTACATCAAACTTTTGCAAAAGTGCTTGCGTTTCCTTCTCCTAATCATACAGAATTGCATCTCTTGCTGCTTCATCATACTATTTTCAACTGTTTTACCTGTGTAGTAATGTCTCTTAACCTTGTGTTTACATGCAGTTATTACCTGCATGCACACAGCATGTAGCAATGTGCTGTTATTAATAACAAAATCGAACTCCAACGTATTCTTAAAAGTATCATCTTCATCTGAAAGTCTCCTCTTTTTGCTAAAATTATTAATATTTTACTCATAAGTACCAACAATTCAAATGCATACAGAACACTGTACCACAAATGAAAAACTGAGCAATTAAATGGAATTGCACTTAATGGAGCAAAACAAGAAAACTTCCCTACAAAACTGTCCTGGCCCACTGGATCATATAAGTAGTTATTGTGGCGCTCTTCGAACGGTTACCATGGATTTATCTTTGGTAATAGATACCTCTCAGATAACACACTGATTACTCCACATGGAGTGAACATATATCTGTCATTTGTGATTTCTGCAAATTCCAGTGGCTGAAGTGACACGTTCACTGGTGCTTAACACACGACCGGGAGGCCCGTCAGTACCCCTCTCACTCTTACAAGAATAATCAGTGCCTTATCTGAGAGGTTTCTATTAACAAAGATAAATCCATGGAAAGCTTTCCAGCAGCGCTATAATACAATATATGTTCCTGGTTATAACCTGAATGAAAACCCAAAATGAATTTGGAAACAGGTCTAATATACAATGCCTGTGTTGATAACATGTGTGTAAAGTTAAAGAAATGTTCTAAGAGTCTGGAAGCTGAAAACTGTGGTAGCAGGACCCATCTAGACAAGCAGGATTTATGCTATTAAAAAGTGTATTGTTCACTACCTACTACTGAAAATGCAACAACAAAATAGCCAATTCACACAGTGAATTTCTGTGTTTGTAAGAGAGGATATAACTATGATTGTTCATGTTATTTTACCTTAAAAGACTGCACTTTTTGGTATTCTCATCCTCAATTTTTTTACTTCTAGAAATTAACACACTAAATTAAAAGACTTTTACCACCTCACATGTATTATCACGCACTAATAAAAAGAATACAGAAAAAAGAGCATATGCCAAGATTTGAACCTTGCCTCTAATTTCCAGTTGTGTTCATGTGCAAATACCTTGCCATTTTGCATATCAATGTCCTGTTTGTTCTTGAAAGAAAGTAAAGATGAAATGATTTTGAAAATGATGCATACTTTACAATCAAATAATATTTCTATGGTGTCAGCTTAAGCTTTGAGAGGCTTTGGAAACGAGTAAATAGCTTGTTTTTATACTACATGGAGTTTTGCTGCACTACCTCCTCTTGGCAGGTTCAGATTAGTCTCAACTACAAGGTGAGGTTTGCCTAATACATGCTATCTCTGGTCTAGTCTGGCTGAAGTATCAGTATTGTAAGGTAGCGTTACTATAATATAGCTAGATAGCTCTTTAGTAATGTATGAGGCTCGTATTTTGGAGGTCCATAGGTTTTTCCTTGGTTGGTAAAGTGAATGCTGTGATAATGTTTTCTACCACAGACCTCCTTTCTTCCATTTCCTTGCATTTCATCTTGCTCTTTCAAGTTAAGATTAACACCAGAGCTGTGTGTTGGTCAAAGGTGGACAGGTGGCAAAGAGGCTTGCAATTTGGAACTTTTTATCATCTCTGTTTGAGGGTGGCCATTCAAGCCTTCACTGCTGGTCGAGCTTTACCCGGGTGAAACTGGAGAAGAACCTCTGAGCCACCCTTCAGTGACTTTGGCGGGTCACCACTGAGAGCCTCCCAGCTAAGTAGTGAAGCCTGTATGTTAGGGAATTCTGTACATCTCTGTTGTCTGCATTGATTGGTCCTACAGCCCATAGATCTCTTATGGCTCCATCTGTTTCTCCTGAGGGTAAATGCACACAAGATCCCTTGTGGTGCAGGTGGTAAGTGTCCTCTACATTACCTAATTTATCCTACTTAACCCAGTGTAAATGCTGACTACCCACAGTGGACCAGTTGGTAGTTTCTTTAGACTAACAACTACATTTACAATAAACAGCAACCCATTTGATGTTCAAGAATGCAAAACCTAAAGACGATAAGGAAGGTGTTACCATGCATGACTGAAGTCAGTGGCATGTAGTGCCAAACAATGGTGTGGAAGCAATAATGAAAAGAAAAAGTTGCTTTTATGCGGCAAAATTAGCAATGACACTGTTATTTTTAAGTCTTTAATTAATGACCTTTCTATAGTTAAAACAGCCTGATTAAAAAATCTATTTTGACTGATTGTATTTTTGATAAATATCTTTATTCTTTTAAGTGCAGAAATATTAAGTTCAACAGACAAAGCAGCCACTGTAATTGTCATTACAAAATCGAAAAGGTTTAACACTATTAAATAGCCATTTTAAAATTACTCTTCCTGATAAAAAGCTACAAATTTTAAACAATGTATCTGTTCACACCTTCGATCACATTATATATAACATGTAGTTCAAGGCGTAAAGCCACCATATCAAAGAAAGATCCATAACTGTGAATTAAAGAATCAAAAGTGCTTTGCAGGGGAAGGGCCTTGCAGTTTTTTTTTATTTTTTCAGTGTAAAGACTAAATTCTAAAAAGTGTCTAATCTTTCATTTATTTATTCCTGGATACTGGCAATTATTTCATAAAGAAAACCTGCAGTTGCAAGCTATCTTCATGCTTTTTACACATTGTAGCATACTTGCAAGTCACCAGCATCATCCAAATGAAGCCTTTTCTTTCTTGCGTCTACCTTGTGTTCACAGCAGATCCCAAAATGAATCAAAACTATTTGCTCTCTTGGTTCTGAGGGAGTCATTAAATTTATGTCAATATATTTGTAACAGTAAATTTAAGTTAAAATTCCTTCTTGGAAATACAAGTATCCTCTTGAAGCTGTCACAGTTTCAATATTCAAATTACCAACACCACCTACAATATTCTCTATAAGTTGGTGATATTCATGTAAAGTCTGCAGTACTATGTTATTCTATCTTGTAGCAGCTGCTTTTGAAAGCCTTCTTTATCACACATCTTTAGATAGTGCAAAATTGTATTTAGATGACTGTAAGAAGAAAATTGTCATGTAAGCTAATGTCATGATTTTGGAAGTTGATTATGATAAAAGCAGATTTAATCTGTGAACCATACAATGCATTAGGAAATGTCTGTGTTATTTTTGTTTACAATCCTCCCTAGAGTCCAAGACATCATTGAAGCACCATTATAACTTGATGCAATTAATTTAACACCCTATTTCAGGTCATTTACAATATTACATAAGCTCAACGTAAAGCTTCAGCTGTTCCAACTGAATTTATGTTTTCATATCCAATTAATTAGTCCTCAATTGTTCCCTGTTTAGCTGCAAAACCCATTAACTTGGAAAAATGACTCTTGTTCCCAATGTCTAAAGTTTCATCTGGCTGGCCCTGTAGCTCAGTCGGCAGAGCACCTGCCTGCTGTGCGAGGGGTCCCAGGTTCGATTCCTGGGTGTGGGGGTTTTTCTCCAACCAAGATGATTCCCCATCTTCCCCAGAGTCTGGAATTATGAATGAAAGTGTGAATGTGAGTGTGATCTAATGATTAAAACACAAAGTACAAGCAACCCAACGTATACGATTTAACACCATTGAAATGTTCCGAAGGAGAACGGCTGCCGATATGACCACTGCAGTTAAAGGCAGGGTATAAATGGAACAAAAAACATTTCATCTACGTCAGCAGCAACACAATTACTCTCATCTATTTCTTGCTTATCGAGATCTAATGTAGCAGAGGTAAGTTAAAATTATGTGATAAAATTAGAAGTATGTACCTTGGAATATTTTAGAATTTTATAAATGGTTGCCAAAATCTAAGTCATATTTTACTAAAAAATGTACCATATTGATACCGAAATTATGGTTTGCCAGAAGCAAAGAATCATGATAGATGTCAAAGGAATGTTGGTTCTTTGTCACGACCAGGGCAAGGCCAGTTGAGTTGGGGAAAGTGTATAACAAAGCCATGTAAGAAGCAGTGTCCTTAGAAGATTTCTAAAGGAATTGTCACTTGACGTGTATGAATAGGGAATTCTTTGGATCATTTACAATGGCGACCAAAACAGCCACAAAGGGATTTTGTTTGAAAAGGAATTTGGAGAGTGAAAGTTATATGATACACAAGCGCAGCTGTGGTTAGAGGGCACTCTTCGGCGTGTAGCCGATGTGGCTAGTTCGCGGCTAGGAAGCCATTATAAACAGTCTTTGGCTTGAAGCCGAGCAGAGGAGTCTTCGGTGTCAGGCCGATGAGAAGAGTCTGAGACGTGAAGCCTATTAGAGTGGTCAATTTGTTCTGTCTTGAATATTTTTCGGGTCATCAAAATTTATCGAGTAATAAACAATTTGCATTCAGTAACTCTAAACCGAGATTGCTAACCCTCGGTCGGTAACTTCCATTTCGATGTTTGAAAAGAAGAAGCAGTGTATAAATAATTTGGAGAGGGACATTCCAGTGTTGTGAAAATCTCCATCTCACACCCATCCACGCATACCCTGAGAGAAACCTGATTGCTCGCCGACTTATTTGCTCAACCATAAACATTTTAGTTACAAATTGGCGCCGCGACGTAAACCTCATTGTTCGCCACATATAATTACTGCTACAAATTGGCGCCGCAACGTAGAACTCTTTGTTTGCCACATACAATTCTGCTTCAAATTGGCGCACAACGTGGAGATGTGGTAACCCTTGATCGCCACCATCTTCAATATTTGCTTCAATATCTGGGTAACTTCTCTACTGATAGAATCATGAGATTCATCATGACCATGAAAGCTGAGGTCATGGGAGAGAAGAAACAAGTACAGTAGAACCTTGTTTACCCAGATCAACTGGGACCACGGCCGATACAAGTTAACGAAAATCCAAGTTGTCTAGAAAATAACAGAAAAATGATTAAAAAAAAAAACCATGTACATCATTGAAATATTTTTAATGGAGTTTAGAAATTGCTATTGCCACACTTTCACCTAAAAACTCAAACATTGTAAGTACTGTAATAACCTATGTATTTGCAATGTACACAATATAGCTATGAACTAGTCAGTAGTAAGAAAAGGTAGTGAGCTTTAGTCTCAATTTAGTGTATTGACATCCGCTTGAACATTAGAAGCTCATTTGGTGATGCTTTGACTTGACTTTTGAAATAAGCAACAATTCCCCTATGTTTGTTACTGCTAGTACAAGAATCATAACCACAGCTGGTTAATCAGCACTGTCCACGTCTAAATACTCTTCAGTTTCAGTAACACTGCATGATACAATGTCTTCCTCTGTAATTGGTTTTTATCTCCATCATTGTCGATTTGCAATCAATTGTCAATCTCTTCAACAGCATTGGAACAGCCATCAATATTTTTAAAAATGTCTGTAAAAATCTTCTTCCACACTTGTTTTTTTCTTCTTCAATCTCGTTTTCTGGCAAGTGACACACCACTTTTTCCAAGACTTTATCACAGTTTCTCTTCCAGCCTGGTCCCAAGCAGGTGGGGTGAGTGTAATGAATTTGCCCACTAGCAGGAGAATTCGAGTAATGTACATACCAAAGATAGCAATTTATCGTCTATAAAACATGTCTTCATTTACTACCCTAAACAATATAATTGGTTTTGGATAGAGTCAAACTGAAAAATTCAATGGCATGGCCGGGATTTGAACCATAGATCACCTGATTCCAAAACCAAAGTTCATACATGACTATAGTGATGAATTCCCATCAATAAATTTAACATAATTTGTTTTTCAGAACAGGTCCGGGTTAACAAGGTTTTACTCTACGTGCGTTTTTAAATCTTGTGACTTTTTCACACCATTTCCTTCTGGTCAACTAACGCATTCTCAATCCTTGGATTACTACTGAATGTCTAATTTCAAGATATATGCAAATGTTTTTTTAAAACTTGAGTGCTTTTAATCATCTAGAGAATATGATTTAAATCAGAGAACCCTGCACTATTCCATACCCTTTTTTTTTCTGTTGAGAATAGTAGACATGGCCAACAGAATAATTTGGCTCTACATTTACAACTTTTAGTCATAAATGGTCTTTATTAAAATGCTGCACACAAGGTTTGAATTTTGTTTTCAAATTCTGTAATGCTGAAGTTTTCCAATCTTTATCAAAGATTTCTTTCTTCTTTGCACAGGCAAATGAAAAGAAAACCTAATTCAAAATTTCAAAAGCAACAGAGCACTCTTGCCTCACATGTGTAGGTACTTCCTGCTTCGCTCGTGCCTTCACCATAAAGCACACATTGTTTGTAGTTTTTAGGTTAGCATGGTTAAAAGCAGGAATATCGAGGCTTATAGGACAATGAAACAGGAACCCATAAGGTGAATGCCCATTATTTAAAGGAAGGGGAGATGTTCAACAAATAATTTTTGAATGATAGAAAACTGAGAAATGGACAAAAGAAAATATATGGTAAAACATGAATAGAGAATCTAATATAAATAAATTTTAGATAAACAATGCAAGACATTGGGATAACATCTAGAAAAAATAAATGGAAATGGATAAAGAGAAGAACTATAATAGATCATGAGCATTTAGTAGTAGCATTTAGTATACAAAACACATTACTAGCTACAATAATGTGTTTTGCATAACCTAAATTGGATTGCCCACCTGATAACAGTAACGTGGGTCAAATTCTAGTGAGCAGTACAAGACATTTATTGTACAATGCATGTATTGCTTAAAGCTTCAAAATTCTTCAAACTTCTAACTTCATTACTAATTATCCTTATGGCATTAACTATATCCATTAGTTATTTGATAATTTAAAATGCTTAAAATTCATAAAATCAGCTCTTGCAACCGTTAATGGCAAACGTACATACTGCAATTTATTACATTAGTCACTATAGAACGACTCTAGAAAATTTTTTGCAAAAGGAAGAAAGGTTTTTGGAATGTGAAATAATGAATGCAAATTAAAAACACCTTAATTTTGGCATTACTTATCAAAGGAGTTACTGAAAAAGTGTAACATAAATGAATAATGGGAAATGTATTTATTACTATTATAATTTTGTTTTTCTTCTAGTAATGTTTAACTACTCTCTTTACTCATGCAATACAACTGATGATGGAAAGTGATAACATCAAATAAAAACTGGGAAAGAGAATCTCAAAACAATGTATTCTAGGCCTAAGTTTAGTGAATCCTTCCAATATTTACCAGGTATGAGGAACGAGGAAAAGTTGGGAGAAACCTCCGACAGGAACCGAGATCCTGGTTGGATTAGAACACTTAAGATAAGTATATTCTTCAATGAGCTGAACCACACATCAACCAATTTATACAGTATTATTGGAGTAGAATAGCCAATGTGGTGCACAGTAACATTTTAGAACTTATGTAACATGTGTATCATATCTTGGGCGAAATAAAATATAAGTTTCAATCAATTTTAATAGCAGTTTTAGTTTGCTTCTGTCTCAGTAGATCACATTGATGTAATGGTGTCCTTTATGTATAATATACATTCAGTTGTCAATTAGATTTTGGAGGCTGTTTAGAGAAGTAGATTATGGCAGAGTAATCCATTTTCAATCTTACTGCTCAGTGCTCTATGAAACCTGGGCTCATTTGAGCATCATATCACCCATTTTATTCATTGTCGAATATAACGTTCATTGGAGGACATCAAAAACAACTCACTGTTTGGAAGTATAGATTGTATTCACCAATATGGAAATAGTAATGGAGAAAGTGGCAGAAAGAATGATGGGAAAACAGAATCCTGAAGATATCTGCCTAAAAACACCGTTTTCATCAACCATAAATCTCGCCCATGTTCACTAAGTCAAATTAAATTCTACATAAAGGGAGGCAAGTTCAATTCTAATGTTTCTTTTTTGAGTACTTAACATACTAATATGCAACTTAACTTCAGCTATTCAATCTATAACAAGCTGAAACTCTTCACATACATTGACAATGCTAGAAATTAGGCAAATCATCAGATTTCTAAATAATGGAGTAATTGTAATTTAGTGGATTCCATCTTGAGTTGGTATTAATTGAAATGAAGAAGCTGATTATCTTTCAAAGAAAGGAAAAGGAAAAGAAATAATGATTACCGAAAGTACGCAACTACCCTTTCAATCTGCAGAAATCAGTAAAAATGTAACTTCAGGGTGAAAAAAAAAGAAGCTAAATCCCTGAATCACATATCTCTGAAGCAAATATGGAATAGTGTCAAGAAGTAAAGAATAGTACCACAGGATCACCAAGAAGTGGTACTGCTGCAGGACCCTGCCTGTATTGTTACCCACCATAACTGTCAAGCTAAACATCTACACTGAACCAACATCATCATCTTGGATGATCTGTCAAAGGATGTTGCTGTAATGAATTGGGGAGATCTCAGAAGGCATCTACTCTTTAGAGTCATTGGATTTAAACAAATGGATAACTCTACTGTGAATTCAGAAGACAAATGGCGATGTACCAAATGCCTGGGCATTTGACTACACTAATAAACATAACAGCCCACAAGCAGGCCAGAGCCTGCCAACCTGACTGCCGGCCTCATGCCCACATATGCAAGGCAGAGGTGGATGATCATCCAACCGACATGGGGAGAAGATGTGGGCAGCATCACGGCACCCCAGCCGTTAAGTTGGCTTTCTAGACCAGGGTTCACTGCCTAGCATAGCTACTCAATTCCCTTACGATGCTGAGTGGGCACCAGTCCTATACCCAGGACTTAAAATCTGCAACCCCCAGAGAGCTTTTCATGACAGGGAACAAAAGCGCAATGCTCTAGTCCACTATGCCATGGTGCAGAACAAACTAATAAACATATTATGTATAGAATTCAAGTCTATTGGGGCACTGAATGAACCTTAAATAATCCTGGAGTTCAAGAGTCTGTTATGACATTTGTCTTAAGAGAATGAAGGAAATTCTAGAAAAAGTTTTATCCACGAATATCACTTAAACACGTGAAATTGTGTGCATCTGGACACATACTATATGCACAAAGGAGGTAGGCATCAATAGTTCTGCCATCACTGATGCTTTTAACAATCTCTAAAACTTACGGAAAATTCCAAGACTAAAAAGCATTAGTTCTCAAGTCTTTAGGTAAGCCATAAAATACAATTATTGATAAAACATCAGATTTGCACTTCATTTCAATTATAGTTGTTTCCTCCAGTATTTTCTTTCTTCTTTTTAAGAGGTTAATGCCTCCTTTCATATCTGAAGTCTAGATACAATTAATGAAATAATTTTTAATGATCCAAATCATTGGGAATCAAAAGGTAGGATGTTACCCAACAAAATCTTTTTTATGAGCATGAGTGAAAATTATGGATAAAAAGGTCTTATCTAAGAACTATTACTGGAATAAGGAAACATTTATCAAAGTGTCTCTGAAAGCACTAGAGAAAGTTAGATGGGAAGGGAGTTGTCTAGTCCAAACAAAAAATTTATTTACGCTACATAATTGGAACTGGTTGACATTGACAAGTATTCAATACGTAGAAAAGTAAGAGGGAATAAAGTTAAATTAAGGATTGAAGACATGGAAAACAGGACAAATTTGGCAGCTTAAGAGGTAAAAAGTACTTTAAAATAAAATAGAAATTTCAAGGAAATGGGGAGAGATATGTATGCTGATATGTGTAATAAACCTCAAAGTCTGATAGGAAATAACATGGGCCAAGGGATTATGTGAATTAAAAATAAACACTGAATTGTGTCCATTATGTGGAAACACAGGCAGCAGCTTACACTGTGTAATGGAATGACAAACTAAAGCATGGAGGGCAGAAGTTTGGAAAAAGTAGTGTAACTTAAGGCCAGAATTATAGTTTTAACATTCTTTGAAAATAGGAGGGAAACAGCAGCTATATAGGGAAGATAAGACAGTGGTGGAAAATTAAAGCAATAAAAGACTACAGAGATATAATTGAAAACTAAGGTATAAATACATATGAACAGTGGGGAAGAAGAACATGATGGATAGAATTATCAAGAGACACTCTAAATATTGAAGAGCAAAGATAAGGGCAGGATCTACTATACACACATTTTGCTCAAGTGTAAAAGATCCTGAAATCGTGCAACTTCATTCAGAATAATATGCATTATAATATAAATCTGATACAACTATACAATGTGAAATAAAGAACAAAGCAACAAAACATTTCTATGAGTAAGGGCTATGATACGATGAAGTACAAGATTAATATAATTTTGAGTCAAAATAGTATTCAATGCTCCATATATTACTAGTGTTTACCTAGAATGTTGACATTAGCTGAGGATGTTATGAAGGTCCAAACGAAATGCGTGCTAGGTAAACACCTGCAATATATGGAGCATTGAGTACTAGTTCAAGCTAACTCAAGGACTACGAGCAGACAAAATCCAATGACGATGCCAAAAGGCAAATATAAAATGACCATAAAAGGCAATGCCAATAATGCAACATATAAAATACAGAAACTATAAAATTACGTATAAGACACTTAGTCTTAAGGTTTTTAAACTTAATTTCAAGATCACTGACATGCACGCAAGCAATACTTACAGCGACAAAATCATAATGTTAAGACGCAGCGCTACAGCGTGAATACAGTTACCCGAAATATTTTCTACCAAATAACACTATGAATCCTATCCAATTAAAACTATAATGCGCAGAGGGACTGGCTGGGCTCTATGTCAAGCCTGTATCCCTGCACCAAAAAAACTACTCCTGCTGAATCTCACTGTGAGACAGCTGATTACTTCCTGGAATGTGCAGGTGCTTTAGGCGATACCGCAGCACATTTCTCTTTCCGAACCAAGTGGAGGTTTTCTAGTAGAGTAGTACCCTTGAAGTAAGCCCACACAACCCACTGCGCCCTCAACACAGTGGCAGTCCATAAATGGATTTTTCCTCCACTCACAAAAAAACGTTGACTTAAAATTACATTATCTCAAGGTTCAGTTGCGGTCCTCCTATGTTTCTACTATTTATTAAAGACCTCCCTAATACTCTTTGCCCTTGTCAAACAGTGTTATCTGGAGATGATACTGATTTACATTATCAAATAATAGCGTAACAGTTGAAAAGATATGGTAGTACAATGCATAAATTACAAAACTGTCTAAATATTAATAAACTATCTTTAAACACCAGTAAAACTCAATTTATTAAATTTAGTAAAGTCCTATGTTCTTCTGCAGACATGCTCAATGTATTAATTTGCAAAAACTATAAATGAAGTTAAAAGTACAAAGTACTTAAAAGTGATTATTGATAGCAAGTAATTGGAATGACCATGCTGACTATGTATCATCCAAATGCTTGTATTAGTATTTCATTTACATGCCTGAGCAATGTTATTACCATACCTACTTTAAAAACAATCTAGCATGGCAATAATTAGCTAAACAATTGCATTTTGGGGTTCCTCCCGCAATTAAAACAATACATTAGATCGCAAAATATTAATAGCAATAATAATAATAATAATAATAATAATAATAATAATAATAATAATAATAATAGCTTACAAGTAATGCTTAACGTTTCTTATTGTACTCCCAGCAGGACCCTATTTGAAGAATTAAATGTCCTTCCTCTTTCTATTTATATGTTTTGTAAATTCTCTCTTTATACATGCCAACTTTACAGAATGTAAAAAGAATAGTGACTACAATATGGTTGGAATGAGATAAGTACCTCATTAGTAAGTAGCAAAAGTACTTCATTCAAAACTTAGCTCATGTTAGACTATAATGCCTAAATTAGTGTTAATATGAATTAGATGATAGGGTCCTGTGTTAGTGATTTTCAATTAAAGTCAATATTTCCTATTTCAAGATGTTTGAACAGACTTAAAATACAATGTTATTCCTTTTGCAATTCCTTATGTATTAAATACTATAGCCTTTAAGGATATAACATCTAAACAAGAAAATATTAGCAATGTCAATCAGAAATATCTTTCACTCATCACATTTCTCAACCTCGTTATCTGTCCCAAGCAGAAAGATGGATTAAACTCAAATGAAATTTGCATTATGTACTTTAACTTAAAACATAAAAGGTTTTCCTTGTGTGGTTAAAACACTGCTTGAATCTGACTTATAAAATGTAATTTATTTTTTTCTCAATATTAGCCTCCAATTCCCTCTCACACCCATGAGCCAAAGTGTAAATTTTAAAAATTGCCTCTAAAAAGTGTCATAATTATTGGTAATGTGATTTGGAAGTAGTCTTTCTCTTCAAGCCATAATTTTTTACCTTGGAAAAGCTGATTTATTTCTCCGCCATTTACCGTTTTGTTTACTACAGGCAATATTGGATGGTAAGAAAACTCATCTCTGATAACAAATTTTTTGTTAGTAAAACTAGTGAAATCAATGTTTTGAGAACGTAAGTTTAAACCTTTCTTTAAAAACAATCCATTCATGTGCACTGCTCAAATATGACCTCACTTTAAAGCTGTTAAGTTTAATATTTAGCACATGTTTATCACCTTTGGGAGTCTCTTTTCTGTTAACACTTGTTTTAACGGAAGTGAGAATACTGTCATGGAGGTGAGTTGCCTGGCTGACATTTTATATAAATTTAAGTTCAACATCTCATAAAAAAAATTGTTTCATCAAGACCTATTCCTCCATAATTATTGACATATATTAAATTTTTACAAATATTTGTGATTCTTTAGACCAGAGTTCTTCATTAAGAGTTATGCCCAATTCTTAAAGCTCAAATATTTCTTGCAAATTTAGAAATAATTCTGCACTCTATTTTATACAAGCCAGGAACAAGAATCATCAGTTCCAAGCAGCCAGCAAATTAGGAATGGATTTACAGGGAGATGAACTTACTTTTCATGGAGATTCTTTTTTAAAATTACACATGCAAATATAGTTAGAAGTTCAGTCTGCACATTTTGGAGGTTCCAGGCCAGATAGACCTTAATACTGCACTTGTTTACTTCAAAAGCAAGGATGAAATAAAGTCTTTATCATTTCGTACTCTTTCACCTACTGTTTGCCAATGCAAAGAAAGTCCCTGACAGGAATGTGCTACTCTTACACAGTGCAACAAGGACAGAATCTGTGTGACAGAGAATGCAGCTACACAAGGAAGAGAACCATTAAAAAAAACATGCACCACATTCGCTCAGTATACTAAAACCGAGAAGATTTACTCACAAAAGTAAAAAGGCATCTTTTAAATGGGCTGTAACTGAAATGGCCCAAGTGTCATAAACCACTACCAGGCAGGGTATCGGAAACGTGTCTAACCCCCTTTGTGTCTGATTCCACTGGGACTTTATTTGCTGTGGCAAACTGTAGTCTCTACCATATTTGATCATTTTGATCCTGTTATTGGAGAAATGAAAACCAAAGTTGCAAGTCTTGGACGTGTCCATTTGGTAAGCGATGGATCTTTCACTCATTATTGTAACAACAAAAAATGTTTAATTTAATGCCTGCACACCTTTCTAAAAAGCTTTATGTTGAGCTAATCTGCCAGCATTGCAATGAGAAAGGTCATGGAAAAGGTGTCCCAGATGGTGTTCAGTGGTTGTATCATAAGAATGCTGGACTTTTTAGTTGCTTCTGGAACAGGCCTGCCAGATTTAATACTTTTGCCAGCAAAATAGAAGACGTGAATCCTGTTGTCAAGATTTTCACCATTACTGAAGAAGAAATAAATGCAATCAACAAGTTCGATTGAGTTGAGTGCCGTCCAGCCACTCTAAACCATTGAGCTACTATGGCCAACGTGCCAACATGACATAGTGCGTCCTACATACGGCTAGTGTAAAAGAACAATTAATTTCCATTAATTGTACCTAATAATGGTCTGAACTATAAAGCCCAGGCCTTAAAGTACTTACAGCATATTAAGTCGCCATTAAGGTAGTTGTCTCATGTGTTTATGAGAACTCCTAGTGGTTTACCGGGAAAATACGAGTCAGTTGGAGAATTTAATGTCATGTTGGCCAGAGTAGCTCGTTGGTTTAGAGCGGCTGGACGGAGACCAGAAGATCTGTGGTTCAAATCCCGGCTATGGCATTGAATTTTTCAGTCTGGCTCTACCTTTTCATAGTGCATCTTAAAACAAATTATTTGTGAAGTGTTTGATGATAGTGATGAATATGAATATGTACTGGTTTTATACAATTAGTTTTACATCTGACAGGTAGTTTTAGATTTGTGAAGTGCTTTTCAGACATATCTGTAGACTGAATGAGTCAAAAATATATGAGCACAACAAATCAGACTTTTGGCATCCAAGTTCAGTTTCTGTGCCAATCCACTCTTTAAAAAAAAAAAAAAAAAAAAAAAAAAAAAAAAAAAAAAAAAAAAAAAAAAAAAAAAAAATCTACTTTACTAATTTATTGTGTTTTGTGAGTGACAGGCATATTAGATATTTATTAGGATATCTTTATTTGAGGCTTAAAGAAAAAGAGGAAATGTCAAATATTTAGAAAGACGATTCTGTATTCTATGTTCAAATTTATGCCATATTCCTTAAATTGAATGTAGAGTAGTTGAATACATGTGCCAGTTTCAGTAAATATTTCAAAATGAATTAAAACAGTATTAATTTTTAATACTAAATACTCGGAGTCTCCCACACACCATGACATCAGTTATGGAATAAAAGGTGTGATACCAGTTAAAGGTTAAATGTTGAAACATGTTTTAACGGGTTCCCCCCCCCCCCCCCCCAACATTTTAGCCCCCACTTGGTTGTATCTCTTTGTATGAAATTAGTCAGAGGTTATTTTTGCTAAAGCTTGAGATATAATCAAGAACAAAGAAACTGAAACTGATTTTGATGTTTTTACATAGTCTCCTGAATGTAAAGAATTCCTATTAGGAAAAATTTGTACTATATCATGGTGAAGGAACTAAAGGAAAGTGCAATCATCAAATAGTTTTAACGTAGATTGATGATGATGATGATAGTTGGCATTACAGGCCATGTAGGCCCTTGGCCTCCCTAACCACCCTCTTCCATGCTACTCGGTCCTCTGCTTTTCTTCTCCATCCTTTAACCCCCAACTTTCTCAAGTCTTCTTCTACATCATCTACCCATCTTTTCCTGGGTCTTCCTCTTCTCCTTCTGCCATCCAGCTTTCCTATGAATATCTTCTTAACTACATTGGTTTCCGGCATTCTCTGCACATGGCCAATCTTGTTTAATAGAACCCAGGTATTTAAATTTTTCCACTATTTGATATTCTTTCTCATGTAATTTAACTGTAGGTTCTCTTCTTCTTGCATCCCCATCACCTCCCATCTTCATATATTTGGTTTTACTAACATTCACTACCAATCCTAGATCTTGTGCTTTCTCTTCCAATTAACGCAGATTGCTTGTTCTTTAACTGTATTTTTAAATGAACCTACCACTGAAACAAGGTACTGGTGTATATGATTTATATAGATAATTATCCCATGTAAAATATTATATGCTGATGATATAATAACTTCCAACAGGAGTAAAGACATAGTTTTGAACACTAATTCACAATGATCAAAATAGCTGAAATATGGTCCAAAGTAAATTAACTGCAAATTAATAAGCAAAAAACTGAACACATCCTCTTTAATTTAAATCTCAAATATCAAGATAAGTACGTAAAGCTCTTAGGCCTGTGTCTCGATCAAAAGTTAAACTGGGACCATCATATAAAATATATTTGCAATAAACTCGAACATTTCTGCTGTATAAACTTAGGAACAATATAAGCTAGGATTTGCTCATGCATTTCTATAGTGCATTTTTCCATTCACACTTAATATATGGCATTGTCTTCTGGAGAAACACTGTAGGAGCAAAAGTAGCTTTTAAATGGCAAAAAAGGCACTTACAACTATGTTAGGGCTGTCTACACTAGAGTCATGTAACGATTTTAACTCTCGACAGTACCAGGATCACATGTAATTACCATATTGACTTTTATCAAAGAAAATGTAGAGCAATATACAATAAGGGATGCCATTCACAGTCACAATACTTGTATAAATACAACAATTGTTGTAACATATTCCAGACTTACTACATAAGGATTAAAGCTATATAACAAATTACCAATACACATATGTTCACTACCAATGAATAAATTTAAATCCTTTTGAATAAATGGTTAAATGACAGGGCTTTGTATCCAGTTGAATATTTTGATACTGTCAATGAAATCAATTAATATATTGTAAATACTTTGTGTACAAGTGTAAACAGATATGTTAAATTCATAATTATGAAGATCATGGTGTATATTTACAACAACAGCAGCTATATTGTAAATAGTTTTCTAAAGCTTAAATATTGTAATGTGACTATCTGTATGCCAGACGAGACCAATTGCTTGGTTGTAAAACAGCTTAATAGTCAATAAATGCTACTCTACTCTTATGGTGTTTGCTTTCTGCACTTGGAGATTTTTCATGTATCAGAATAACAAATTTCAAAAAGTTATCTTCCGCAGCAGTACTCTATAAAATAGATAGAGGAATTCTTATACTGCAAAGGAGATAGTTCCAGATTTGTTGTGAAGGTGAAGCTGCATTGAGATTCTCATTAATTTTATGATGCAGATTCTAGAGATCTCATAATCTGTTACCGATTTACACTTAATTGGAAGGTTCACCATTCTGAAAATGTGTGCAAGAAAACATTTCCTTGTTTTCATTTTTGGATAGTGTTTTAAGCTCATTTTCACTGTATATGACACCATATGCGGTGGACATTTGATGATACATAAAACTAAACAATTGGATGATAATTTAGGGAAGGAAACATTTAAAGTATAAGCTTATAATGAAGTCTCTATGGCATTTGCTATAATTTTGAAATTTGTTATTCTGATACATGAAAAACCTCAAAGTGCAGAAAGCAAACACCATAAGAGTAGAGTAGCGTTTATTGACTATTAAGCTGTTTTACCACCAAGTCTCTATGGCATTTTCTGTTTTATGAGGAATGAGGACACCTTACTCAAGGACAACAACCTGACAGGATTCGAGTCGCGGCCTGCAAGCCCTCTAGAAAACTGATTTACACTGGCAACTGTTAAACTCACAGTCTCTTTCATTTGAGTAAACCAAGAGAAGTTGCTTTTACTCTTTGGATAACAATAAATTGTGAATAAATTATGTTACACAAATGCTGCACTTTACTGCCAATGTAATTCTGCTTCTGATGTACCTAAAAAGCATGAGCTTGAAAATGGAAATATTACTTGATTTAATTCCAATTTTTCTGCTTTATTCCGTGAAAAATATTTCGCCACTTTCTTAAAGAGATTTAGTAATATCTAATGACGGAATGTATTACATTCAGTAATTTCAAGCTCTGTTATTACTCGGTAAAGACGGTTGTACAGCACGGGAATATATTATGCATAAATAAACGTGAGCAGGATAGCAAGAATATCTCATTCAAGAGTTCTTACCTTCTCCTTCCCTGCGCCCTAGTTTCCTGCAAAATGCTGTCCTCACCACTGAATATCCAACATAAGCAAATCCAGCAAATATAGCCGAACATAATGCCACTTTATTTACAGTTTTATCCCCAGTTGATGAGGCCATTGTATTTATATTTTTAACACATCCACCAATTACTACTTAAGAACATTTGGACGCCACACATTTTAATGAAATGAGTTCCTTTAGCCACTGTGTCTTATAGATTTCCTGCTGTATGCAATGTAAGATATTAATTCCCTTTTCTCCCAAATTCCATCCATACACTCCTCCCCACAAAACAACGAACTACCCCGTCCACCACTAATCTAGCAGACTACTACTCCGGCACACACGATCAGGATTACCAACATACGAGATATCGCTTGCTATATTTCATAAACAAGTTGGTGTCGTTGTTGTTTGTATGTATTTGTTTTTATGTTCGAATATTGTCCAAGGTCTACTTATCTTCGATTTACTTGTGATAAAAGCTATATCTTCACGTTCAAACTGAATTTATTTAACACATGTGTCCCCTGTTTGATCATACCGCGAACTATGTTCCCAAACCCAAGGTGTTAAACCACCTTTGTTGAAAGGCGGCGTGGGTCACGGCAGACGTGACGTTTACGGAGCCTAAAGAACACCTGCCAATTTCTCAGAGTATATAATCATATCCAGGTACAGCAAGGAGGACTCGGCCTGAGGAGACAAAACTAATTCGTGACTACTGGTGGAACGCGCGCGCGCGCGCACACACACACACACACACACACACACACACACACACACACACACACACACACACACACACACACACACACACACACACACACACACACACACACACACAGTGTAGGGCCTTCAAAAGAAAACCAGCTGCCAATAGTGATTCATTGGAGGCAGGGACGGCACTGCTCGCCAACGAAAAGAAAGTCCCTGAAAGGAATGTGCCACCCTTACACAGGGACAAGGAGAGCGAATGTTTGTTACAGAACACATACTACACAAGCAATAGAACCGTTAAAAAATGCGCCCTATTCATTCAGTACACTAAAACCGAGAATATTTATTCATAAAAGTAATAGACGTCAAAATGTTTTGAATGATCTATAACTGAACTGTCCTTAGTGTCATAAACATGTCGAGGCAGGGTGTTGGAACCTTCTCCAACCCCCTGCGTCTCATTTTCCGGGTACTTTCTTTGCTGTGGCAAGCAGTACCTCTGAGAGATATGGAGAACATGTTTTGGCCTCAAAGAATGCTGAGAACTCTGGTAAGGTGGTTGGCTCTCTAAAACCGAATGCTAAGAGATGGTGCGTTGTCGGGAAGGACAGGAGGGAAAAGTGGAGGATGAGGGCTGGGGAAACTGGTTCAAAGTGAGGAGGGGGTTCCTTTGTTGAGATCATCCATTAGTCCCATCTGAGTCTAAACTGGACCTCTTGATCACCTGAAAAAGACACAGGTTGGAGGATACTCCGCCTAATACAACGAGAAATATACATTTCTCGTAAACTCCAAAACGGGAGGTTCCCCTGAGGAAGAAATGGTTTCCAATCGAAAGCTTTCGTAGTGTGGCAAAGACAGGCTTTGGTGATATATTTAACTCAGGCTAATTTCCAACTTAGTACTAATGCCTCTAGAGTGCTAAATAATAGTATAATGCGCCCAGACATGGTATTAACCATAATTCAGGAATTTTGGTTTAGGAAAAGCCAGATTATGAGACTAAAATAAAGGATTATTCTATTCTCAGCGTTTACGCGATAATTCCAAAGTACGTGTCTTGATAACACACAGCAACCGTTAGCCTCTGCCAGGCATCCTTAAGAGAGATCTCTTAGCGGTCCTTGTGAACGTATGAAGAAAATGGACAGCTCCAACATTTCCCGCATTAAGGAAATTTCTACCTACTTAAAATTTCAAGAATCTTGCATTATATTGCGCAAAAGAAACTTCTACTTACTGATTATCTGTGATCCCAGCGCCCACCACTAAAGGAATGCATTGCTTAACCTTTTAAACACAACGGATCTTGAGATCTTGAGTCTAAAGGGAGTCCCCACCTTTGAGATATATCTCAAGGATGAGGTGCTAGATTTGGTTCTGGGGTACTCCAGGACCATAAAGGAAGTAAAGGACTCAAAAAATAAACATGTTATTTATTAACGATATCGCTTTCAAACACACTTAAAAACCATCGATGTACCTAGGTTTGAAGCCGCAACCTTGAGATCAGTAGGTCAGTGCCTCCCCAACTGAACCACCTAGACTACAGTCAAGAGTTCGAAGAGATTTATGGAGCCTTACTTATCCCACCACATACATATTGTGACATAGATGACAAATGGCTGCCTCAAACTCCTTTGTTTGTTACTAAATGGTTAGATCAATGCTAACGAACAGTCTCCCTTTTACACACATACACATCTTAAACACGTTTATACAATGCTTCTTTATGTCTCTTTAGCATGCACCCTTTGTGCTGCTAGTAATCTCTCTGACGTATACGCAGGTCAACCTCTTGCACGGAGCTACATGTAAATTCTGAACACAACTTCGTTATTCACACGTAAACTGCTTCTCTACCTGCTTCACAGCTCGCCGATTTCTCACTCGGAGCCGCATCTACAGACCTGTGAACTGCTTCCTGTACCGTTCGACGGCCTGCTGACTACTCACCATGGAGCTTGTAACATACCCACTTCTATACTCTGCTCGCTGACCGACTGATTCATGAACTGCTCCACGACACTGACTCCCGTTTTTCGCAGACAACTGGAAGCTACAAGAATCAAACATATTACTCTCTACTAGTCACTACTCTTCACTGCTGCATTCTTATCAGCTTCCTATACCTGCCATGCGGACCTGCAACTGGATCCTTCTTGAATTACAGTCTCAAAGGTCTTGGATGGTATCTGCGCAGTAACAGCATAGCCAGCATCCTACCTCTTCACGTCAGCTTGAGAAGTCAACCACTTGCCCATCCACTATTAAACAGAATACCAACCGAACGCCTGTGTGATAATATCCTCTATGATTTGGAGAGAGTGGAAAGGGGCATCCTATACAGGAAACATAAGGGATAATGACAAGAAACCAGCTTATTGAATTCAGGTGAAGGGCTCAGGTCGGTAAAAGGAATGCGGATGACCTGGATTTGTTCTTGGAGTTGCCACAAGCACGTTGGTCTCCACTTATAGAACGAAGTACTTCTACATTCAAGGAAATCGGACAGGAATAAAACTTAGAATTCGTATTTGAGATCTATCATTATTAGGATATGAAGACAAAATAGTGCATATATGGCTAATACCTGTGAAATTACGTGAAAGTCATAAAAGGAATCCTAGATATTACACAAAAGAGAGATCATAACTGCCTCTAAGGAAAACTGGAGGTTCTTCCGTAATAACAGAAAAACAGTCTGGCACTGCTCGATTACAGAAACTACTGATCTCAGGAGGTAGGATCAGACTGGGCTCCAGAGAATTTGTGTTGTTATGTTGCAATCGTAGGGACGGATCTTGAGACTGTAGCTTGAACAACACTTCCAAGGGAGCCAGTATATACATGACATGACGGCATTTGCCGGAATCCTGGATTGTCTCCGGTATTGTGATCTGTAACAAAGTTTAAGGGCAATATTTTCTTTCGGCCCTATAAAGTAGGGATGAGCTTTTCGGGTTCTTCTGAGAGCTTGGAGCTTTTATCCGTATCTGGTGAGAATTTTTGGGTATGACTAAACTCGAGGCATTTTTTACTGGTGTAAGGCCAAGGTGGTGTTTATACCTATGCTTGGTATAAAACCTTAACGATGGCAACGGCCTGACAACTGCCCCCTAGAAAGACAGCCAAATTGTGATGATTTTAAGAAGTGAGACCATTTGAATCTCAATGTCGCATGACTGTCACCAAAGACGAGCTTTGTCGCCCAGTTTGTGGTGTCTGAACAGATTCAGCAAAGTGGGACTTAATATTTAAGGATATGTCGATGACATAATATGTCTGTAGCAAGTGAACAAGTCCTCAGTATCTTTTATAAAGTTACATAGAAATGCATACATACTCTGAATAAATGATGAAAAGAAACGGACTTGACTATTCGTGCAGACAAGGCTGACAGAACGATCTTTACAAAGAGGAGGAGACCATATATTTGAAGAACCCCTTTTGTTTGGGAAGTAATTGAAGCTATAGGTTCAATTTAATATCCAGGAAGCATTCCGTAAGCTGGAATAATTTGGAAGAAGCATGTGGACGATAAGTTAAAGAAGGCCCGTGTAAGAGAACAATTGAGTTGAAGTGGAACCTCCGAGCTAGTTTAATTCCATACCTCGGTTCTAAGGCCCAAATTATCTCACGTACAATTGGTCGTATGTCCTGCCTCTTCGTTGAAGGGAGCCATTACCAGACTAAATACCCTATGATATGAACCCCACGTTGTAGAGGAAAGTTTGAAGATGTGTAGAAAGTGCCAAATCTTGAGGAGGCAAATTTGAGGTGACGTAATCTACTCTGCGGTGTGAAGCCACATCTAAAGCTGCACTCCCCTGTTTGCTTTAAACTACATTGGTGAAGGTCTTCTCTTAATCTGTCTGTACGCTTCCACTAGCTATATTTTTAAAGTTATGGGTTTTAGAAAAGACATGGACTCACGGTTTTCTTGGTAAAAGAATAACGTTGATTACAATGTAGCTGACAGACTGCGAAATGACGAAGGTTATCAATTCATTCTCTTGTATTCAAGATTTCTTCACTATGACACTGGGCATATCGTTACTAGTGTTGCCTGAAGATCCATATGGTCTTCTTTTCTCGTGTAGCCATTCTATTTTAGGTTCTATATTTGGGTGACGGAATGTTTTAGATTTTACATTGTGAATATATTGAAAACGCAATTCTTGAGTTGGTTAATATCTCATTTCATTTACTGACATCCCAAGCCATCTCGGATCCAATCAAACGATCGACAAGCTCCGACAGATGTACTACTGCTTTAAGCTATGGGTGTATTCTGAGGAGTGCCGCCGCCAATTTTTGTGTGGGGGAGGGGAAATTTGCAACCTCCAAGCTCAATGAGCAGTACAAAGTCGGTGCAATATCACGCGCATCACCAGCAACATTATTGGACGAATCCCTGATTCCAAAATGGGCAACAAACATTTGCTGGTGGTCATGGATAAGTGGCCGGAGGTGTACACCGTATCAGACGAAGAGGACAAAGCAATCGCGACTGCTTTGTAGAAGAACAGTTCTGCCACTTTGAAGTATCGTTGGTGAGACTGCCAACTGCAAATGAAACTTGAGAGAATCGCTAGAGTAACTCGGAGTGCAGAAGACACGCTGGACGCCTCTCTACCCGTAGGTGGATAGCATGGTCGAGTGGTACATAAAGGCTCTCGGAGAAAATCTGATTAAGGTCGTAGCCAGCCATCAAAGGATCTGGAAGGCCACGGTGCCACGTTTCCGATTGGTCTACCACTCGTCCTACCCATGACATCACTGAAATGACACCAGTTAATTTTATCTTCGACAGGGTGTTGCGTCTTCAATGGAACCTGATGTTTGAAAGTCCTCCTATGACAGAAGAGCAAGCATATCACTCTAGGGAAATCCTGTGGACCGTCTTTACGATGCGTACGCAGCGGACCGACAAGATAATTTGGTAACGAATTATCGAATGAGGTCAGCGAGTTCTCGACAGATTTGATTAATGCGTCCCAGAATTAGAGCTGGCTCAGTGTGACTGTAGATACGGTGTGTTGCAGCGATTGAAAAGTATCGTTTCTGTCGTAGACATTTTGAAGTTATCTCGGAGTCTCGACAGCGCAGAAGGAAGGCAAGAGAGATAAGAAATGACGATTTCTGCTTGGACAGCTCTTTCAGTTGACGAATCAGATGACATGTCACCTCCCTGTCGAGCCGAGACATGATTAAGCGAGGATTTTACGGTCGGAGATGGTAATTCTAGAGGAAACATCAGTAGTGACTTGGTCTGCTAGAGAAAATGGTTTCAGAGGTTTCGTCCACAACTGCAAAGGACATCATCATTGGCATGATCGAAGTCTTCTTGGTGAAGTTTTCGTTGCGTCTGAAGCGTTGATGACGACGATGCGGCATTTATACACGAGGAGGTTCAGTCTGATTGGCCCGGGGCTGGCTGAGACAGTAGTTGATGATTGGAGTCTAGCTGCCTGTCGGTTCCTACTAGCTTCTGATTGGTTCTCATTGATTCGCTACCTGGGTTGCCGTTTAATGTCATCGATGATGGGCCTATAGCTTTTCCTGTTAAAGTTGTTGGGGTGTTTATAAATATCAATGCTTCAGGCTGTAATCTAGAATGGTAATGTGAGACAGTTGAGAGTATTCTTTAATCTAAAAGCTTGACATGTTCTATGACATGTTCGGCAACCGCTGACTTCTCAAATTGCCTTAGACAATTTGAAACTTAGGCAGGCTGTACAGTCTGAGAGGCTGGATTCCGATTTAGTGATGCGCCGCTAATATTACAACGTCTATGTAGCAAAACCCCAAAAAGGAATGTGGAAGGAAAAATGTATGGAACACGGCCCAGGGGAAGACCCAGAAAGTCATGGATAGAATCAGTAACTGTAGACGCAAGAGAATTATTTGGAACACCATCATGGAGCAGCTTAGCTATGGGCAGAGTAGAATAGAGGAAGAAGTTGAAGGAGGCCAAGGCTCGAGAATGGGTTGTATTACCATTGCATTGGCAGTAGTAATGTAGGTAAGCGCAAGAAGCTGTAGAGAAAAGTCAAGCTGATTTTTGTCTCATTAAACAACTATCTGCGTTGACACGTGGGAGGGGATCCGTCCCCTTCATCTGCCAAAGTGCGGGCGCTGAGGACCCTTAGCACTCGTGGTACCTCTGACGTTACTAGAGGAACCTCGGGCCGAACATAACGAGCCCCTCCCGCAAGGGAGTTGTTCGGATTAGGTTGGTCTCGAGGGGGCAGTGTGTTCCCGTTAGCCCACGGGTAAATGTGTACCTCCGGCCAGGCCGCCAGGGCCGCCCGGAGGGGGTAGCGGGTTGCCTTAATAGTCCCGGGTGCTAGCCTGCAGAGCTAGTAGTGGGTGTGCTAGATCACCTGCGGCCCCACCGAGGTTTTCGGTAGTCTTCCCTTCGGGGTTGGCGCGCGTAAGTGGCGTATCCACTTCCATCCCGTCTTGACGTTGAGTTCGGATGGGGGGGCTTTTTAAGAAATCAGATATTGCCCTATGGAAAGAGCCCCGGAGTATCCATCGCTCCCGGGTAGAAGGAGGCCCGGGTCCTTGGTCCTACGGGTCCAGGACTAATGGGAGTAGAACCTCTGCGCTTAAACTAAACTGTCCCTATCTATAGGTATAGGTAAAAGTCATTCAACGAAAGGAGATACCTTGCGCACTGCAACCTACACAGATCTTATCATTCCAGGACGAAGGTCTGAAGTGAATAAACCACGAGAAACTACAGAAGGCAAGCATATGGCCCACAGAGACACTCGGATGTTCTTAACAGTTCCAGTCTCAAAGAGCCGTTATTTAGCTGCAGCTGCCTAAAGAGGACAATGAGCGACCCGTTTATCAAGCAGCCTACTGTGTTCATAGAAAGTTCTTCCTTTAGGAAACCATTCGCGCCATCTGTCTCTCACAGTCATATGTCATAAGACCGATAAGTACAAGATGGGAAAGAAAAGGAATGAAAGCAAGATAATGGAAAGTAAATCTTAGCAGATTGAAACCACTCCAGAATTCACCTAGCGACCAGGAAATACCACGAGAATTCCAAAGTCAGAGTAGGCGATCAACTAGAGGGGAACCCAAAACATCCCGAGTTTCACACGTTATCGCAGTTATCTTTCCATTTCTTGAAGTATGAAAGGATTTCATTGCCAGTTTAAGGTTGCTAATGTTGAACTCTTTTCGTCATTATGCTCATCTGACTTATGTCTTATAATATTTAATTTTTCTGAAATTTCTGCTTTACCTCTTCAGGCTCTGTGATCAAAGAATTTCTTTTTTTTGCGTCAATTTGCTGTTACCTAGCACTAAAGCATAGGTATCATTTAGTGTATATACGTGATAAACATTTGGTCCATATGTAGCTATTTTCACCAATTTCAATGTAATTACACGCGCTTAATTATCGTCAAAGTAATACAACAATCTTACCTCTAAACAGTTCTACTTCCAATGTTGCAATTTATGTAAATATTCTCTGAAAATGATTGTATAAGAAAAAACTGATATTTGATAATCACGAGACGATGTTTTGGTGGCGATAAATAGCCGTGATCGGAAAACAGTGCTTCCTTTTGTTTTGATGGAAAGAGCAGTGTCAGTGGTGTGGTGTGACTTTCAAAGCGAGAATTTTCATTCAAATAAGAGAGAATAATGACTCAAAGAACTAAGGCTACCCTCAGTACTCTTCCATTGTACAGTCACACGTAGGCCATTTTGCATTGCAAGATTGGTTACACCACAAGCAGGCATATTCCTAAGACCTGAAGCTTTCCTGGCGACGAATGCTCTCACTTTCTTCTCGGGCAACAAGACAGGTGAAAAGACGATTAGATATCAACATTTCGGGAGTGTACATCTCTCTCATCATCAGGATATTTATAAAATGTTATAACCACAAATGCAATACTGGATATAACACAACTATAAAAAAAGACAAAAAGATATTTTTATCCTTTATTTATATTTTATTTTTATCCTTTTTTGTCTTTGTTTATAGCGAAAAGTTTATTTTTATGTAGTGCTTTTAAATACAACTGTAGGTATATTTCAATAGCATTAGCAATAGTAATTTACGTAAATTGGTATATAGTAGTGAGAGACAGGAAATTTTTTGAAGTTTTAAGTTATTAGCAGGAGTGTGTGAATTGCATAATTTCTGCATGTTAGATTAACAATTCACGCGGTGTGGGCTAGCTCCTTGAAAAATTGGAATGTCTGAATGGAGAGGGAAAGCAGGAATGTCTGCTTGTAGTGTGACTTGCAGTGCAAGAAGGGCATACGTGCGCCTGTACAATAGTAATGCCCAATTTCACCGAAAAATGTTAAGACTTAACAGGAGTTTAGCTATAGTTATAACCGGGCCCAAATGACCTTGTTGTGGACGGGCCCTAAAACACCACACACTCACTCACTCACTCACTCGCTATAGTTATAACAAAAATTGCATTTCACCAACAAGTGTTATCTTAACACTCTTGTTAAATCTCTTGTTAAACTAACAAGCCAAAAGTCTGTTGTTAAGTCCTTAAAAACTGTAAATAGTCAAGATGGCGGGCGTGAACGCAGCTGTTGTCGATTTGCTATATTTAAGACCGCCTAAATGACATTCGTAATAGATTACGGGCTATGAAGAGAAATTATTTTGAGGAACTATCAGAAGAAAATTTTCTAACGAGGTATAGACTGTCAAAACAAGTTGCTATGACGGTTACTGCGGAAGTAAATGAGAGGTTAGAACATGCATTGAAAGGAATATGCCGATCTCGCCTTTGCTCAAGTATTAATAACTTTGCGATTTTATAATTCACTGAGTTATGTGGATAATACACTGTCCATCTCCCGTCTTGAAGCGTTCAAGTCACTTGTCCTTCGCTCCTCGTTTTAAATTTACGTAATACTGAGTTAGAACATGCATCGAAAGGATTATGCCGATCTCGACTTTGCTTCAAGTATTAATATTTTTTGCGATTTTATAATTCACTGGATAATAAACTGTCCACCTTCCGTCTTGAAACGTTCAAGTCACTTGTCCTTCGCTCCTCGTTTTAAATTTACGTAATACCGAGTTATAGCATGCATCGAAAGGAATATGCCGATCTCGCCTTTGCTTCAAGTATTAATAGCTTTGGGATTTTATAATTCACTGAAATATGTGGATAATACACTGTCCACCTGCCGTCTTGAAACGTTCGAGTCACTCGTCACTTGTGCTTCTTCGCATCTCTTTTTAACTTCACGTAATGCTGACGAAGTTGTTTCGTGCTTCTATAATAGTAGTGACACATGCATTTGAATTAAATTCATTTCCAATTTTTTCCCACGTGACATCTTTTTCTTTTACATTCACCGCATTCGTCCTCCTATTTTCCACGATATCCTTATACTTCGGCACCAATTCAATGACTAATTCTTTCTCCATCGATGAGAAATTTGTTTCACGGATTTTTTTATTGTTTATCCGCCATTTTTTCAGCTGTGTGCAGACGAAAATGAAGACAAAAACGCATCGCAGGACGTTCAGAAAATAATACGACTCATCCATAGCCTTCTATAGCTGTAATATTTACAAGTTTCTTGGCGTTAACACGTGTTTGTTAACATTTTCAGAAAACAGGTTGGTGAAATGCAAGAAATTAAACAGCTTTGTTAGCGCTGTGACAATTGTTATGTTATATTTGTTAACGCCGATTTTAACATCTGTTGGTGCAATCGGGCATAAGAGCACTAAAGAATAGCCTTAGTTTTTTGGATCATTATTCTCTCTTCTTTTAATGGCAATTAATACTTGGAGCTTCCCTCGCTTTGAAAGTCACGCTTCATCACTGAAACCATGGTAATCATGTGATGAATTTCACCTTAATTATAAAAAGAAACCAAAACATACACAATGATGTGTAGATGAATCCGCTCTCATAGAGAGACAGATAGACAATATCCGATAAAAATCTGAAATTGTTTAGGAAATGAATGATGATGACATTAGCTGTCGATAGTAACTGTGTGATTGCATTATTAGTAAACAATTAAGCAATGCAGTTATCATGTGCAGTGAAGGAGTATACCTCTATCTTGTGATAATTTGAACTGCTACAAGTGATGTACTGGATGCAAGGCAATTATTACATAAATGAAGATGATCGTACTCAATATATTATAGGGCATCAATTTTTTGGCGATACCTGGACCACAGAGATGGAATCTATTTTATAAGATGTCAAAATCAGAAAACATCTATAAAGCCTAAATGTGTCACAATATGTTGGAGGTTCTACTTTCAATCATCATCAAGTTCTTTGGTCTATACAGAATTGAAATGTAAAATCATGGAAGCCATAAAAACAGTAAAAAATGACAATGCACAAACTCATAAAAGCACCGAGTAGCGCATTTATCTCAACACTGGTCACATAGAACTAGGAGTTGGCAGAACTTTGACTAGCACGACTGGTGTAGAGTACGTTAGAGTGCGACAGGTAAATGTCAGAAATGCTCGGATCAGTCAAGGAACTTTGGAGGTTATGTTTAAATATTTATAGCTAGACAGGGTACCAAGAAAGCGATCAATAGATTATGTAATGTGGCGGGAAAAAGTAGTGTTTATTTGTCAAATATTTAAGACAGATTTTCAATTCTTCTTCCAGCTATAGCAGGTATCTGTGTTGCTATGTCGTTGTGAATGCGGGAGGGAAGCAATCTGAAGTAGTATGTTAGATAAATTGTGAATAAGTAGTGTCGACAAAGGAATATGTAAATGGATGAGTAAGGCCAGACTGAAAAATTGAATGCAGTAGCCGGGATTTGTAACGCGGATCTCCAGGTCTCCATCCGGTTGCTCTAAACCACTCAGCTACCATGACCAACATGCCGACATGACATTAAATTCTCCAACTGATATGTCGGCAATGCCAATGTCATGTCGGCATTTTGGCCATAGTAGCGCAGTGTTTAGAGCAACCGGACGGAGACCTGGAGATTCGTGATTCACATCCCGGCTATGGCATTGAATTTTTCAGTCTGGTTCTACTCAACCAAACCTTAGCTTACACACGGCTAGTGTGGAAGAAATTATTATTTCCATGAATATGTACGTAAATATTTCTCTGAGTTAGCGTCGAAATAATAGATTATATCCATAGAAAATAAATCACACATATATTGGAACCTAAAGTTTTATTCATTTCTCTCACCTCACAACCTTTGGTAACAATAACTGGAACTTTATTGTTCTTTCACGCTAGCCGTTTGCAGGCAAAAGTTTGGAAAGGTAGAGTTAGACTGAAAAATTCAATGCCTTAGCCGGGATTTGCACCACATATCTTCCGATCTTCGTTCGGATGCTCTAACTGCTGAACTATCATGACAACATGTCAGCACGACATTAAATTCTTCTGCTAACTCGCCTATTTCCCGGTAAACCATAAAGAGAAATGTAATTCAATGAGATGACATTTCTTAATGGTGGCTTACAACGTGTAGGTACTTTATGTCCCGTACCTTATAGTTTAACCGTATTAGGTTATTAGCTTATATCACAATGTGACATTTGAAGATGCCTTACATATTGCTGTAGGTAATCCTTGCAACATTGACAGTGTTTATGTTTTATAATCTCGAAAGGCTTAAAAGAGCTCACCAGATATTTGTTAGCCCACCTCGGTAGCGTAGATGTTAGCGTGTCTGCCTCACGTTCAAGAGGTCCCATATGCGAATCTCGGTTAGGTTGAGTTACACGGATAATTTTTTCCGGGGTTTTCCTTATCCTGATAGACTCTAAGCTCCATGGACCCTGGACTTATTTGAGCATCATTTCAATCATTCAATTCATCGTCCCATATGACTTAACGTTGGAGGACGTAAATTAGAAAAATATATTTGTTATACGAGGGCTGTTCAATAAAGAATTATCACAATTTTTTCTTGACAATATACCTTTATTCATCCTCATAATTTTGATGGTCCTTCTCAAAATAGTCTCCCCTAAATGCGATGCACTTGTCCCAGCGTTTTTGCCAGTCTTCAAAGACATGATGGAAACCATTTTTGAGAGATCCTTCAACCTTGCCTACGCAGCCTTTACCAGTGCTTTTGATTATGGATAATGCCTCCCACGAGGGCGTTTCTTCAAGTTAGGGAATAGAACAAAGTCACATGGGGCTAAATCCAGACTATAGGGAGGGTGAGGGATACAATTCACGTTGAATTTTGCAAGATATTCAGCAACAACATTGGCAATATGCGGCCGCGCATTATCGTGGTGCAGCATCCAGCCTGCTTCATGGAAATGTGGTCTTTTGCGCCTGATAAGGACTTGTAATGTTTTCAGGACATCCCTGTAGTATTGTCCAGTTATTGATGTGTGTGCAGATACAACATGCCGATAAAACATTCCATGAATATCAAAGAATGAGATGACTATAGTTTTCCCAGGAGAAGGAACCACTTTTGCTTTTTTGGGGGGTTGGTGATGAAGGAGATTTTAACACTGAGCTTTGCTGTTTGCTCTCATGATCAAAAAGATTTAGCCAAGTTTCATCAGCAGAGATTACGTTTGAAAGGAACTCCGGATCTTCCTCTAACATCAACTTTAACTGAATGCAGATCTGCATGCGAATGTCCTTTTGTTCGGGTATCAACAGTCTTGGAGCCCATCGTGCACAAACACGACCCATGTGTATGGTTTCTGTCACCAACGTGTGGGCGGCACCCACTGAAATGTTCAGTATTTCAGAAAGTGGTCTTAAGGTTATTCGTCGATCCTCTCTCACAATGGCAGCAGCAGTGTTGATGTTTTCTTCCGTAAGAGCAGTAGCTGGAGCACCGGGTGCACCTTCCTTTAAAATTGATTGTCTCCCCTATTTAAACTTTTTAAAGCAGCTTCGAGCTGTGCTGTAAGAAATAACAGACTCTCCATAGGCCTCCTGTAACATTGTATAGGCCTCAGCTGAAGATTTGTTGAGACGAAAGCAGAATTTCAAAGCCGCATATTGTTTCTCGCGTGTTACTTCCATTGCAGCGGTAGGCGATACTGAACATCTGTGAACTTGCCTGGTTCTCACAGGCGGGAACTAGGAGCACCAACAATGAAACTACTACGGCGTGTTTGTTTCACATTAAGCTAACAGAATATAATAAGTTTGAATTTTAGTGCGAAAAAATATGAACGTAAAAAAAATTATGATCATTATTTATTGAACAGCCCTCATAGAAAAAAATATCTTACAGAATTTGTTCAAAATAACAGTGGGTTCAGTAACGGGTATAAATCAATTTAATACCGCCTCACTCTCGCGGTGTGTATTTAAATGACTAAATGAGAACCTTTTGAGCAATAAATCACTAAAGAGGTCCTGTGAAAATGCTTTCGATATCCTCAGACTACGTTCCCTTTGATTACTTCTATTTGACACACAAGGTCTGCTTTGTGCACAACGTTCTCTTGTGTAGTTTACGGCAAAAAAGTGTAAATAGTTGCAGAAATTTAAGAATATTTATGGCGAAACCCTTTCATATTTGAATCAAAAACTGCATATGTACTGGGTGAGTCAAAAGTAAACAACAATGCCTGTAACGCCGCTGTTGCAACTCTATGAACTGATATTTTTTTTTTTAGAGAAGCTTTAAGATATCAACATACCCTCACATTAGTATGATTACAAATAAAGGGTGTAAGTTTCTGTTTTTAATGATAACATTTCTTGTTCCTGTACTCTTCCTGTCCTCAAGTCTCAGAAGGTATAAACAAATACCCTTTTACCGCAATTTAAATTTATTAGGACTTTACTGCAAGTGTACTGAACAAAGAAAACACATCATAAGTAGGTTTTGAATTAAACAGTACAGTAGGGTACTTCAATATGTGGCTTTGGATTGAACAGCTAAGTTAATAAGGGCAACAATGCTTACTTCATTGCAAAATCTTCCTGAAAGTAATTATTCCTGGCACAGCTTACAGACAGACAACGAATTGAAATACTAATGATGATAGGATATCGTGATAGGAGGAGGACTCAAGAAGAGGTTTGTTTCTTGTTTAATGAAATGGATCCAGAACAAAGGATTACTTATTCTACGGTAAGAAACATTTTGAAAAAAAAGTCAATGAAATTGGAAGTATTATAAATAAGGCACAAAGTGTGAAAAATTACAGCTCAAAAAAGAAACTACCTGTACTACCTGAGGATGAAAAAAATGAGGGACAAAATTTTGCTATTAAAAAAACACACAGGTCGTATTCTTAATCACAATAATACGGCCCGTCTCGGTAGCGTAGATGGTAGCGGGTGTGCCTCACGTTCAAGAGGTACCGAGTTCGAATCTCGGTCAGGGCGAGTTACCTGGATACGGGGTTTTCCGGGGTTTTCTCATATCCTTCGAGACGAATGTCGGGTTACTCTAAGCTCTATGCTCATTTGAGCATCATTTCACCCATTTCATTCACCGTCCGATATGACTTAACGTTGGAGGACGTAAATTACAAAAAAAAAAAAAAAAAAAAAAAAACTATAACAACAAAGTTAAAAGCATTGTTCCACAATTTTTACTCACCCCGGGTATATATGTATGATTGTTCAAAGCGATAGTTCAAATGTATATATGTATGATACTTCATTACTATGTTACCCATAAAATACTTATGCCCGATTTCACCAACAGATGTTAAGACTTAACACGGGTTTAACAATAGTTATAACAAAAATTGCATTTCACCAACAAGTGTTAGCTTAATACTCGTGTTAAATCTCTTGTTAAACTAACAAGCCAAATTTATGATGTTAAGTCCTTAACAATTGTAAATAGCCAAGATGGCGGGCGTGAACGCAACTGTTGTTGTCGATTTGCTATATTTAAGACCGTGTAAATGACATTCGTAATAGAGTACGGCCTATGAGGAGAAATTATTTTGAGGAACTATTGGAAGAAAATTTTCTACAGAGGTATAGACTGTCGAAACTTGTTGCTATGAAGTGAAATGGAAATGTGTAGTGTTTAACGCCCACTTTTACTACATACGACACCGCAGGCGATGACACTGATACATGAGATGAAGATGGAGCACCGGTGGAATGAGATGGCGGGGGAAACCGGAGATCCCGGAGAAAACCCGCCCCAATGCCGTGTTGTCCACCACGAATCTCACTTTGCGGTCACCTGGGATCGAACCCGGGCCGCCTTGGTGAGAGCCAAGCGGTCTAACCACTGAGCCACGGCGTGGCCTGTTGCTATGAAGGTTACTGCGGAAGTACAAGAGAGGTTAGAACATGTGTCGAAAGGAATATGCCGATCTAGCCTTTGCTTCAAGCATAAATAACTTTGCTATTTTATAATTCACTGAATTATGTGGATAATACACTGTCCACCTCCCGTCTTGAAGCGTTCAAGTCAGTCGTCACTTGTCCTTCGCTCCTCGTTTTAAATTTACGCAATACAGAGTTAGAACATGCATCGAAAGGAATATGCCGATCTAGCCTTTGCTTCAAGCATAAATAACTTTGCTATTTTATAATTCACTGAATTATGTGGATAATACACTGTCCACCTCCCGTCTTGAAGCGTTCAAGTCAGTCGTCACTTGTCCTTCGCTCCTCGTTTTAAATTTACGCAATACTGAGTTAGAACATGCATCGAAAGGAATATGCCGATCTAGCCTTTGCTTCAAGCATAAATAACTTTGCTATTTTATAATTCACTGAATTATGTGGATAATACACTGTCCACCTCCCGTCTTGAAGCGTTCAAGTCAGTCGTCACTTGTCCTTCGCTCCTCGTTTTAAATTTACGCAATACTGAGTTAGAACATGCATCGAAAGGAATATGCCGATCTAGCCTTTGCTTCAAGCATAAATAACTTTGCTATTTTATAATTCACTGAATTATGTGGATAATACACTGTCCACCTCCCGTCTTGAAGCGTTCAAGTCAGTCGTCACTTGTCCTTCGCTCCTCGTTTTAAATTTACGCAATACTGAGTTAGAACATGCATCGAAAGGAATATGCCGATCTAGCCTTTGCTTCAAGCATAAATAACTTTGCTATTTTATAATTCACTGAATTATGTGGATAATACACTGTCCACCTCCCGTCTTGAAGCGTTCAAGTCAGTCGTCACTTGTCCTTCGCTCCTCGTTTTAAATTTACGCAATACTGAGTTAGAACATGCATCGAAAGGAATATGCCGATCTAGCCTTTGCTTCAAGCATAAATAGCTTTGCTATTTTATAATTCACTGAATTATGTGGATAATACACTGTCCACCTCCCGTCTTGAAGCGTTCAAGTCAGTCGTCACTTGTCCTTCGCTCCTCGTTTTAAATTTACGCAATACTGAGTTAGAACATGCATCGAAAGGAATATGCCGATCTAGCCTTTGCTTCAAGCATAAATAACTTTGCTATTTTATAATTCACTGAATTATGTGGATAATACACTGTCCACCTCCCGTCTTGAAGCGTTCAAGTCAGTCGTCACTTGTCCTTCGCTCCTCGTTTTAAATTTACGCAATACTGAGTTAGAACATGCATCGAAAGGAATATGCCGATCTAGCCTTTGCTTCAAGCATAAATAACTTTGCTATTTTATAATTCACTGAATTATGTGGATAATACACTGTCCACCTCCCGTCTTGAAGCGTTCAAGTCAGTCGTCACTTGTCCTTCGCTCCTCGTTTTAAATTTACGCAATACTGAGTTAGAACATGCATCCAAAGGATTATGCCAATCTCGCCTTTGCTTCAAAGTATTAATAACTTTGCGATTCTATAATTTACTGAATTATGTGGATAATACATTGTCTACCCCCCCCCCCCCCCCGTCTTGAAACGTTCAAGTAATTCGTCACTTGTCCTTCGCTCCTCGTTTTAAATTTACGTAATACAGAGTTAGAACATTCATCGAAAAGGATTATGTCAATCTCGCCTTTGCTTCAAGTATTAATAACTTTGCGATTTTATAATTCACTGAATTATGTGGATAATGCACTGTCCACCTTCCGTCTTGAAACGTTTAAGTCACTCGTCGCTTGTACTTCTTCGCACCTCGTTTTAAATTTAGGTAATACTGAAGAAGATGTTTCGTGTTTCTAGTAATGACACATACATTTGAATTATATTCGTTTACAATTTTTTCCCACGTGACATCTTTCTTTTTTACATTTACCGCATTGTCCTCTTATTTTCCACAATATCCTTATACTTCGTCAGCTATTCAATTAACAGTTCTTTCTCCATCGATGAGAAATTTGTTTCACGGCCTTTGTTTATTGTTTATCCGCCACTTTAGCTATGTGCAGACGAAAATGAAAACAAAAGTGCATCGCAGTACGGTAAGAGAATAATACGACTCATCCACAGCCTCCTATAGCTGTAATATTTACAAGTTTCTTGGCGTTAACACGTGTTTGTTAACATTTTCAGAAAACAGGTTGGTGAAATGAAAGAAATTTAACAGCTTTGTTAGCGCTGTTACAATAGTTAAATTACATTTGTTAACGTCGATTTTAACATCTGTTGGTGAAATCGGGCATAAATATAGTATATATAATAAATGAAAAATGCCAAATTGGGCAATTTCTTAAATTGGAATTATCTAAAATAATTCTCTATTGATAACAAAATGTATTTTTAAACTCATGTTTGTTGACACAGACAAATTATTATATTAATTTCCTGTCTCGAAATAGGAGGGTGATCAAATTTTGATTCATTCTTTGATTAAATTAACAGATTTCAAATGAAGATACAGAAAAGCTTTTCTAGTAGGTTTCACGTGTCCAGACATTTTTCACCACGTCATTTACACCCTCGAGCCCTGGAATGCGTACGATATCCAAATCGTGCATCCAATCTAAGTAAAATGTCTGCCCACACATCACGATAACTGTTAAACAAACGAGTACAGAAATAAGTGTACAGTGGTCAGCATATCTACACTCCTACCAACCTCCCGCTGATATCACGTTAACGAAGAGTAGCTCAATTGATATATATTTTATAAATTTCATTTACTCATACATTTCCTCTACTTATTACAATGAATATTCGTTTGAGTTAATTAACGGAACATTATTAACACTCGCTATATTACTGAAAATGACTTATATCATTAAATAAATAAAACATGAATAAAATGAATGAAAATAGCCTAAAATAACCCGTGAAGGGCAAAGGCCTTCTATCAGATAGGGAAAGCTTACCACTCAACGTGGTGAGCTATTCCACGTTAGACGTTGGATATGCTTATCGTCACTTTTGTCTCATTATGCGGTGCATTATTTAGTCATTGCCTAATAATAACGCTATTTAGTGATTATACTATTCCCTCTTTAGTTACCACTGTTCTGTATTTGTACTATGCACTATTTAGCCGTAAACTATAGAGTGACTTTATATTACTATTAGCTGTAGTTACAACAAATAGGCGTCCAGTGTTAAGGTGCAGAAAAACAGAAGTTGCTACAGCAAGTGTTTGCCTGTCCAAAGACAAAGGTTGGGATGCTATACCGCCAGTTATCTTTCCCAAGGGACATGGCATTGAGTCCTGTTGAGGCAGGACACCAGATCTAGCCTATAGGGTATAGCCGGCACGAGTCAAGATATGCTGCAGATGTCGCACTCAGGGGTCTACAGAGCCTTCCTGCTAGTTTAACTTCACACATTAACATCTCATGGCCTAATAGAAACACATTGACATCTCACGAATACATGCATTAATAATTCTAAAATTGTTATGTTGGAGAGGACATTAGTGCATTAATTTTAAAACAAGACTGTTTACTATATGGAACAAAAAAGCTTAGTACATGTTTCCCTGTGAATGTCTTTAGGTGAAGTATTACCCTTTGATACTTGGAAATATCATTTATGGTCGTCTCAAAACTTATATGGTTTTATAACACATTGTTAAAGAGAAAAGTTAATAACAATATTCAGTATTATTTATGGTAAACGAAGCTGTTTGAGGTTTGGCTACAATTTAGTACCTAAGTAACTTTAAACAATAAATCATTATCAGTTATTTCTATAATATAATAACTGAAAATTTAAGTAACTATTTGCTACATAAAAACATGCAAACTATAACCGTCACTTCATCCCTGTAAAGGAGAATGACATGTGGTCGAAAATTTCAGACTTCGTGTTCATTAGTCTACTATAGTGAAATGGTATCTTCTCTTTGAAATTTAATGAATATAACGGAAACTAAGCACCTAAAAGTTCAAGAGAAAGAAAGAAAGAAACAAAGAGAAATGAAGAAAAAAGAAAGAAGGAAAGAAAGAGAGAAAGAAAGAGAAAAAGAAAGAGAGAGAGAAAGAAAGAAAGAAAGAAAGAAAGAAAGAAAGAAAGAAAGAAAGAAAGAAAGAAAGAAAGAAAGAAAGAAAGAAAGAAAGAAAGAAAGAAAGAAAGAAAGAAAGAAAGAAAGACAGAAAGAAAGGAAAGAAGCAAAGTAGAGTGAGAGAGAGGCTGTTTATTTCTTGCTTTTTCATTTGTTTTTATTTCTTTACTTTTCGTGGTCGCCCCTTTTTCCATAAGGTGAATGTTGAATGGTGTTAACTACCCTAGCACTAAGGACTCGTTTCTGTTGCTTCAAAGTACCAGTTAGAATTAAAAATACATAAATGGCAGAATTTTAAGAAAAAGTTCAGAATTATGTCTATGGTGCACTAGGCAGCAAGAGGTTCTTCTAAAACTAAATTTGGATATATTCTTGAACAGCTTTGTTCTAAGTTACTATGATTAAATATACTTGGAAATATTACTAATTGTTAAGAGTAGTATATTATGATGCATGAAATTACATTTAAGACAGCAATTTTAACTCTCATGTCATTACTTGTGACGTTATATGTACCTATGCCAATTTGGGGTGTGAGAATCATTCCAGATCAGATTATTTTATATTAATTTCCAGACATTCTGTTGTTCGATTGAATGAAGAAATTATGCCTCACTAAAGGAATAATCTGAAATTTATTAAAGAGTACCTTGATTGATAGAGTAAACATGAAAAATTCAATGCCATGGCCGGGATTTGAACCACGGATCTCCTGGTTTCCGTCCAGTCGCTCTAACCCATTGAGCTACCATGGCCAACGTGCCGTCCTGACATAAAATTCTCCAGTTGACTCGTATAGTTCCCCGGTAAACCACTAGGGGCTCTCGTATGCGAGACACACTGTTTGTGACGACTTACTATCGTAAATACTTGAGTTCCAGGCTTCATCATTTAACTCTTATCCCGGCCATGGCACTGAATTTTTCATGTTCACTCTGTCTATCAAGAACCTTAGCCTATATACGGATAGAGTGAAGAAATTATTAATTTCCATCAATTAACTTAAAAAAAGAAAGAGTACCTTATTACCGAAGTAAAGTGAAACATCAAATATAATTCTTCAAACTGTGCACATTTCAAAATTTTCACTAATCTAAATGCTTTACGTAGCACAGCTTCTAATTTACTTGCTTAAACATTTAAAGATATTGAGATACTAGGATAAAAGCTTTCTAGCAGTTATTCACAATGTTAAGTAATTAATTTGCAATTTGATATGATATTTTCCAGAACTCTCATTAGTAAAAGTTGGATATTTCAATAGCAGATACTATAGAACAAATGTTTGCTTGAAAATTGATTGAAACTGTTCATATATTCTCAAAATTTCTTTATATTATTTTCTTACTTCTAAATAAACTTTCTAGACAAACATAATTGAACTACTACTGTAACAGAGCATCTATCATGTGAAAAATTTCAAATAGTTGATTATATTTTGCATTTAGGCTAATATTTTCAAGTAAATCATAAGAAATTTGTGGAACTTGAATGTTTTACATACAGTGTCTAAGGATCTTATATGAGAGGATTATACACCACTCATGTAATGAATGCACAAGAACCTCAAAGGTGTTTTTTCCCTCTAACTACTTTTTCCATTTCTGTTGCTCTAAGCCTTTTTACTTTGGCTGAAGTTTCCGGCATTTCTGTTCTTTTTAATATACATTTCAATTGATATAATAAGTGACATCATTTTGATCAGTTTGATATATGCTTTATTTTATTTATAGTCTATTGTTTTCAGCCTTTTAACTTTTGCTCAGTTTTCATGCACATTTTAATGACTTTCTTTATTGTTTCGTGTCTTTGATATCTGTAATTTTTGTCATTAAACGCTTCTGTTCGTGGCATTTTCGTTGCGAGATTACACACATTTTTGCTTTAATTAAAATAGATAGAAAGTAAATAATTAAGTGAATTTAAATAACTACATTAATCTATATATAGAAGTAATCCTCATAAAATTATATACCTAATAGGTAGCAAGCTTTATAGTTTCATATGGAGGTAAATCAATGGCAACAATCATACAACAAGAATACAAGACTGTTGAATTTATCTTCTTTTTTCGCATTACATTTGCTCGCTGTTTATCTCCCACATTATTAGTACAATGTTTATATTTTGTTCCACTTACTCTTGTTTTGCTTCCTAGCGTTAAAAACAATTACTTCTAAAGATACATCAAAGAACTGTGAGTTTAGAATTTCCGTCCGTCAAATTGTGTTTGGAACTTTGACAAGACCGGCTGAATTTTGTAGACCCCTGTAAGACTGCTCCTACATCACGCCCAGCATGAGTTTTTAGAGCTTTTACAAGCAAATCCCAATAGAATACTCGTTACGAAAGTTGACAAGCGCTATAATGATATTTATTGAGAGGCTTATCTTTTTAAGGTAGCCAACAGTAGCCAGCTAGGGAATTGCTGTCTCTTATGACACTCTGGCGTCTTCCACCACCTTATGCAACTTTCCTTCTAGCTTCCAGCTTCACCTTCATTTTTTCTGATAATAGTAGCTCATTTGTCAGCATTAAAAAAATTAAGATTGAGACAAGATCGCACTGGGAATTGAAGGACATGTATAACACTAAATCTTTTTTTCAAATTCTTCCATGCCTTATTTCAGCTATCATCTCAGCTATTACTTCTGTGTTTGTCAGCAAACAAATTAGCCGCTACCAAAGCTCCGTAAATTAGTGTTTATCCCGATATTTTGCTCGCAGCATATGCCGAGCAATACTTGGTAATTACTTATACTTCATATACATCACACAGTTTTTTCTAAACATTCTGTACCTCGGAACAGGACAATGCAAACGCCATTGGGATAGTTTTGAAAATCCGCGAAATTTGTTTTGAAATGGGTAGAGCCAGACTGAAAGATTCAATGCCATTGAATTTTGTCATTGAATTTTTCAGTCTGTCTCTACCCTTTCATAGTGCGTCCTACACACGGCTAGTGTGAAGGAACAATTAATTTCCATTAATTGTACCTAATAGTGGTCCTAACTATAAAGCCCGGGCCTTAAAGTACCTACAGCATAGTAAGTCGCCATTAAGGTAGTTTTTATGAGAACTCCTAGTGATTTACCGGGACAATCACGAGTCAGTTGGAGAATTTAATGTCATGTTGGCACGTTGGCACGTTGGCCATGGTAGCTGAATGGTTTAGAGCGGCTGGACGGAGAACGGAGGATCCGTGGATCAGGTCTCGGCTATGGTATTGAATTTTTCAGTCTGGCTCTACCCTTTCATAGTGCGTCCGGCTAGTGTGAAAGAACAATCAATTTCCACAAAATTTGTTTTGTCAATGAATCGTATAAGATTAAAATTCTTATATTGAATTTCACAACAATGTATATAAATTTAATGTGCATAATCACGCACGCTCGAGTGTGTGTGTGTGTGTGTGTGTGTGTGTGTGTGTGTGTGTGTGTGTGTGTGTGTGTGTGCGTGTACAAGACACTAAAAGAAATTCATGCATCCATTTTCATAATTATTTTCCAAGTATAAAACCTTTTTCTTCCTCACAGACATATGCTACGTTTTATCTTTTTAGCCATCTTAATACCAGTGTAAAGTAATGTATAACTTTCAGATAATATATCTTACCAACATTTGTAGTGCATTATGTGCAAATCTGCACTTGTTACATTATTTAAATAAAACATTAAATTCTACAGGGCTTGGTTAACATTCTAGGCTTCTTTAAAATTTGCAGAATCTACTTTAAGACATCATGCTTTATCACCTACTAAACATTTCAGGCTGACATAAGTGCTGAGGCTTTCACAGCCGGCGTTGTCAACTATATTAAGTAGATCTTCCGGGTTTGTGGGCCGTGGTGGAGTTGGTTTTTAACTTCCTCCGACGTTTCGCCGAAAACTGCGTCCGGCATCTTCAGGGTGATCAGACTAGTGAACTGGCCAGTCTTTGGACTCGGGAGTTTACTAGTCTGATCACCCTGAAGATGCCGGACGCAGTTTTCGGCGAAACGTTGGAGGAAGTTAGACCAACTCGACCACGGACCACAAGCCCAGAAGATCTATTTAATATAGTTGATTTCAGGCTGACTTTCTGAAATTACATTTCCGTATTAGGCACCTCTTGAACTTTAATTAGTTTGACTTAAAATGGCAAAATTTGAGACATTAGCTCGAAAATGATGTCTTACAAGTTGTCAAAAATGAACATTACCCACATTTTCAACTCCCTGGAAACTCACCAGCATTGCCTGGCCATTGGATAAATGAGGACGAAATGTGCCTTAGGACTCGTCAATATACTATAAAATACGAGACATATCACTTTTAAACATATCCTTACCCGTTTTTCCTTAACATATCTAGCGTTTGTACCACATCGACGTCATTTTGACCATATAATGCTATAGGATAACAAATTATCTATAGATAGCATTACTACTGTCACGGAACTCTGAGCAAATTTTCAAACCATTGAGCACAAATCTGTATTATTTGAACTATTATGAATATGTTGCACTTTTAGACATTGCTAATATCCTTGTGTTACATTATACTTTGAATAACATCTCATATGATTAACCCCTAGATGAAAATATCTACCATTTGGTCAATCTAGATTAAACTTTGACCGCTTACACCGGAAACAAGGAAAAATTGGCGATTAACTTCCAAAACTATCCCTACTCGAACAAAACTCCTGTCACTTTCACATTAGCGCTAGTAGTAATATATACCACTTATAGATTTCAAATATGGCCCATATTATATTTTTAATCCTTTGTATGAAACTTTAAGTCATTGAGCGATACAAGAAAATTTCAGAAACTTAAGTTTTGGGAACGTGGCAAAAATCTCAGATTACCCTGTCACATTCTAAGATTATATATGCTTTTTCAAACCTTTGACATCAACTCTATATCATAAACTAAGGTCTATAACCTAAGTGGTAGCGTGTCTGCCTCACGTTCAAGAGGACCCGAGTTTGAATCTCGGTCAGGTGGAGTTATCTGGATAAAGCTTTTCCGGGGCTTTCCCTTATCCTGAAAGATAAATGTCGGGTAATAACTCTAAGCTCTATGCACCCAAGGCTTATGTGAGCATCATTTCACCCATTTCATTCATTGCCCTATGTGACTTAACGTTGAAGGATGTTAATTATAAGTTTCAAAAATATCATAAACTAATCAGAAATAAAACTTGAAGAAAAATGAGCGGGTAATGATCTGTGATTATTGGCCTGGGCAGCGCAAGCCCCACCCACCAAACCATAGCATATGTAAAGAGCAGAGTTTGAGACAATAGACCTCTACATTAATGACATGCCAGAACTCACACGCACTGAAAAATACATTTACGCGGATGACACAGCGCTAGTGACTCAGTCCACACAACCTCGAATTATACATTTAAGATTGCAAGACGCCCTTAACGACCTAGAACCCTGGTTCAAAAATTGTGTATTAAAATAAACTCCAATAAATGTCAATCCATAATCTTTACGAAGAGAATACAACATAGATACCCTAGACATGCGCAGCCACCTCTGTCATACTGTGGCGAAAGAATCCAATGGACAGACGAAGTCACCTACTTAGGTGTCACAATGGACCAAAATCTGACATGGAAAAACCACATTAATACTATCAGAGCAAAAGCAAACGGAGAATTGAACAGATGATTAACTTGAATAGTCAATTGAAACTTAACATGGGTCTTACACTCTATAAAACATTAATTAGACCAATTATTACATACGCAGCCCACGTCTGGGGATATGCTGCCAAAACACACATAAACAGACTTCAGACTCTAAAAAACAGAATTCTAAGAATAATTGCGAAGCAGCCCTCGGTTGCTCCGGCGTTTCAGCTACATTAAGAATTAAAAATACACACAATCGAATTGTTTACTAAATTATTAAGCTTCAACATTTACGACAAGAAGGGTAAAAACCCAAACCCATTCATACGAGATCTTTGCACATACAACACACAACACGACAAACATAGAAGACCACTGCCACTTTTCGACAGAACACTTGGCCTGGGGGAACCAGAGATTGATATCCAAGACTTCCTAACCACTTTAGTACCACCTTAAAATCCAGTCATGGCTAGGGGTCTCTATTGACCTGACAAGTAGCTCTTGATGTCCCTGCTGTCTAGTGTAGCGGTCCTGGGGTAGGGTCCTCCCAAACGTACAAATTAAACAAGCAAATGTTACACGGTCAATGAGCATACACTTACATACAGTTAAATACCAATTACTGACACTATTTATAGAATGTAGGACAGGGATTGCTCTACAATCCTAAGTATTATAGGACTGACAGCTTGTAATGCAAGCGTAGGCATTACATTTACTATTTAATACACTACTTACTAAATATGACGTAGGGTTCGGAGCTGTATGGCCCTGAACAACATAGTCGTCCTTTGTTTCAGGACAGCGATGGACTTAATATTTCTAAGGACCCAGTCTCCGACTGGAGGCAGCGAATTTCCTGACATCCCCACACCTGAAATTCCAAGGGCACGAGCAGAGCCTTGGTCATGCTCATGTCCTGGCGCCTTATTCTCACCTGGTCCAGGCTACCGCCTGGCCATTATATCCTCACCGTGAATCCGCAGGTGCAATAGCGGTACTGCTGCACATCCTCTACCGAATAGGTTTTTTTAGTGGGTAGGACTGGCGGTTTGATCCCCCAGAGGAGTCCCACACTCCAATCCCAGGGTTAGTGCGTAAAGGCATTTTTCCTCCACCCGAAAAAAAAGGCAATAGACTAACCTCTATTACCGCCCAGATAAAGTCGTACTAAGCGGTTAGGTGCTGAGGCAAAAACATCCCCACTCAGGTGAACCTGAGTGACTTGCATCTTCTGCTGGTCTGCTGGATAGTCATATCATTCAGATCCTGAAGAAGGCCATGGAGCACACAATGGTCGAAAGCTCGACTTTCATTAACTGAACACTGCTGATCACCCGCGAAGCTTTGGTTAATGACGATCACCGTGAAAGCTTTAAGTCTTACAACAACAAACAACAATAGTAATAATAATGATAATAATAATGATAATGATGATAAATAATAATAATAATAATAATAATAATAATAATAATAATAATAATAATAATAATAATAATAATAATAATAATAATAATAATAATAGTAATAATAATAATAATAATAATAATAATAATAATAATAATAATAATAATAATAATAATAATAATAATAATAATAATAATAATAATAATAATAATAATAATAATAATAATAATAATAATAATAATAATAATAATAATAATAATAATAATAATAATAATAATAATAATAATAATAATAATAATAATAATAATAATAATAATAATAATAATAATAATAATAATAATAATAATAATAATAATAATAATAATAATAATAATAATAATAATAATAATAATAATAATAATAATAATAATAATAATAATAATAATAATAATAATAATAATAATAATAATAATAATAATAATAATAATAATAATAATAATAATAATAATAATAATAATAATAATAATAATAATAATAATAATAATAATAATAATAATAATAATAATAATAAATCAGGACAGAAATAGCTACTGTGTCAACCGTACACTTGGCGTGCACTAATAAAGTATTGCACCTAATGAGTCAAAATTGTAATGGAAACTCAGGAGATAATGTTTAGCGTAAAATGTATAGCTTCTGTATAGTTTGTTTCTTTTATTCGATAAAGATAACACACACGCAAAATTTTCAAATTAATAAAACAAAATAGTATTAGAATAAATTTTGATGCATATTTTGTTGCAGTTTGTTCATTTGAAAGTATTATGACGCAGATATGGCTACATACTTCTTACCCGTTGAGGGCAACAAATGATTGGTCGGATGAAGAGATAAAGAGACGGAGTGCTCTCCCACAACGTAAATCCCAGAAGTTTATCGGTAGGTAAGGGGATATCTCTTGAAGCTTCTCACCCTTCCTCCCAAGCATTCTCTCTAGGTGCCATTGTGTGTGTCTGCTAGAGTTAAAAGTCTTGTGTTTGACGCCCAGCTAGTATAATGGAGGGAAGGAGAGGCATCTTCGCGCTTGATTTAGTTCACCGCTACAGGTAAGGAAAAAATGAATACATAAAAAATGAAGTAAGTCACACTGGCGAACGAAAAATGGATTGTGTAGTGTTTAACGTCCGCTTTTACTACATGCGGCAACGCAGGCGATGACACTGGTGATACATGAAATGAAGATGGAGCACCGGTGGAATGAGATGGTGAGGTAAACCGGAAATCCCGGAGAAAACGTGCCCCACCGCCATGTTGTCCACCACAAATCTCACTTTGCGGTTGCCTGGGAACGAAAGCGGACCGCCTTGGTGAGAGCCGAGAGGTCTAACCACTCAACCACGGCGCGGCCCTAGTGAACGGAGAATTGAAGTAAGGCCCATTAGTTAAATGGCAGTGGAAACTTAACAAAGTCACGCAAATATCAGGAATAGGATGCCAGAGCCTCAATAGAATAAATTCATAGAGTTAGTAGCCAGAATTAAGAAAATATATACAGGAGTACAATCTAGAATGGAGAAAACCAGGGTGAAATAAAGCGTGTAAAGTTACCGAATTCTGGAGAAGAAAATGAAATTTTTAATGGTGGAATTGAAGAGTTTAAAGGAAGAACTGGACAGAATGGAATCCCAAACCCGTTTTGACATTGAGTAACATGACAGCGTTACGAAGGAGCTAAAACAAGTTAAATCTGACATGGAAGATGAAATCAATGTAGTAGAACAGCGTCTTGTTCAGTAACTAAATGGTTAAATCAGCAGACAATATAAAACGAGAGAACGAAGGATTCTACAGTGGAAGAAATGGGCCAAGACCAAGAACTACGTAAGCAGCTAATGCAAAATCAGCGAGGCCTCCGAAATTGGATGGCACTTCTTAGTGAGCGATATTTAAACGGCGATTTGAGGTTTGTGCTATCCACAAAGGGTATATGCTGGCAAAGAAGACGAAGCAATAAACAGCCGAAAGACTGTGTTTTCCCCCACCTGAGGCTTTTGAGGGCTTGATTGAGCTCTAGAGAGTGTAGCCGTCGAGCATCAGGCTCGCTGAACTTTAAAGTACAATGCTCGAACAAGCACATTGTAATATCAACGACGTCCTGGTGGCTGACCTCCACATTGAAGCGGTAAAGATAAGCGCCGGGAGATCCACCTCTGTACCGGTCAGAGATATGAAGGCTACGGATGACGATAACTGGCGTTTAACACAGCAGTCTAACCTTTATGGAACTGGAGACGGCAGACCTACGTGCTGCATTTGCGGAAACCCCGGGCAGCTAAGGGAGGAATATGGGTCTACCCCAGTTGAGAATGAGGAAAACTATGAAGGACCGATGTGAAGGGGGGTATATAGCCGCCTTCGTTATCCTTTTCTTCTTCGCCTTGAACACCACTGCTGGGAACAGAACTGTGATCTGGCATCGCATGGGTGTCTTACACGGTGATGGTAAATACGGAAACCTCACTAACTATTGGAGACTTAATGTGGTTCCAGAACTACCAAACATGACGACAGTGCCGTGCTATGAGTTGCGAACCGCTATCACCTGCCCGAGAGAGAGGAAGCTTACCTGCAGTCGAACATTGGTAACAGAAGGCTACAGTTAGGGTTTTTCGTTGGAGCTTTATTAGGTCTCGAGCTCTTTGATACCAAGGTGTCTCATATTGCACCTGGGCTGCGATCAGATCAATCAGACCCCTCTTAACTTGCTTTCGTTTATTCAGAGAGCTTCAAAATGTGCATTTTAGGTAAAAACTCAGTACTGAATTTTGATTGAATTGTAATATATTCGGTGCACACTAGGGTAAGTAGTGCACAATCAGTATAATTTCCAAACGGTGTAGTTTTATTTGGAACACAGAATGACCTGGCACATACAAGCGAAAGAAGGGAAAGCTCTCTGCCAATTGCAAGACTCTGACAAACTAAATAAAATAAACATTTAATATTTATTAAATATTTTATTAAAGGTAGAAAAGCTACTCGTTATACTCCTACGTTTAATATGCGGTCCATGAGCCATTTGTCTACAAGAATGATATTAAGCTCAAGTGATCAGAGGTGGAGTCCTTTTTCACGCTTTCCAACGCTACCTGAATTCGATTGTCTGGAATATCAGCAGTTCCTCTACGCCGCAATTTTACTTGTTTATCATAATGCCTTTTGTTCTATGGAATTCCGATCCCTTGATTTATGAGGCAATGGGAGAGGAAACATTTGAGCATGCTGTTCCAATCTTCTCTTGGTTATTCCTGAATTGTGAACACTGCTGTTATCTGCACAAGTTGATTAGAGGATATCCTGGCCGAAAGCAAGAACATGAAACTCCACGTATTCCGGAGAATTCAATGATAACCTGTTTCATTACTATTTCGATATTAGGTGAATAAGTACCACCCGAGCCGGAATTTTTAGGGACATTCTTAATTAGATGTATTTCATTCTGGTGGGCATAATTGTCTAAACAAAATGCAGATCTTTTTCTGACAGAACCGCTCCTTATACTGTTAAAACAAAAATTTCACCAGTCTTTTGCCCCACAACAGACGGTTTGTTGTGTTTTCTTTATATACATCTATTTCTTCGAGGTTTGTTCACTTTACTTATTCTTTATTAAACTATTGAAGCGCACTCCGATTTGCAATAAAAGTAATTGATAGATGGAAAGTAATTTCGTCTAATACTGAATTATATCCTATATTCGCTGGAGTAGTTCTACTCCATCTTCCACGCTTATCTCATACTTCTCATTGATCTTCAGCTTTTCTCTGTATTGATACTGTCCCTGTTAGGCATAACATTGGCATAATAACCGCGAAAGTCATATTAAATGCATAATTAAGGGCGCATATATACCACACTATAAATTAGACTAAATTATAGCAGGCATAGTGGATAATGATCTAATTTACAGGTGCAAAAACCAAACAGGCAATCCCAATACACATATTTTATTGCAAACACGTGAACCCAACGTGAAAAGAGAGCCGGGAAAATGAACACTTACCCTCACAGGAATTTTCCTTGTGTTGAGCCGACAAAGGGGGCATTGTTCGAGAATCGCCCAAGGCTAGACCCTAGTCGCCAGCCGATGCATTGGTCTGCACATTATAGTGATGAGAGAATAGACACCGGGGATTTAAGCTACACATTTTCAAACGTGCTTCTGCATTATTTAGCTATACCGTGAGGAAGTGAAACTTGCGTGGAATACATGCCTCAGAAACTAGTTGCGATGAAATTTAAGAGTAGGGATGAAACACAACCTATAAGGAACGAGTAACAGGTCACATGACCTCTAAAGTGTCCAAAATTCGGCGAAAGAAAGGGGAAATTTGTGCAATGGTGACGTTTGATGTTTGCTAGGGAAAACACTCTGTACTGGCGAGTGAAAGGAGCACCACGTACTAAAAGTTCGTCAAAGTCTGTGTTCGCGAATAGACGGAGCAACACATGTTAGGTGGTTATCAAACACTCTGTGTTAGCGAGTGACATCATCAAGATTTTACCAAACTCAGTTGTATAATCCTCCGGAAATTCTCTATCGCGCGAAGTAATGCTCTCGACGTCCAGAAAAGAACGCGTACACAGCTTCATACATCACTCGCGACTGTGATTCAGACTAGCCGTCATGTCGCGCACAGCAACGTGCAAATCCTAAATCTCGCGCCTAATGTGCGAATAACATCAACACAATAGTGACGAGTGGGGAAGGCGACATGTATAAATAAACTTGCCATTCAACGGTCGTGGTGTCTTCTATGTGATAATACCCATACACTGTCAGGACGCACCCACTCCCTGAAACCCAAAAGAGAGGATCCATCCAGACCTACCCTGAGACAAAACCCAACCTGTTGTAAACCTCCCATCCGTAGCCCTCACCCGTCACATTATCCTATCATATGGGGTGTTGAGTGCCGGGATGGCTCAACGAGGTACTTAACCGCCAAGTACTGCCTCAGTATCCAAAAATAAACACCGACTTCTCCTCTTTCTAAATTAACCGATATTTGGGCAACATTTGAATAGACCAACGTATTTCACCATAATAACCTGAAATACGATTTAGGAGACCTCTGTTCCCAAATCGCGTTGAAGTGCATGTTCTGATTGGTTATATCTCCAAATTTGTTTCATTGTTGATAAAAACTGAACATCCAGGGCATTTTGTCTGTCTTTGTTTATATTTAAGCTCCGAATATTAATTCATATTACAATTAAGCACATTGAAATGTATCATATTTTAATTAATATCTAAATAATTCACAGGTTGCTGCAGCATTTAAAACGTTCCTTCATGTTAGGAAGATATAGGGATTGGTAGTAAGATATATTTCCGAATTATTTAATACCAAAAGGTAGTAATATCTTATTTATGTTCAAAGGTCTTCTGGCATCTTGCACATTTGAAATGTCCCTTAGTGTCCTTGAAATTTATATAGGGGGACTCCATGTCACATTTTTCCCCTTAGAAAATGTCTTTCCATATGCTGTTATGAAGTGTCATATAGGGATTGCTTTCAGTAACATCATTTCTTAACTCTTGTGTTTCTCAACAGAAGAAGTAATTCACTATAAAAACATACGACCACGTGATCCTTTCGTGTACAAGTTACAAAACTTTTCTTCTTTAATCTGTTGTACAGAAGGACAAACATAAGTGCCAGGAGTAAGTAATTGTTCTGCAGAATAGCCAACATAACCTTCTGCAGTATCTCTATAAGATAGTCCTCTAAATTTGAATGCACGAAAGAGTAATTTGAAAATTCTCAGGCAAAGTGATACTTTAAAGGGACACGCCCACCAACGCCTGACCCTTTAAAATATGACGTCATGGTCAAATTATGCTCGGATCATAAGAAATGAAGTTGTGAAATGAAATAATAAGATATAAAGATAATAAATTTAACAAAACCAACAAAATCGATTTTTTGGGAAAAATTCACCATTTGGTTGCCTTTTCACAAAGAGAGCACATGGCGGGAGTCATCAGCTTACAAAATATCGGAATCTAAATGGTTATAAGTGTTCTGCACCAAATTTTAAAAGGTTTTAACAATAATAAATGAAAAAAAAAAGCACAGGGTCTTCATACTCCAAATCACAATTGCAAAATTACCAATAACTGGTTTAGAAATATTCCTTTCGGAAGAAATAAAATCCTGAAATAGACAAAAGACTCAGGAAAAATGCCAATCCTAACAAGAAATCCACGAAAATGAGGAACACTCTAATCATTCCTCAATGGTATCAAATTTGGCAGAGTAGGTGAATGGCAGCTCATTAAACTTCGAGTAAGAGAGCACCATCTACAGCGCTCCACAAATGAAACAACAGTAAACACAGTTACGCCGATGTGGTGGACAAACTAACAACCCCAAGAACACATTCGAAATCAAACTCTAATCTAGAACTCATAAATTGGAACTACAGCTCTGCAGTAGGTCTTTTTTTATTTTCGGAGGGAATTCGGCACTGCGACCCGTCTTGGTCTATTGCACCTCATGCCCGCAAGTGGGGCAACCCAGGGAGGAAGGATGAGGCGAGAGGAGACAGAGGGCGGCCGTCCCATGAAGACAGTACAATGCAGAGGGCAGGATCCCTGCATTCTACAGATGGTTACATCGAAAACGTTAACTTTATTAGGTCAGTTAAGGGAAATTAATTGTTCTTTCATACAAGCCCTGTGTAGGGCTCAACTACTGCGCTTTCGTCTGGAGATCTGGCGTGGAGTTGGTAGCGGAGAAAGGAGAGTAGCTTGTGGTGATTGAAGTGTGACTTTTGTGAGTGCTAAGTACTTTAAGTGCTTGTGGAAAGTGTGGAATGATAAAGAGCCGCTAGAAGGGAGCAGGCGATGATGGAGTAGTTTTGTGCAGTGTGGGTTTAAAAGGGGAAGAGATTGTTTTCCTTTTGTCTGCGTTTAGCACGTACAATTAAGGTTTCAGTTGTAACCACATATATTTACAAGCTGTTTAATTATTATTATTATTATTATTATTATTATTATTATTATTATTATTATTATTATTATTATTATTATTATTATTATTATTATTATTATTATTATTATTATTATTATTATTATTATTATTATTATTATTATTATTATTATTATTATTATTATTATTATTATTATTATTATTATTATTATTATTATTATTATTATTATTATTATTATTATTATTATTATTATTATTATTATTATTATTATTATTATTATTATTATTATTATTATTATTATTATTATTATTATTATTATTATTATTATTATTATTATTATTATTATTATTATTATTATTATTATTATTATTATTATTATTATTATTATTATTATTATTATTATTATTATTATTATTATTATTATTATTATTATTATTATTATTATTATTATTATTATTATTATTATTATTATTATTATTATTATTATTATTATTATTATTATTATTATTATTATTATTATTATTATTATTATTATTAATTATTATTATTATTAATTATTATTATTATTATTTATTATTATTATTATTATTATTATTATTATTATTATTATTATTATTATTATTATTATTATTATTATTATTATTATTATTATTATTATTATTATTATTAATTATTATTATTATTATTATTATTATTATTATTATTATTATTATTATTATTATTATTATTATTATTATTATTATTATTATTATTATTATTATTATTATTATTATTATTATTATTATTATTATTATTATTATTATTATTATTATTATTATTATTATTATTATTATTATTATTATTATTATTATTATTATTATTATTATTATTATTATTATTATTATTATTATTATTATTATTATTATTATTATTATTATTATTATTATTATTATTATTATTATTATTATTATTATTATTATTATTATTATTATTATTATTATTATTATTATTATTATTATTATTATTGTGTTTTGTTTGATACTTGGAACAAATGTATAGTAAGTTTTGTTGAGATTAGCTGATTTTTTTGTAATTTTTTTCAGATTTTTAACTTTGGCATTTTGCTTTTGAAAATATTTTGGTTGCTGATTTATTAAATTTATATTCTCTTTATTCAGGAAGATAGGGGTTGATGCTTTTACACATATGTTTTTCATTTAAATGTGAATTTTTGTGTTTTAAAATTTTATCTTTTTGATAAATTTTGGGTTTTATGTTTAATATTTTCCAAAAATTATACATACAAGTAACAGATTAATTAGTAAGATTAGGCACATTTGAATGCTTTTCTGTGCTTTTAAAGATTTGGACATGTTTAGTATGTATTTTGAGTAGTCTGAATACTATCTATAATATATATCTGAATTTTACTATGTGTTATTTAGTGTTTGAAGTACGCTAATTGTTGAATGCTAATGGCGAAATTAAAATACGTTGAAATATTATTTACAACAGAATAAATTTCGAGGTATTGCAGGTTGCCAGTACACAAGTTGAGCTGGACTCCGGCGTGTTTTGAAAGTTAGATTTAGAAATTGTTTGGTTTTTAAATATCCGGTAACCGGTTAATTATTTATTGTATACCAGTAGTATATTAGGTTAGG